>JAODKM010000042.1:5047269-5069338 GCA_026780845.1 Petrocephalus sullivani
AGATAGGGAATGTAAAGTTGGGTGGTGCAGTGCAGACAATAGAATAGATAGGGAATGTAAAGTTGGGTGGTGCAGTGCAGACAATAGAATAGATAGGGAATGTAAAGTTGGGTGGTGCAGTGAAGACAATAGAATAGATAGGGAATGTAAAGTTGGGTGGTGCAGTGAAGACAATAGAATAGATAGGGAATGTAAAGTTGGGTGGTGCAGTAAAAATAGAATAGATAGGGAATGTAAAGTTGGGTGGTGCAGTAAAAATAGAATAGATAGGGAATGTAAAGTTGGATGGCGTAGTAAAGACAAAAAACAGACAGTAAAGTTGGGTGGTGTTCTAAATAAAATAGAATAGACAGTGAATGTAAAGTTGGGAGCTGCAGTGACGCAGTGGAGCACAGGGCAGTAGTAAAGGAAGCTACCCCGGCTATTTCGCCAGGGGGTGTGGGGAGTCTGCAGAAAGGCTAGCCTGCGTGGGGAGTCTGGCATGTGGCCCCTGACACTGCATCCCCCCACCCGCCCACCCCGCCTCTGACAGCTGGGGGGGGAAAGTAAATAAAGGGGGAATCCCCTGCGGTGAGGCTCATCCTGTCTCTGCTTTGTGGCTACACCTTCACGAAGGCCTACCCTCTTTGCAGCCGCTGGCCTGCTCCCACAGAAGGTCACATCTCTGGCTCTCCTCCCGCTTTTAACCTGAACACGCCGGTAAACAAAACATCTCTATTTATCCCGGTCACCCGGCATGGTTCTCGTTTGACTTCAGACATTCCCTCCCATGAAAAAGCTTGGAAACCGGAGCCGGTAATGAGGTCCAGAGGCATGTTTCAAATGTGGGAGGGAAGAAATCTATAAAAGCAGCGGGAACATGGTGTTAAAGTTATGCTACGTTGGTAGGGGCCTAAAATTCTATCGACCACGGGCACTGAAAATTCTCCCTATTAAAGAAATAAAAAACATTCTACTTTCCGAATGCAATGGTGCGATAGTGTATGCTCGACACCTATGAGAGTGTTCTCTTGGCAAGTATGATAACTAGTAGCTCAGGCTTTGCAGAACATTGACCACCACCACCCCCCCAGTCACCCCCCACCTTTAAAAGCAAATTTCAGCTGTCTGTTCTCAACGTGACGCAAAGGAAGTGGCTAGTTAAATATACAGGTCAATGGATCTGCGAATCGCTGCCCCCCCGCATACACACACACACACACACACACACACACACACCTTGAGATCCCGCTAGCTAAAGCAGACTAACAGAACACGTCGTCTCCTCCTCGTACAGGTCAGCGAGGGGTCGCCTCTTTTGCCGATTGAGCGTTACAGCTCAGGGGCTGGATACTATTTGTTAAATTTGCCTGCTTTACAGACGATAACTCCAGCTCACCTGAAACTTATCAAAGGTTTCATGTCTTCCATGGTTTCCATCACACCAAACTGACAATTCCACACCTGACATACAAAGCGTACCCAACTTCCCCACACAATGAAGATCATCCATTTGACTGACAGGTGATGTGTGAACTGGATCTGCGCATACTTCTACCAATGGTAGATACGAGCACTGGAGGAATGCTCCCACAGCCCAAATTACCCTTACCTTCCAGCACCGTAAACCGCAGGGAGTTAAGCGGTCTCAGACATTCGCGGGGGTCTCTTTATGGTCTGGCACACCGGCCGACCATCTGTCCGTTTCCGGAACTTCCGTTTCCGCGGAAGCCATTGAATGGTCCCTCTCATCCGTTAGCTCTGAAATTAACCGCGGCGCTAATTTGACTTTTTTCCGTCCTTAGGATCATAGTAATGAGCCTAACTGATACATTTTTCCAGAAACGGCTCAAAAGGTGTGACGGCCAAACCTTTGCAGGATGAGGCAAACCGTTAGAAGGGACCGCCGCGTTGTTCGGGCTCCCCGACCCATATCGTCTGAGATCTCGTTACGGAATCGGCAGCTTACCATCCCGTCTAGACTCGTTTTCAAGAGCTTAATTGAATAAATCGACTCTTTACGAAGTATTAAAGAAACACGCGGCGGAAAGACACGATAACGGCGCGTAGAGTCGCGGGAAGCCGGGCTGGCACAAAATCTGAAAGACCGTATCAGAGAGACCTCTTTTGGTTTATCATGGCGACTAAGAATATAAAAAAAAATCAGACTCGCGCTTGATGGCAATTTTGTTTGAAGAAACACGCGACAGCTGGATTAGAGCATGAAATAAGCTCTCCTCTTTCATCTGATAAACACCGAAGAAAAAAAAACTGAAGCATAATGGATCCTTTGCTACCTTCCCTGTGATTATGCTAACAAGTAACGTGCTGGGAAGGGATTAGAGCAGGCAGCCAATCAGTGACAATGCCTAGTCGCAATGCTTGACTCAAGAGATATAAGACCCGGAGATGAAATTATTAGACCTGTCCCCCAGGGGGGCCTGGGGGGCCCAGGGGATGTTGTCATAGAGAGGCTCGCCGCGGGACACTTGAGTACAGGCAGCGCTTGGTCACTATTATGAGGCCCACAATGACATCCCACAGCATCTTTGGTCGCCCGGGCGAAGGCCTTCCTGCAAATACGCCAATGACAGGTTCTACTTAGTGTTCATCAGGCCTCGCGGAGGCCACGCCAGCGCGCTGAGTAAAAATCCCCGTGGGGGGCGTCCTCTCTGCGCGCCAGCAGGGCGGCGGGCACCTGCCGGAGCTGAAAAGCCGAGAGGAGAGATTAAAGGGGCAAGACACGTCTCACAAATAAAAAAACCTATTCTTCCCATTTTCCCTACCTTGACAAGAAAAAGCCAAAGTATATAGTATAGGGGGGAAAAAAAAAAAAAAAAAACTAAGTTGCAGATGTGCCTCGCTACCAAAACGTTACCTCCTGCTGGCTCTTCCACTCTCCCCCGTCCCCGTCGGGGCTTCGGTTTTTGATACGGTGGCTATGCCGAGGGTGCTGTGATACGACGGGTAACGCCGAAGATGCATCGGGCGCGATGCACCTCGGAACGCGAGATGATTTGGATTTGCTGGTCAGGAACAGGACGGTCTCCTGGCAGAAGAAGACGGTGGACAAAATAAACCAAACAAACAAAGTGTGAGCGATATCCGCTTTGCCCTGAGACGTGTGTGCTTTTCAAGATACCTCCTTACCTCACTGCGTAAGCCCCAAAGTCCTCTCAAAGGTTCACACCAGGTGATAGATAGTACTGTCTTCCTGTAGTCTTCCTTCCTGGGAAAAAAAATAAATGAGCAGATTTTCTGATGTTCTGTTTTGGCTAAAATCACAAGCAGTGGAGTGAGGTAAATTTTTTGGGTTTCGAGATGAGGAGCTACTGCTCTATTACGGCCAGTCCTGTAGGCCTCATAAACACCAGGGCAGAGAAGTACATCGGAGTCCTCAGGAATCGTTTTTATGATTAGCTTTCCAGATGAAACGGCTTCACGGTGGAAAAAAAAAGGCCTTTTTCCCTCAGGCCATATGGTTCGCTGTGTCACTCTCAAATCAGCTGACCTCATTCTCCTAGGACCTTCAGATGCCTCTCTCTCAGAACACACTGAAGCAGACATCCATCTGGAGCTTCCCTGGGCCATGCCTCCGCCCGCCAGCACCCCAGTGGCACTTTCCGGAGCCCGGCCACGTCACCAAGGACCCATACGTTATTCGCGTGCTATTCCAGGAACTGTCATGCTCCAGGTATATTAACCAATCTGTAAAAATGTGTTTATTTCTGCTCTTACGTTTCAAGCATAAGGCGTAAAGACAACAACGGGGAATGATTAAGATATTTTAAGACCGCAAATGGGGTGCTGTGTACAGTGTTAAGTCCCAAGGAAGTAACTCTCAGAGATATTCATTGCTTTAGCTTAAGCAATTACATCAGAGTCCATCACGGGAATTCTCAGCTTGAGTTTTGTTCCGAGCAATTACGATTAACGTTATAGTTATTAATTGAAGTCATTTTCCACAACATCGGGTATTTTTCTGTCTCCCTGGAGATCTAATGCTCCGTGAGGTCTGTGAGGAATATTAATAAAAGATTATTCCTAGTGCCCGTCTAGATTTTCCATTTGTCTTTACCCCATACCCTGGAGGTCAAGAGGGGCCCATCTCAAAACAAAGGGATGTTTCACATCTGGGAAAAGTGTTCTTCCGGACTAGGAAGAGGAAGACCCGTCTTCAGTCTCGGCACAATGGAGGGTGGAACGGAGATGAGGGCAGAATCCAAGGTCAGCAGTCCAAACGGGCCCGTCCGGCTGGCAGACGATAACGGGATTAGCGGGTTCCCCCTCGATGCTCTTTCCCAGTTCAAAACGAAACATCCCCAGTCATTTGCTAGCCAGCAATTTCCCATCCGTGTGGGATTTAGCAGTAGGAAGTGTTTCATAAATCTGGATCAGCCAGAAGATGGAAACGCCGGGTTCCACCATACTGAGATGTTTTGCAGAAACAAAGAACATTAATATATTCAGCAAAAAAAAAAGCAAT
The DNA here is from genome assembly GCA_026780845.1 of Petrocephalus sullivani. Classification (NCBI taxonomy): domain Eukaryota; kingdom Metazoa; phylum Chordata; class Actinopteri; order Osteoglossiformes; family Mormyridae; genus Petrocephalus; species Petrocephalus sullivani. The sequence continues at coordinate 5,051,735 of JAODKM010000042.1, forward strand.
ACTGAATCCATTTAAGTGTCTTTAATGAGCACACTGTGATCTAGCCATGGACAATTCAGATAAGGTAAGTAAATATCCACTGACACAACATCTTATATATGTGTATGCATATGATTAGTATATGCATAGAGTGCAAAACACTTAATACGTCTGTGTGGAATTCTGTAACAGAAACCACATCCTATTAGAACTGAAGACACCTACAGGCAAGGATGCTGCTACCCATCTTGGGCCCCTAACCTAGACCAAACTTTTTAAGGCCCCTAACACTCAGGAGCCCTTGGAATCTTCCTATCACCCCTGTTATGGGGCCACTGCTTACATGTTCCTTCTGTGCCAGTGGGGATCCATCAGTTTCATGAAGACCCAACAAGGTTGTCTATGTAAAGGAGGTTGAAGAACACGGCTTTGGAGCAGGGAAGCCAGCTACAAGGAAGGCTCATGACAGGAAACGAGACTGGGATGAGGTGGTCTGTTATCCATTACATGTGGACCCTGGCTCGGGACCGAGCGCGGTCAGGGTGTGGTTGGGGCACGGTTCACCGGTGTCGGCCTCTTGATGTAAGTTGGGATGAAACTCGACCGCCGGTCCTCCCCGAGGTCACCCGCGGGGCCCGGACGGCACGACGACGGGGGCACGAGGCGCACACGATGGGGGTTTCCGGCACGGTTCTGACCCGTTCTGAAATGCACACGTGTACATAGGATGAAGCACAGCAGTGGGTCTCTCTGGCGAGTGTTATTACAGGGGGAAGGAGCCGAGTCAAAAACGCAGCCGTGATGTATGAGCGGAGCTTTGAAATAAGTAAGTCCTCTCACTCTGGACGTTGCATATTGGCCTTGGCATTTCTGACAGTAGCATCCATCACGGGCAGGGAGCCCTTCCAACAGGCCTAAGTCGTCCGCTGCCCGACCAAATCAGCTGGATTAAGAAACAACAAAAGCAGATGGATGCGCAGTGTCAAATATCTTGATTCATTCACCTCTGGCGCTCTTACTTTCCTCTCCCTCTGCTGCCTCCACCTTGACAGCATCATATTTCAGCTCCACGCGCAACGGCTTTAACTGTAATTCGCACATTATGTGACTCGGACAAATCAATAGGGCGGCCATTATTGATAAAACCAAAAAAAACATGCATCACTGTAAACCGGTCTTTTAAAAAAAATGCAGCATGCAGAATTACCGCCCAGTTCATTTATATCATGACAACAAATACAAGCCGTTTTATTTACTGTATTCGATTTATGACTTTTAAGTTGACCTTTGTACTTTTAACCTCCGGTGATAAATGTTCATTGCGACGTGGAAGGTCAAGTTTTGAACAGACTCATTTTTTCTTATACATAATAATGCCACGGTCTAATGTGAGATGGACCCCTTGGCCGTAAAACCTCCATGAGAATTACTCCAGTCCAAGTGCGGATTCTCTGTATAGACGCTACTGCAAAATTAATTTACGGAGTATAAAACCAACTATTATTTAATATATTTTCCTTAGCGTGGGTAGATTTGCAGAGAGGTGTTAATAAGGCATGATTCCTAGCTTGTTTGGATGCTATGCCAGGATCTCCTGACGGCGGTGGCTCCTGCATGCTGTGTGGAAGCCGCAGCGCCCTATCAGTGCTCCGTCCAGCGCAGCGAGTCCTCCCCTCCTCCCCGCGGCCCGGCCCGGCCCGGCCCCGTACCGCAGGACCGCGCTGCCAATCTGTCGTCAGCAGCGCCACTCTCCGCTTCGGGAGCTTAGGCGCGGACTGCCGACCCCCCCCGGGCGAAGCGGGACGCGCCGCAGCTCGGGCCAAGCCGGTGACATCAGCGCGCGTCCCTCCTCCGCGCTCCGGCCGCGTCCTGCCAAAAGCCTGACGCCGGCGATGCTGTGCCTCGGTGTGGCCATCCGTCCCATCAAGCGCAAGCAGCAACCAAATAAATAAAGCAACGACGATAAATAACGACCTGAAGGGGGAAAAGACAGTGCGTGCGAGGATAGTGATCCTGAACATTTAAATAATGAAGTGCATAAATGCAAATATGAAAGTTATTCCATCTATCACGGTAACCTTCCAAGGTAACCAAACTGATAAAAGTGCTATGTCTAAATAAGGTGACACGTAATATGTTTTTGCAGCAAATTTTAAAAAGTATGGAATGTATATACATTTCCCATTTGTATAAATAGACCCAAATTTGAATTTTATAAAAAAAAAATTAAGCCCCAAGAATAGTAATCTCAAACGTGTATATCAATCATATGTATTAAAGTCGCCGTTTTATTTATTCACATTTGTAGACTAGACATTTAGTTATGTATTTTAAAACTTTCTACAAATGGGAGTTCTGCTGATTTGATTAACATCTGTAGACAGGACTGCCATCGTTGATTTTGTTTGGTATCCATATAATTGTATCGCAGTACATAATTTAATATTTTAAACGCAGATGAATAGTATTACTATAATGCTATAATACACATATTAAATTACTAGAGAATTGCGATTTATTAAAGGATTCAATATTCACCTAATTATACACTTTTGCATAAATTATAAGAGTCATAAAATTATTACTGTAAAACCAACAAAACCAAATGCTTCATTTTAATACCTATATGTAGATTCTGCAATTACTTTTATACACCGTGATTTATTAAAAGCTAGAATTTGCTATATGCAAAAACACTGATGAGGATTTAAGAACGAAGCCATGTAAATATATCTGCACCTGCTGAAGTAATATTATCGACATTAATAACGACAGCACAGAAGTAATCTCTCTGCCCAGCATGGTTCTTATCCTGACAATTAAGTTTTATTGCATAGGAAAGTGATACAATTTTCTGAGGGAATAGTTCTAAGAATGATGAGGTCTTATAATTCACTATTTCACATAGTATTACTATAATTGTGATGGTTAGTGTTACATTGTACCCCATGCAATTGATGGGCCGATAGGAAACAACGCGATATTAGCTCATTTTATTCTCTATTATCTTACTGTTTTTTAGAAATTTGTGAACGTGTACCAGGGAACTCCTAAGTCATAGTCTCGAAGGCGATAAGCACTCATTTTGTAAGACCGAATCGCTCGAATTCAAAACCAGCTAAAATGGAGAGTAATTTTTTTCCCCATTTTAAGAACCAAGATGCGCCGAAAAATGGCCTTGCGGCGCCCTCTATCAGCGGCACGTGGTATAGCGCCCCGAGGACCTCTAGCAGACTGTCAGTCTGCTGCTGCAGAGATTTAACGCAGAGCATGAAAGGAGCTTCTTAAAAGGTTTCCTCAGCTGTGGCTGGGCCCCAGTTGGCAGTAACCCATGTTACAGAGGCCACAGTTATGGCATCCTCAGAAGGTTGCCTCTAGAGGAGGCGTTGTCAAGGAGGAGGACACGGCCTCTGAAGTTTCCCCACCTTCCCTGAACCATAGCCGCGGAGCCTCCGCGGGAGGTGGGCAAGCAGCTTTGAAAAGTAACACCTTTGTTTTTCCAAGTGTTGGGAAGAGACGAAGCGCGATCGGCAGATGGCAGAGAGGTCCCAGAACCCTTCACCAAACACAGATGGAGATGAGGCTCTTTGAACTGCGCGGAGGATCCGCGGCGGCCGCCACTCGCGAAAGGCGCGGACCTGCCAGCGGCGGCTTCAAACCTGCCGCCGCTGTACGATCGGGTGCTGGGAACGCGGCGGGGCGCAGGACTTAGCGGCTCATCAGGCCGCGGCCGCGGCGGAGAGGCGGGCTGCGTGTCGGTAGACAAGCCGTCAGGGTAGCGAAGGCAAGAAGGGAAAAAAAGAGGAACCAAGTCCGCAAAGAAATAAATAAAGCTGTGTGTTTTTATACTTGAGCAGGTGGAACATCACGCCGAGAGGAATCAAGCTACATAAAAAAGACTTTTTTATTTCCACAGATCGAGCAATACATCAAGTGATCATTCCACCCCATCGATGTCATTATATACATTTATATATGTGTGTGTATACATACATATTATATATATATATATACACACACACACACACACACACATACATATATAAATGTATATAATGACATATGTTTCAGCTTATATAACATGCAGGTCAAAATCCCACAGCTTAAAGGGCCCCCCCAAGCCAGCGGAGGAGCCCACCTTCACTGCCCCCTCTCCCTCCGGGCAGCTCTGGACGAGTTGGTGGGTGGCTTTTGGGGCGACACGTTGCAGAAATTGGGGTTTAGCTACCCAAAAGGTAATTCTTTAAATAAATAAAGAAAAACGATCTCGTTTTTGTCCAAAAAGCTCCGGAAAGCCAAATTCAATGCAGGGGTGTGCCAAGGATGAGGATAATTAAATGGTTGATAAATAAACAAAAATGAATGATAGATGATGGATAGATTCTAATGGGGTGTGAGGTTTTGCGCCCTTCAAATAAATAAGCTATGAATATGCCACGGTAAAGTGGCATCCGTCCATGCATTTATGAAGCATGCATGAAACAGCCGAGTACACAATGCGGGTTTATCGGCGCGGAGCAGCGCATCAGACGGGTGGGGCGAGGCCGCACGTCCCAGCACCTGCCTGTGCGGATTTTCTAATTTCATACGTGTTTCTGCTGACATCAATACTGCCTGGGAACCCAGTGGCGTTTGGATCGCTGCCAGGACAATTATAAAGTCGCCTTGGAAACCGGCGTCGGATGACAGTGTGAAGCTCACTGTCGGGCCGCAGATAACCGCACAGAAAAGTCGCACCAAATGAAGCGCGGTGAGACTGCGCTCCGGCGTGTGTGTGTGTGTGTGTGTGTGTGTGTGTGTGCGTGTGCGGCGGGACAGCTGCGGCTGTTCTGCAATCAAACGGAACCACCACTGCGCTGATTTTCCACCCCAGATTTCCATTTCAAAGCTGCCCGCATTGTTCCCCGCGCAGTCTCCTGACTCTTCCCTCGCCGTCGTCACCTCGCCCTCCCGCCTCCGTTAATAGCAATAATCCCGCGCCGCTAAGAGAAAATGCGCCCCCGCTAAAAATTACGATCACGCTACACGCTTGGGCTCCCGGTCAGCCAGGCCAAGAGTAACGTATAGTCATTTTATGCTGAAGCTGCAGTCACTGTAGCATTTTAACATCGATCTTTTTTTTTGCCACTCATTACCTGGTTTGCATGACAGTCTCATTAGAGATGAACTCCGCATTACCCAAATGAATATAACAGCACGTTTCCAGTGAGCTCGGCTTCATTCGTGTTGGATTCTCTCACAGCAATTTCCCCTCCAGCTATTTAATCGGCAAGTACGTACCTGCACTAAAATAATTCAGATAGCCCGTGTTGTTATTTATTGTTTGATAAGAGCTTCGATCCAAAGTGCTATGGAGTTTGGTGCATGAAAGCAGGCAGACAGAATCTGAACCCCACTGGAAATTTGCCGCTGTTCCCTGGTCAGCGAAATCGGCCAAAGGGACCGCATATTATGCTAAAAACATAATACTAAGGACATCAAAGACAAAGATTATCTATTTCGATTAGTATGATTAGTACGTAGCAAATATTTCACTTCAAATACCAGGCTTTAAAACGCAATGCTCCATAAAACCAAATATGACTAAATATTCCATGAATGTCACAGAAGTGCAGTGTTTGGAGAGGTATTGTGCCTTTCTTAGTTTTACTCATTTAACATGGACACATTGTGCCCAGGAACAGAATAAAGGGGTTCACGCAACTTCAGTTCCTTAGCCAGCGCGACCCCTTGTGGCATGTGCATTCTTGCAGATAGGTATGCTGGTATCGTTGGTATTGATCTTTGTCATAAAATCCCTTTTGGTCAGACATATAACCAGAGAAAATATCTGGGAGGGTTTCTGGCCAGTTGATATTGCTTCCTAGTGCCAAATGTTTAATCCTGAGCATAACATTTAGCCCCCTTGAGACGGTGAGACCTCCAGTCTTTTAAAAATGTTCATCAGCCCACTTTTGTGTCACTGGGAGGAGAGGTCCAGCACTACTACGCCCAACCACTTTAGCCTGATCGGCTTTGATCTTGATGGTTAAAGGCCAATGTCAATTAAGTATGCAAGCAATAAAACGCTAGCCCGCTTATTCCAACGGAATCAATAAACTTATTATAATATATGCCCCTTTTCACGTTTGTGCCAAAGTGCTTGCAAATTAATGAAAAACAGCGACGTAGATTGACATAAGTTAATACTGTACAGTAGTCCAACGAGACTTCCTTAACCCGTTCAGTTTTGGGTCGTAGTGTTGTACAGTAGAAAAATGCTGAAAATGTCAGAAAAGCGGGCAGACTGAACACTTTAGGACAAGTGGGAAAGAACTGAAGATAACCGATCTCAATTAATGCGACATTCCAGGCAAAATCAATTCTGCAGCAAAATTCCCCCTATTTACGTAGCTGTTGTTCAGCGAGCATTTAAAAATTACTATAACAACTTATATCAGATGATCCGAGGATTCGTGTCCCAAGCCTTAATCAAGCTCTACCACGCAATGGTATTTAGCAGACAATTAAACTTTCACAATCAGAAAACTAACACCTTCAATACGTGCAAGACTGTAGTTTAACATTTTTCAGTCTGATTGCGCTTCAGCGAGCGTTATAAATGCTCAGAATGCTTCGCACCGTATGATAAATAATTCCCCTGAAAAGCACAACATTGCCAGATCTATTCTAAATTATGCATATGTAGTCTGAATAACGTTGTTAGTCATTTATTAATTAACCGTGCCGTCGTAGTATCTGACTTGCCTGCCTCATCTGCAGTGAAATCTTCATTTGTTCTCATTAGAGCACTGCAGAAAAATCAATGATTGCCTTCTGGGGAATAATTTATTATTTAAAACACTCCTAATAAGCCTCGTCCTGTCATTTCCAGCAATTTCCATGAGCGAGGACACACGCTTCCGTCTACGGTTTATTTTTATTTAAGTCATTGTGCCCACCGATGCTGGAGTTTCATTTGAGTCATTGCCAGTGTGCCTGGTTTAGTACAATAGCGGATATGTTTAATCAAACTCACTGCTGCATTAAGAGAGCAGGGTTTGTTTACCGCAAGAGCCGAGTGTTTCCTCATCCGATCCTCAAATGAATTATAAAACTGCTACAAAAACATATAATTAAAATGTTTGTTCTTTCATTAAAAATCTCATACACGGGGGTATAATCAATGCCACAGTACGTACTGAAGCGTAATGACGTTGTGAGAAAGTATCAAAGCACTTGTTTGTACATTTGGCATTCGCTCATTAGCTGTGTAAGGCTCGCTGTTGAGCGGACCACGCAGACGGTGGAGCCTTAAATAGGAGCAGCCTTAGTGTAAATTGAAACCTTTGGCTGCTACTGCCTCTTGTGTCAAAAAATGGCATTGGACGCCCCCGTTTAGTAAATCTAATGCAGACAAAATAAAAGGTACTTATAAGTGTAAAAATTGTGCATTCTTAAGGCCTAAATAAGAATAGTACAGAATTTCGATTTTATATTTAAAAAAACTTAGATACAGTATAATCTTATTTTTTTAATGATAATGATTACCCACAACAACACTGATCTTTAATGTGGCCAGTAGGGTGAGTGGTGGTTAAAAGCACAATCTTACTACTGGAATGCTGTTTATTCAAGTCCGTGAAGTGATTCTCACAGGCAGAGGTGTTCGGAAATAGGGGGGACGAGGAGGATGTGTCCCGTCCCCAAATATTGGCAGATTGTCCCACTGCCTTCTTCCCAAAAAATGAACAGTCAGAATCATTTTTAATGACTAGGCTGAAGCTGTGGAATTTGCTTTCGGTGCAGCATGGTAGGTAAGCTCAAATCAGAGAGGAATTTCACACAAAAATCATGAGTAGCACAACAGAATGTTCACAGATACCACAAGGCAAAAATCAGAGATAATATTGACAGCCAATATTTACAGGACTGATGTTTTCAATGCAAATGTAACCTCTGCCAGGGTTAGAGATAAGTGTTCAGGGTCATTTTTGCCATGCAAAAGGTGTAAAAGGGGATGTTTTGGCAGGCAGGACCTAGTGTAAGAGGGGATGTTTTGGCAGGCAGGACCTATAGTGTAAGAGGGGATGTTTTGGCAGGCAGGGACCTGTAGTGTAAAAGGGGATGTATTGGCAGGCAGGGACCTGTAGTGTAAAAGGGGATGTATTGGCAGACATGGACCTATAGTGTAAAAGAGGATGTTTTGGCAGGCAGGACCTATAGTGTAAAAGGGGATGTTTTGGCAGGCAGGGATCTGTAGCGCCTTCTAGAGGGCATCATTTGGAAGAGGGGGTGAGCAGGGGGAGATTAGTTGGAGATTATATATATTTTTGCCCTTTTGATTGTGCGGTTCTGAAATTGTGATTTGACTGATGGGACGGGGTGCCAGTGATCTTGGATGATGTAATGACGATGCGCAGTAGGGAGTTTTCTGCCTGTGTGACTGTCTGAGCAATGTATCCATATATGGCTGAACAATACTGGGGAAAAATGAAATTGTGATGTCTATGGGTGTTTTGCAACCGCCGATCGCCATTTAGCGTATTTCTCTCATGATAGAGATGGTCAGATGAGCACGTTCCTCAGGTTTCATTCTGAATCGGCGCGGTGCCAGTTCGCTGCACATGCAGGGTCATGGTTATACAGAGTTCTGTTTAAAATCTCGTACATCATATCCTTTCACAGTGTGACTATTGCATGTTGCTATGTCACGATATACAGTAAGTGACGGGGGCCCTAAAAAGACTGGAAGGTAATTGAATTGGTCTCGGGGCCGGAAAGCTCTAGCGGCACCCCTGGAGTTAGCCATCTCATTCGTGCTTCGAAAGCACACATGGATGGAACTGGCGAAGTTTCCGTCGTGCTAAAATACAGAAAGCGGCACGCTGTTGTTGTCGTCTTTTCAAAGCCCCGGGTGTTACTATGGAACCACTAATGTAGCTACGGATAATTGTGAAAAAGTGTTTCTGTTCCCCGTCATTGTGGTGTAAGTCAGCCCCATCACCCTGAACGTGCATAAAAGCGATCCCGAAAACCTACCAACCTAGCGATGTTAGATATATCATCATTGTATATGCATGTCCAGTTTGTATATCACAAGTTATGTGGTGGCTGTAGTAGATGAAGATAAAGCAGCATGAACAAGTACTTAAATAAGCCCTGAATATGATCATCGCTGCCAAGATATCATCAGAAGATTCGGGGGCTGAAACAGCACTTTCTTGCATCCCCTCTCTCCATTTTTTTATTGCAAGTAAATGAAGGAATATGCAAATGAGGCTGTCGGCCAGACGTCTGCTGCCAGTTTACAGACCTTATCGTGTTCTGCAAATGCACTAAGGAATTCATCCGACCGAGCCCTTAATTGCCTTCCCTGCGCTGCCTCCAGATCATCCGCACTTGTCTTGGCTCTGGCCGTCTCCGCTCGCGGACGACTGCGGCGCCATCTGCTTCTGCTGGAACCTGGCTGCTTCCCCGCACGGTCGCTGATGTGTCTCTGCTGCTTCTTGCACCGTAGTTCTACCTCAACCTGGAGCAGGATCGGAAAGACGAAAGGGCCTACAGACCCGCAAGAGGTAACGGAAAGTGACCTAAAAGTCAGTCAAGGCTAACAGCCGATGAGGAGCAGGGCAGCTGAGATGGAGCCCATAATGCAGTCATGCCCAGTCTTGACACACTTGGGATTGGGGTTGGTGGAGCGTGGTATTGCGAGAACCCTGGGCTAGCTGATGGGTCATTTCTCCTTTGCCACTGCTGCAGTGGTCTGGCCCTGGCACCCAATGCAGTATAACTGACACGTACCCTGCTGGAACCCGGCATGATTACGGCCACTAAGCAGATGCTTTTCTTTAAAAGTTTATGGCCTAGAGAAAGGCATACAGAGCTTCTTTCCTTAGGCAGAACCTGGAAATACAGGGTGTGCTAGAGGTCTTTATAGGGTTCTGCAGGATTCCTCAGGGGTGTTTCTCAATACCAAGAATGCCAAGATTCTATTTATGGTCTTGGCAACTTGCCTTCCAATAACGAACTTGGGCTGCAATGAATCATGGGATTAGTCTTGTTTGGCGAGAATGATTTTTCTGTCTTCCATACTTCTGTTCTTGACTATTGGAACTGGTGTTCGGCGATGTTAGATGATACAGAATAGGTACACAAGAGCATAAGTATGGTGAAGGATGCCTGTTGAGAAACACCCCTTGTCTGTCTACAGGCTCGTCATCTGCTACGAGCTTTTCCTTCTGGCCAAAATGCAGCACGGTGCTTTTAGGGAGGGGCAGCACAGTGATGCAGTGATAAGCACTGCTGCCTCACACCCCTGGAACCAGGGTTCGAATCTCCAGGTACTCTGGTCCACAAAGTCCACTTCCCCCTCAACAATCAACTGGTCAATCTGGAGAAAACAAAACAAAGTGATTTAAATGATCCACCCTTCTTCTATTCCTGCTTGTCCAAAAACATGCTGAAGTTACCAAATTGCCTGTAGGTGTGCATGTGTGAGTGAATGGTGGGTGTGTGCGTCCTGTGATGGGTTGGTGTCCCATCCAGGGTTGTTCCCAGCCTTGTTCCCATTGCACACACACACACACACACACACACACACACACACACACAACTTTAAATAGGACAAGCAGTTTCGGAAAATGGATGCTTGAAGGGGCAGACTCTGTGATGGTGCTGGGTCAGGGCCCTCAGTGCGCCACTCTCCCAGGCATCCATCGCTCCCTGGCCATTGTCATGATTCCAGCTGGACAATTATTCCTAAACATCCACAAGTGCTTTTAATAAGAATACAAAGTATATGAAGATCAGTTTGATCCTGAGAAGACGACTATTGACTAGAGTTGCTTCTTGTGGCTATCCTGACACCACAGCTGGATTGAATCAGAACTCATACTGACATGACATAGCCAGGAAAGCATAGTACATATGACTGCGTTCCAATGTTGGAAGCAGGTGTGTTCAGGGGATAGGCGTCTGTGTGCAAGGCAGGATGATACTGAGGTAAATTTAAAACACTATCTCCTCAGTTATTTACAGTTAGAACTGCACTACTGCGGGACGGGAACGGTATGGTGCCATTTTATATTTTGGCCCGTTGAAAGCAAACCATTTCAGAAGACTTACGACTCTACGGTTCTCCTGGTACCCAAAAGTGCTTTAAAAACCAGTACTCTAGGGTGTTTTCCAGTATAAACTCATACATAAACCGGTCTAACAGTTCATTCTGTTTTACAAGCGCCGTATTACTCTAAGAATATGAAAAGTGCTGAAATTAAAAGATGAAACGTTAAGTTTAACATACATTTAAGTGTTTTATATATAGCCTAAAGTTTTTTTAATGGTTTTTCAATCCATATTCTATAACACGGTTTTATTTTTAACGGAGTTGTTATTTGAATTTAGTGTAATACCCAAGTAGTGTTATTAACGGTTACTCTTAAAGAAAGAAAGGAAACATCGGTAAGAGAGAACGACAAACGTGAGCCATGAGACCGCAGAAGCCTAGGGGCGCTCCGCCTCTCGCGCTGATCATAAGGATGGAACACAACTTAGTATTTCGGTCACTAGAAAGAGGAAGTTCTGCGTCTTTTAACCAGGTGAGCGCCCGTTGTTACGCTCGTGTGTTCAGGCATATTATAACCCTAATGATGCTCCGTGTTATTCGTCTTATAATTTACTTGTTGCACGGGTAAAAACGGGTAAACATGTAATAAATGCGAGTATCGAAGCTGAAATGCCTCAGTGTCATATGAGAGACGTAAGAAAATACAGCCTGCGAAGTGTTTTTGCCACCTGGCTCTAAGTGGCATTTCATTTGTATAGATTAAAGGAAATTTGCCGCTTTCTTCTGACGCTGTTAAATCTGCTAATGGAACAATCAGGTAGGCTGTGGTATCAAAATTCTCGTTTGCTGTAGAACATAAGTAAAAAAAAAAGTATATTAGACGAGCTAACTTCCGTACCCTCTTCTTCTCACCCGTTTTCCACTCCGGCTACCTTTAGGTTTCAATTTACTAGGTAAGTATCGGTTTCATTTCCTTTCGCTATATATGTAAAACTTTCAGACTTGATACCCACGGCCGCCTAGCTGTCACCCAGTACCATAGGGTTTCGATCCCATTTAGTTATTTTGCATTTAAACAACATCACATCCCCCGTACTGCAAAAAAGCTCACCTTCCTGCACCAAATCTGATAGGAATGTGTGTGTGTGTGTATAAATCTATCTTTATGGGGACACTCCATTCATTCCTATGGGCATAACCCTGATCTCAACTATGACACCCTTAACCCCTACCCAGCCCTAACCTTAACCATAAGTAACCAAACAAAATATGAGACTTTTGGCATTTTTGGTTTTTTGATTGCAGACAGATTTTTATAAAATTGAGGTTATCCATATGGGGACCAAAAACTGTCCCCACAAGGTAGAAAATAACACACTGGGGTCCCCACAACGTAATATATAAACATGACCACACACACACACACACACACACACACACTTTATTTATCCTGAAGGAAATTTAGGAGTATCTGTACCTTTACCAATATCTTTACCTTTGAAACAGGCTCAGGGTACCCCCCCGGACTGGAGTACTTAACTCAGGTAAGACCATACCAATCAACATCAGATAAATCTGCAAATAAATTAAGCAATACTTATGCGGTGCAGTGATTAGGAAAGTCGGACGAGGGTTCGAATCTCCACCCCTCTGCCAGCTCTACCTGTGTGGCGCTAAGGAATACCATTTAGCACTGTATGTAATAATTATATAAATGATTTATCCAGAAGCTGGAGTGTGACCCTGTAACCTTCAGAGAATTACAACCAATTCCTGCTGTGCACGAGGTGAATGAATTAGGTGTGAATAGGCACTGCGTTACCTTAGAAGTTTCCCTATCTTATGTTATCCTTTACTTGTGTGCACTCTAATTAGCTACTCAGCTCATCACTGTTTCGAAGGCCCAGGATAGTCATGAGTTCAGCGGCAAGCCTCGCAGGACCAGCTGAAACCACCAGAATTTGTTACTTTTTATCAGTGAAGCCAGTTTTACTTTCCCTCCGTAGTGTCCTGGGCTTCTTGCCGTAATTATACAAAGAATGGATATTATCTCAGATGTTTCCAGAGGATTCGACATGCCACAGAAATGGCCACCCTATCATGTTGGGGTGGGGAAGTAATTGGACCCAAAAAGGGAGGGAATGATGGTGAAAACACTTAGGGGCGGAAACCTGGCCCTGAAGCACAAGGACAGCAGTTGGTCCTGAAAGGTGATGCCTGGGACATCACCTGTGAGGAACGTCTTGATAAGAGATATGAAGTGTGTATAAATATCTGTGTAATTTAGCATGAGACACTCCTGCTGGATGTCCAGTCTTCGCTGTAGCTCTGCCGTTACAATAAAAGACTGACTCAGTGTTCTAGACAAGGGACTCCTGACTCCCGTTTGGTGATAAGGGAAAAACCATGACATAATTTTACTTCAAAAAGGCAGGGTCAGAGAAGTGACCCAGGGAGGCGAGCGCCTGGTGGAGGAACCGGGAGACGTCAGTCTGCACCAGAGTGGCTGGCCTAAGGATAGGGAAGAAGACGTTTCCATTATTGCATGAAAAGATGGGGAAAAATTCATGATTCATTCATGATTCATGCTATTAAGCTACACAGAAAGGAGGAGGGCTCCGGTAGAGAACGTGAAGCAGAGTCAGATACAGCTGGAGGTGCTGACCACCAAAAAGCAAAAAGGTCCAGCCACCAGTGATCTCTCCAGACCCAAGCCCCAGGGGGTAGCCTGTGCACAGTCTCCTGAGTTCCCCACAGTCCAAAAACATGCTTCGGTGATTTGCAGTTGTGAGATTATCCAGAGGTGTGAATGGTGTATGCATCACAACGGGCAGGTCCGTGCCTTGGGCTCCGGACGCCCGCGACCCTGCACTGGACAAGCAGGAATAGAAGGGTGGATCATTTAAATCACTTTGTTTTGTTTTCTCCAGATTGACCAGTTGATTGTTGAGGGGGAAGTGGACTTTGTGGAAGGTAATATAATGCATTGTTTTCTTTAGACACAGCAGACATAGAGGATGCAATCAGAGATCGATAAGTAGATATTAATAAATAAAAGGCATAAACTTTAGTTTCTGATGGTTGCTGTCAGATAATTTGTAGAATTGTTTGATTTATTGACTCGTATTGTCTGTTTATTTGAATGTCGGCGTTAACTTAGACGTTTACCTACCTGATTTAGCAGGGATTTGATTGGACGAAAGGGGACTAACAGGAAACAGGAAGTAGGGAGATCCAAGTTGGCATGTGGAAAGTACCCACTCGAATACTTTGGGGGTTATTTAGAAGGTGGTCCTGTCCACCTATTTGGTGAACCCACAGCTTAGAGTTGCTATGCTCCCTGTATCTCCAATAGGGCAGCGTCCATTAGTGGGGTACCAGGATCGCTGTACTAGGACTACCTTGTTGTTTAGCAGAAATTACCTGCTCACTTTGGACTCAATGAAGGCTGGTAAAACTTTATCTAGCACTTTTGGGATTGCCGTACAACAACATTTATGGAGTCAAGAACAGCCTGGGCCAAGTGGTCTTCTATGTGGTGGAGGGTGCAGATTGCTGCAGCAAAAGTTGTTTGGGGTCACTCCGCCCATTCCTCCTAAAAGTCATTAATACCCTTGGAGAGGAGGTCATCAGGATATCACGACCTCTGAAGTGCGGACTCTGCTGCTTCCCCTGCTGCCTGCAAGAGGTAAAGAGCAACGCTGAAATTACAGTGACTGAAGTAATATTTTCATAATTGATCGCTGACTTGTAGAACGCCATCAATTTTATTTTCTCATATTCCCTCAAGTAGTGTGATTCACAGATTTAATCATCTGTGAATCACTTTCGGTTCAGAAATCATTTATTGCCCGGTCTGTACTCGTTTTTTTAATGCGTAGTTTCGATTCCGCTGTTCAACCGGAGAAGATGTACCATTACATTTTGTCCACCAGAGGGCGTTCCATGGTTATGGAATATATCGCAAAATTGAAACAAAACACGAATTAAGGATGCAGTGTTGTATAAACGCTTTCCCTTGTTGACGGCGGCTGTTAAAAGCGCCAAGTTAAGAAATTACATTTTAAAAGGTAAAAAATTCAAACAATTATACACTGTCAAAATCTGGTACTAATTGTTCAAATCCAGCTACTGCTGTGTGTTCTACTACAATAATGCAGTAGAATAGAAGTCTCACTTCTCACTCTGTATATCTCGTGACATTAATATAGCACACTGTTATAACATACCAAATGAAGGAATAGTCTCAGGTATGCGTTTTGTATTCATTTCAATTTTCATATTTCAGAACAGAGTTATAGGCCGTTAGCCACCGTTCACTTTTGAGAATTTGTCAGTGGGTATTTTGTCACACTGTTTACCAAAAATACAACCAGTTCAAGTTTAATAATCAATTTATTTATGTATACTTCAAAAAGGCTTAAATACAAATGCCTGCAAAGTGATCTCAAACTTTCGAATGGAGCTTTTCAGACATGCAGAGCTCAGTTGCTGTTGAAGAGGTGTTGGTGTGGCCATTAGGTTATCCTGTCCTGTGGTCCGTGTGGATCCCAGTGCCCCAGGCAGGGATGGGGACACTGGTATAAAAATGGTGCCGTCCCTCGGTTGAGATGTAAAACCGAGGTCCTGACTCTGAGGTCATAAAAGATAACTGGGCAACGTTCAGAAGACTAGGGGAGGCACCTCAATGCCCAGGCAAACTTGCTCACTGTGGCCCTATCAAATCTGGCCTCCTAATCATCCCCTATATCTAATTGGTGAATTCTCTCCTGCCCCTTCACCACCTCAGTGTGGTGAGCGTACTGGTGCTGGCTGCCGTCGCATCATGGCTGCTATATAAATGTAACATTCATTCACTTTCCTTGGCAAAATTCAGTCTGTCAGTTGAAAGATGGGGCCTGTGATTGTCCATGAGGAGTAAGTAGTTTGTACATTCAGTACTTGTCATGTTCAACAAAACGGAGAAAATCCACGTGACAGCTTGTCCCAAAATAAAATGTGACAAACCGTCCTAAACTGCCATGTTTGCTAAGGCTTTCTAAATCTGAGGCTGACTTAGCACATGAATTTAGTAAAAAAAAAAAAGTATAAAAAGACATTACATTCACTCCTGTGCAAAGTACAAATATATAATTTGAAAACTACATACAATGTAGTTCTGTCAGACAGGAAATTACATCAAACTAAGTAGACAGACAAAACTTGTATTCCATGTTTACGTAGCACCCTCTGGTTGTGGAAATAAAAACTGTGATAATGAACCTCGCTCTCCTGTTCAGGGCTGGGCGATATGGCAAAACATTTTATCACAGTAAATTTTTCCACATCAGTTGTGTCTTTACTTCAAAAAATTCCCTTAGAATTGCCATTAAACAGAACATGAAACGTGAAAAAAACTGACAAATTGAATGGACTGCAAACCTCATTTTAATAATAAACTTTTATATGGCATAGCCGTATAAAAATGCCGAATATACGCTTCATTACTAGGATCTTCTCTGACGGCCTCACTGCTTGCGCAGGGGAACAGGTTTGACGTCACAGATAGTCACCAGTCCCATATTTTATGTGGTCATCCCGTATTAAAAAATTACTGTATTGAAAAATAAAATGCTGTATCCCGTTTTAACCAATACGGGAAATGATGTGTCCCATATTTTTTCAGAAATCCTATTCGCTGGGGTTTGCCACTATGTTCTTCTGGATGGGACAGCAAGTGGTGAAATAAGGCTGCAGAATTTTCAGTTTTTGTTGGCACACGTTTTTAGCTGAATTTACAGTACACAGCACCGGCCTGCTGCGTGTCGGGCTTCAAACTGCGAAAGTACCACCACACCACCGCATTACTGTGTTTGTTTATCTTTAATATCTGTTTTTTAAAAGATGTTGTGGCTGCTGAGCTGTCCCTTTCTTCAGATACTTGCAGTTTCTTTGGAAGGACCTCTCATGAAATTACCAAAACAGCAGCATGTGGCTTGCTCGCCAACTCAGTTGCTATACATTTGTTTTGCTAGGTTGTCTAGGGTCTAGGTTCTGTGCTAGGTTCTTAAAAGACCACACATTTGTCTCAGCCCAACGACTTTATTCCTTAACGACAGTTTATCAAAGATTCTCATTTTATCGTAAAAGTTTTATATAATGATATATGGCTTGCATCTACCAGGGCTGGGTGACCCGTGTTGAGCATTTTCAAGATCCTGAAATTGCCAGTTACAAATTTATCCCCGGCCCGCTTTCTGGATCACAAAATCTCTTTCCCACCTTCTATCTGCATGAAGCTGGAGGTGGAGTCTCCTCCTGGAAATCCCATCGGGTACGTCACTCAAGAATGGCACCCATTTCTCCCCAAATTCATCATCAAGAACGAGCAGCAGGAGCCAGTACTGAAACTGACTGGACCATTTTGTACCTGTGGATGTAACACGGACGTAAACTTTAAGGTGTGTGTCTTGGGAAAAAAAAGTCATTGCACTGCTCCTGTAGCTGAAGGAGGTCATGTTGTGTACGGTGGCACTGAGGTGCAAAACACAAATGCAAACAAACCATACACAAAAACAAAAACAGGATACACGAGTACA
>JAODKM010000042.1:5084845-5102770 GCA_026780845.1 Petrocephalus sullivani
CTCAGAATCAGGGTTGCCAGCTCTCACGCGTCTGGCGTGACGCTCACGCGTCTGGCGTGACACACACGCGTCTGGCGTGACACACACGCGTCTGGCGAGGCTCTCACGCGTCTAGCGTGACACACACGCGTCTGGCGTGACACACACGCGTCTGGCGTGACTCTCACGCGTCTGGCGTGACACACACGCTTTCTGACTCTCATGCTCACGCAAGAAATGTGATGGCAAATCGATATTATTCCATTATAAACCTAAAGTTAGCTACATTAAAAGCATTGGGGTAGTTTCTAAACCATAGAGACTATTAACAAGGTAATAAAACTGTTACATACATGTAATTGAACTGAATTAAAATTCAATTGAACTGAATTCAATTTCAAATTGAAATTCTCACGCCAGCCAGCTGACCAAATTTGGTTTTGGTTTCAGTACTGAGGCCAGACACAGTTCACAGGACCTAGCAAGGGCAAGCCAGAGAGACGGCCTCAGGCTTCCCAAGCTCGTACGTTTAACCGGCTCCTTCGGGACTCGATCCCTGGAGTTCGGGCCATTGACTGGGAAGTACAAACAAGCAAATCCCTCCTTTCCACAGCCATGCACCCAGCATTTCCCTACTTTCCCTCGTCGTTGAGTCGGCATGCACGCCATTCTGGTCAGGAGTGTCTGTTAAGTAAATAAACGAGGGAAGCATTCGACCCAGTCCTTCCCCCGGAGGGGGCCCTCTCTCTCTCAAGCCTGGATTGTTTGATGTAGTCGTCTGCGGTTATGCCTGATGAAAACGGCTGACCGCCAGATGACAGGCCACTCCGGCATTTAACGTAAACACCCCGAGGAAGAGAGGCAGGCGAAGTGGGGCAACTCTACTGGCACCGGGGTACAATTAATGAAGCACTTAATTGTGTTTATAACCACAAGCATAAAGCACATATACAAAGCACTTAAATGAAAGCGCCTGTGTCCGAGCACTCGAGCACCTCGCCACGGGTAAGCAGAGCGAGGCTGTGCGGCACGGGGAACATGTGGGCCGCCTCCTCCCCAGCACCGCTCTGCCTTTTCTCTGTCCACTTTGCAGCTCGGTAAGAATTGTTTAAAAACACATTTTTAAACCCCTATAATTAAGAGGAGTACAAGAGTAAGAGAGAGAGGGAGAGAGTGATGGGGAGAGAGAGAGAGAGAG
Organism: Petrocephalus sullivani; assembly: GCA_026780845.1. Lineage (NCBI taxonomy): Eukaryota > Metazoa > Chordata > Actinopteri > Osteoglossiformes > Mormyridae > Petrocephalus > Petrocephalus sullivani. Next base: position 5,086,023 of record JAODKM010000042.1, read on the forward strand.
AGGGAGAGAGAGAGAGAGATTTCAGATTGTGAAAGGGAAAATGCAATCACATTCACAGGAAGTGAGACATTGATTAACAGGGAAATATACTGTCAAATGGGTGCTGTTGAGTATACTAAAATATATAAAATATACATAATATATAAAATATACTGTTTGAATGCCTGTCTTCAGGCCGATGGTTCAGATCCTTAAAGACAAAACCAACAGACAGTTTCTATCCTCCAGCCATCACCATGCTGAATGCTGCTAAGGTGTAACCTGAACACCTTCAATTCTGCTGGACCGTTGTCCAACTTTAGCTGCTATTTTTTTCATGTGCAGTTGGTGAAATGTGCAATGCTGGTCTTTGCGTTATTTATTGTTTGTTTATTTATTGGATTATTTGTTTTGTTGTTAACTGTATTGTTTTGATGTGACACTGGAGAAGATGTACTTTCACATTTCGTTGTTGTGGAAACAGCAATGACAATAAAGCATCTGAATCTATATCTGAATCTGAATCTTGAGAACAGCAACGTAAGCATAACAGAACTGCAAGATTTATGCTGCTAATGCTAGCTTAGCAAGTTGCTCAACTGGATTTAAATTTACGTTTGATATAAATTCTGATTTCCCACTCATAGCCTCGTCGGAAGTAATGAACAACATCAATCAAGCGACTGAGTGGCTGGGCTTCCTGAGGACTGTAACCAGCCACCAATGTACCTTTGTTTGAAAGTGTCTGGATGGTCTCCCATAGCTTAAGCATGACCAGCCGGCAGAGATGCACTCTACGGTCGCAACGTTAAAATTAGACCGTAAAGCCAAGCACTTCATAGGGGAACGGGGGTAAACAGCGAGGTTAGAAAAACAGCCATCAGTGACAGATGGCTGGGCTGGAATCGAGATCAATTTAAACAAGGCCAAATGAATTTAACTGAGATCTACACACACGCACACACAGTGACGAGCAGCTCTCGCGAGGGGATGTCGCCGGGGACTAGGCTTCCTTCGGTGGAAGCTCAGGAATCATGTCTGTTTTCGGTTTTAGCGGCTTAGCGGCTAAACGGCTTAGGGAGCAACTGGCCACCTTGCTGCGGGCTTGGCACCATGCCAAGGCCCCATAAGCAGGGGGGGGGACTCGAGAGAGGGGAGAGGAAGTTCAAGAACACCCAAACCCATTCCTAGCACGATGGGGAACACAGATTCAGGTCATGGGAGATGCACAGCAAGTGGTCATGGCTGGATAACTGGAGGTCCTGTGACCCTTCAGAAGCTGCCTACCACAGGATTTCCCTTCCCTCACTAATGACCACCATCTACAACAAAAAGTCGATTTAATTTTTACAACACACCAGCACTATTTAACTTTTACAGATTTACGTAACTATTAATCTAGGAAAAGTAAAGATACAAATACTAGTCTCTGTCAGGACGTGTCACCTCTGCCCTATTCACTTCAGGTGCTACAGATCCTTTGTTTTTGGTGTGTATATTATATAAACGTTTCTTCATAAAATTGCCCCCGGATGCGAGCGGCACACTTTGCTAATCCTCTCAGCTGCCGTCTCAGCAGTCAGAGGTGAATATGAGGGCTGGGGATGTTGTGAGCAGGCTCCCTTTTGTTGGAAATCCGGCATCACCAAACAAAGCTTATCTGAATTCTGAAGGTCGGAGGTCAGTGGGAAGCTTCCCTAAGGAAACGTACCTGCGCACACATCAGCCACTCCACCCTGCACTCTGTCTGCCAGCTCTCATTGTCCCCCTTTTAAAAAAGATCTACCATCTTATCCATGCTCTTATCTTCACAGCAGCGTGGAGGCTAAAATACACCTTTCTGTGCACACCCCAGCAGTTGGGTACGCAGGGGTCACGTCCTCAGGGTGTGACATTTTTTACATCTTTGCTTAAAGGAACAGAGAACCGAATGGGACAGGAAAGGCCGGGGCTGGAACTCGGTTGGCTTCTGGGAGTTACATTCAGGGGAATGTGACAGTTTGTACCGACCAGTGCTGCTTAAACAGAAGCCTAAACGTGGCCTGTTTCTGTTGGAGTGGTTTCACAAAGTGCCATTTCCTCACTGGTCTCCCCTTCAAGGAGCAGCTGACTTCCCACCTGCCTGCTGCCCACCATGCAGACTGCCCCACCACTTACCCCTCATCCCCCAACCCTGAGAGAAGTGGCACAGGTCCTATGAGACCAGATCTACTGGTGATGAGATTCTCCCACAGTTCTAGATTTTTCCTGAGCAGAATGACGACCTGACATTCTAAGAAGCATTAAAACCTCATTCATAATTTCACTGGCCCACATAAGTCCTTCCTGGTAATGGCTCACTAAAAGACACACACATGTTCAATATACACCCCCTATATGACGATCATCAAGAATCCAGCCCATAGAAAATGTTTACAAACCTCTGGCCAGTCAAACTTATATAGGCCTGGTTTGTGTCCAATCAGGGCACCAGAATGTTTCTGATCAGGCAGAAGCTGGAGACATCCCAGAGAGGCTGAATCCATTGGGGGGCTACATCCTGCCCCACTAACCGATACAAACAATAACAATCCAATTAAACCGGTCATACAACTCAATGCTGGCCATTTGACTGCACAATAGTGCAAGTCCTGGGTGAATGGCATCACTGCTCTAAAAGAGGTAGTGCACCCCATTTACATTAAAGAAAGACCTTTTGAGGACCCCCCCCCCCCCCCCCCCGCCCTCCCCGCCCTCCATCCACCACCACCTAACAGGCACACATGGACATGTCAGCCGTATTTTCTGTATAAATATTGAGTCACCGGATTAGCTTGTAGTTACATTTTTGCTCATCGGTTTTTGCGGGGAGAATTCTGACCAGGACTGGAAACAGGGTAAAAACACCAGACTGTAGATCAGCTCCGGCGGACCCGCATTCTCCAGTCAGACCAGCGCACTGATCCTCCTGGCTTTCTCGTCTTTGCCGAACAGTCGGAACTGAAATTCATCAGCGGGCCAGAGGGATCAGGCCGCCCAGTTTATTTTGCGAAGCATTATACAGGTCATTAAGATACTTGGTCACCAGTGCCGCTCAGTCTGCCAAAGTCCCTGTCTGCACTCGAGGCCTTCGAGTTGAGAGTCTATTTGTTGATTTCAGATAAACTGCTGATCCTTGTGGTTGCTGCTCCAGAGAGCGATGGTTCCCTTCACTCCATGCAGTCGGCAAATTACTACAACTACTCTGTGGAGGTATATCTACAAGATTGTCTCGACTTTTCTGCCTTTGGGGGGGATTATGTGTCAAATCCCTGCTGGAATATATACTTTAGCGACGCTTTAGCTTGCAATTTCACCCATTATAGCTGTTAGATACTTTACCCAGGTCATTTAGGCTTGTCGTCTTGTGTAGAAAAATGACAACGGAGATACCCCCGGGACTCGAAACTGAAAGCGTTTTGGTTACCACCCTGAAAGCCGCCCGCAGTTGTGGCAGCCATTACCCCTGGGATTACTGGGGGCTCGTGAAACAGTCGTCAACACGCAACTATGACAGATCACCAAGAGGTCTCTCCCGCAGGTGCTTGGGGGGGGGGGAAATGGGGGCACTGGGCGGCCCACTGGCAACGGTTGGAGGACACGCATTTTGAAGGAGAAGATGTCGATGCTAAGTAAACAGGACAGCCTTGTGGTCATGATCCTGGACAGGTGGGGTCCAGTGGTAATGTCCTTCACGTTTATGGCCACTAGGGGGAGCTTTACCTGTGCCTGATGTCTTCTATCATTCAAGATCTAACGCATATAATATAAATAACACATACTAAAACCTGTTGTCTTAGACTGGCATATATCCTTTCTCTCTAAAACAAGGATTCCAATGCATTCTGGCGAAATATAAAGCAAATGGGTTTAAATATTACCAGAAATGCAATAAAATCATTGGTAAGTACATGAAGGTCATGTATAAAGGTGTTCCTCGTCAGTATCATCCCTTAATTTGTTCTTCTCACGCAAGGGGCCAGATGAGCTTGTCTAGACGGCCGATTTATTTTAAGGATCTGGTCCTCCTTTCTTCATACAGCAATGATGTCATTTTGGCTGGAGGCCCCGAGGACAATCTCAAGAAATTCCGAAAATTCAACCGCAAGTTCGTACTGGTAGCTGAGTGGCAGACCTGGTGGAATCAGCATCCGGTGGAAGGATTTCCTGTCATGTTTAACAGCAAGCGGCCGCTCGTCCCCTCGGGAGGCGGGTACGAGAGCACAGGTGATGGGGAGGCAGGTGCCTGGGGAACTCTCAACTTTGTGTTTCCAGTCTGACCTTGGAAATTCTCTCTGGAAGCTGCTTGAAAAAACCTCTTTCTATGCCATGTAGTCGAGTAAGAAGATGGATGAATGTCCTCCCTCAGAGCACCTCCCAGAACATCTTGCACGTCTTTCATAACTAATAGGAGGTACTTGCTTTTTGGGTCAGTCATTGAAGCCTCCTGCATCCAGCTAATGCGAGATGATTTACAGCCGGTCTGAGAGAGATCAGGCCTGACAGGCGAGACATCCCATAGTGGAAAAATGGCTCCCAAGATATCCCAGTTCAACAGAAGGCCACAACCAGCTGGTACACATTATAGAGAGGGAACTTGTCAAGGATTAAAATAATGCGACTGCACAGAATTGAAGTATTGGACTCAGCCAGTATTAAAACTGTATAAAAGCAGAGATAATGGTTCTGTCATTCCCCAGTAGAACAATGTCAATGCTGGATAGTAAGTTTTATTTTTTTTTTTAATCGGAATTTAACACAGCGGGTAATGGATCACTTGGGCTGCACGCTTAGGCTAGTGTTTCGTCTGTCAAGTTGGGTGAATGAGTTTAATTTTGCCATTCTAGAGCTGGGTGGGCTGTACCCTCATTCCAGGCAGTGTGTCCCCTCCAGTCCAGGGTCACTGGAGCATTGTCAATTGACATTGACATGGAAGTCACATTGTATGTTCTGTCATTTAAGAATGTGTATTATGGACTGTGTAGTTTACACAATAATACTCATACTTTAAAAGCCAACCTGCAGCATTTGAGATATGGCCTTCAATTACATAATTACAATTTAATGTAATGTATTTTTACAACTAATATTTTATAAAGTACTGTATAGTAGGATTTACAGAGAGGATTACAAAAAAAGACTTGTAGCACTCCCAGTAAAAAAATGCTGATAAAAGTAGAAATCATAAAAAGAAATGTAAAGAATATTAAAATGGCTCAAAGGACATCAGGACCAGAAATCGGTCCAGAGACCACGGCCGTGACCAAGGGCTATTGCCAATAACTGAATATGTAGAATTGATCACGGCAGTAAGAGGGTCTGTTCACACGGTTGTTTTTTTTTTTGTCCTACTGGTGGGCATGAATGTCTAGGAATCCTGTTTGCTGCTCTCCTTACGACGTCCTACTGTGCAACCACCATCTGCTATGTTTCCAGGCATGGTGGGCTATGTGCCGGACATCAGCAAGTTACTGGAGTGGTGGGATCCCCCAGAGAATAAGGACGGGCAGCGTTTTTATGCCAGGATGTACACGGATCCACTTATGAGAGCGAGCTGAACTTGCAGCAACAACATCAGAACATACTATGCCAGTTACATGGGGGCTGGACTTTTTAAAACGAGAAACGGGAATCTGAGCAAGATTGAATCCGAAGGGAAATATTATTTGTTTTGAGCACGTTTATAGGAACGTCTCGACATGACAATGGATGACAGGTGTGAGATTTTCCAGACCTTGAGTGGAGAACTTGGTATGTGCTGATTTTCAGGGAAGTCCCGGGAAACATCGCCCCGAGTTTCGGATTTCTTTGAAGTGATTTTGCCGTCGAAGTCTGCTTCTGTTAAGGCAAAGTTGTGTTAAAATTCGGACTAGAGGAGACACGGGCCAGAAACGTCATTTATGACACCTTGCCGGCGGTCATTCAAGGCAACAGGAATAGCAGGGTGAGTTGAAGACTTCAGAAGCATGTTAGCAGGGTGATAGTGCCAGTAAGGAGAACCGGCAGATCTGGGGGGCGTTTCCCAAAAGCTCCTGTTAGCAACTTGCATAGTTGGACTCATTCAGTTGCATGGCTCCAATTATGTAATGCTTTTGGGAAACGCACCCCTGGTCAGTTTGATGGTTTGCTGTTAAACAGATATCAACACCAACATGGAAGACCAGCCCAATGGATGAGGCTGCAGTAGGACATCGGATTATTTGTGAATGTATTTGTATTTGAGGTATTTTTTTTGGGCAGAAGGTGCCAAGAATTCTGGGAAATCTGGGTATATTTCTCAGACTCCTTAACCATAAAAAAGTACATCTATCCATCTTCTGATTAGGTATCCAGTTCAGGGTCATGGATGGGATGCCAGGTCATCACAATGCACATCCATGCACACACCGGCACAACCACACACGATGGATGATTTAGCGATCGCGTGTCGTTGGATTGTAGAAGGGAGCAGGCAAAAATGGAACAGGAAACGACTGTGCCACGGAGACAATATGCTAGCTGTACTTACACAGAGCAGGGGTCATAACTTATTCCATATGTTTAATCATCAAGCTAAGCTTTTCATCCCAAACAAGAATTTTACGGCTTTACTCTGACGTGAATTCGGATATAGAACCTGGCTATAAACTGACTTGTATGTATGCAGCACACTGATGACAGAATTTTGTGAGGCCTGTATATTATAGCTGTCATTGAGGACCAGCAAAGCATAAAGCATTCATCACATTCCGGCATACGCTGAAATCAGTAATGCACATCGTCGCTGTTTCCGAAAAATTCTCTGAAGCTAAATGATGTAGACAGGCTGTTTTAATATTTTCCTGAACTGAACTTGCCTAGGTGACCCCTAACTACCTGGGCAACTACATTCCCAACATTTGGACCTACAAGAACAGCAGCCGTATATGCAGTCAGGACATGCTGGACCTATCCGACTTCAAAGTGAGTCAAACACCATAACTGCAACATTTCATTACAGATACAATACGATTATAAGACTTTCAGAAGGCAGCTGCCAAAACTGCTTCTCTCTGTCGCATCCCATGAACCTTCGGTAAAAAGGAATCCACCCCAGTGAACACTGATAACCAACTCTACAGTTCAAATCCTCGAAAATGCGCTGTAGCGAGCTGGGGGTCCGTAGTGAGACTGACACCATTGTAGGGTAGATACTCTTTATTATTTCTCTCACATGCACAGCATGCGGTTTGAACATGCTAGCTGTCATCAGGCAGTGTCATCACCGTGACATGGGGACTACAGAAACCGCACACGCGACAGCAGAAGCCACCACATAGCACAGGAACAAGGTCTCATGCCACAGCTAGTCACATTTCTTAGGGTCAAAGTGGAGGCCTGCCTGACAGAGGGTGGCAAAGATGTCCTGTAGGTGGGGTATGTCTGCACTGGAAGTCAGTGTATGCACTAATAGGTCATCAAGATACACCACAGAGTCCAAATGGCATTACCAGAAACTACCAAAGCCCCAAGCCAATGGCTTCAGATGCCAGCTCCAATTGCTAGTATCCATTTTGGAGGACATGAGCACTAATCCGGCTTGACCCAGCAATGTAATTAAGGGTGCCGTCAATATGGGGCAGTAGATCGGAATACTTTTGGATGACAGAATTTAAGCATCCACTAACAACCACCAGGAGGAATCCAGTGCACAGTGAGGAGCTGGATTACTCTCAGGGCAACTGCAGTAATTCAGGAAAAGCAGCCCTTCTCCCACCAGAAAATCTAAGGACAAAGCAGAGGCATAACACTCGGCCCCCCATCTGTTTCGGGCCTTCCACTGCCAATCCAGTTTTTCTACAAGTTCTGTTGTTTTTTTCACTAGTCCTGAAGCCACCATGATAGGATGGGCTCAACATAAACAGCGCATAACAACGGCAAAATCATTCACAGAACTACCGGTATAATATAGCCATCAATAAACCGATAGAACGAATAAACTCAGCAAAAAAGCAAACTGCACATTAGCCGGTATCATGCATGCCGCAAAGGCTTCTGGGATGGATCTCAAAATTATGCGTGCTACGGTATGCCAGAGTACTTGTACTGATCCCAGAAATGGAAAAATGAAACCAAGTGGAAAATACTTATGCATATGTTTTGTTAACGTTGACTTGACAAAAGGCATCAATCTTCACTTCCAGGTGTAGCAGTCACACCAGGCCGTGTTGTTTGTTTTGGGAATGAACCATTTAAAAGCTTAGGTGCAGTATATGTGGGAGTTGTGGCCGGCATGTGAGAAGTGCACCAGCTGTTCCGTGATGAGATACAGCGCTTGCTATCTAAGTCACCGTCCGCACATGAGGCTCTTAGCTGCTGTATGCAAAGAGAAGCTTTGGCCATTCTCCCTAGCTCTGTTTACAAGAGACCACCTGCATAAATCTATCCCACTCCAGACTTTTATTTTGAAAGTAAACATACGGTCAGAGCATATAGTGGAATAAAATGACATTCCTCCAATGCCACAGTGTAAGATACAAACAAAACAGATTGTACATGAGACTGTGTGTAGTGCAGTGAGGCTCAAGAAGAATGCACTAAATACAATACAAAGATACTACTTCTAAAAACATCTTTACAGTGTTTTTTAACAAGTATAACATTTTGACCTGTTAAGAGGTTTCCACATCTTAGACAGTTTATGATAGCGGTCACATCTTTGGCAAATGTCTGTTGTATTTACATTATGAAGTCTATATTTGGCACAGCTGGTTTGAGCCCAGCTACTGTCCCACTCTGACGGGTTCCGCGTTGTGTGATTTAGGAGAATCCCAGAGTGACCCTGGGTGTGCTCATCGAGCGGCCCACTCCCTTCGTGCCGGAGTTCCTGGAGAGGCAGTTCACATTGGACTACCCTAAGCCTAACCCTTAGTGCATTTCTCCATAACAAAGTGGGTGTCTTTTTACACACGGCCTGTGCCTTTTCACGCACCGACATCTGACATGCCCTGTCTCCACGGCCCTCTGTCTTTTTCCACCCCCCAAGAGGCCTACCACGAAAGGCATGTCCAGACGTTTTGTATGGAGAATGGGAAGGGTTTCCAGAGCTTTGAAGTCATGGGCCCCCGACAAACAGTTGACCTCAGGGGAGGCACGCGAGATGGGAATGTATGTATCGCACGTCGGCTTCATTCAGCTGCAGCCAGTGCTCCGCTAGGTGGCCATTAGGAGGGCACAGGACAGAGCAGAAATGCTGGAGAATGCCAACAGGCCTTGAGAAGCCTTAATCCTCAGTGGCTTTACCTATTTTTCTGTGACCTTCCCTCACCTTGAAAATGGAAGCGATACACTCCACTCATCAGCACTAAGGGTGTGATCCGTCCTTTGAAGTTATTGCGCTAGGATTTTTTTTTCTCCTTACATTCAGAATGGACCTGCTTCTCAGGCATGCGCATTGACTTTCCATTCCCCAGGGACCTGTGCCGCAGGAATACAGAATGCGGCTACTATTTCAGCGTCATGCCGACGTGATGTCAACAAACAACGGGACCCTGAGGCTCCTGATCGAGCAGAACAGATGAGTCATCATGAGACCACTCTGTCTGCGTGGGACACGGTCTCCAGACCACCACTGAACACATACTACTTATAAATAAGAAATATGGACTTTCCCATCAGTGTCAGTGAAGAAATGAGGGTGTTCTCACTGTGCATTATGGGTAAATCCGGTGGGGTAGGGTGTCGTTCCCTCAGACGTGGTTATGGGTTGAAATGTGGCTTCATTGCTGTGGTCTGAAGCGTAGGGGAGGGGTGGGGGGGTGGTACAGGAGGACGTGTCCCCCCAATATTTAATTTGGCTTCATTCACCTCTCCCAATAAACAGACCAATGTATTTAAATAAGTATTGACCCCCCCCAGTCTCAAACTCTCTCTGACACCATTGGCAGTGGCCATGATCTTCTTGTCTTCCAGTGAAATTCTGGTGGCTGTTAGAGTTTCTCCCACAATGTAAAGACATCTGGCTGAGTTACATTTCTGATTTTACCTTCCTTTCCTTAAGTGTAAATATCAACTGTCTAGTTTTTATCTAATCCTAATCTTTATCCTTCATCTAATACTAATCTTAATCCTTTGTCTGATCCTAATCTTAATCCCAAATGACAGGACAGAGATGGGAAGCATTCACGGCCATCTGTGACTTGCTTTTTGTTTTTCTCCTTCTTTCGCACCTCAGAAAAATAAATCGCCCCCCTTCTCCATCACCGAGGTAAGACATCCTCAAATTTCTGGGGAGCCCTAAGCGCGGATGGCTATTTCGCAAGGTCCGAGGACTACCTGGACATCATACGTGGGAGACGTGTGTGAGTGGCGTGGCTTCGGCGTGGCACGTGTGCCGGACGGTGGGATTGTGAAGCATCACGATCCAGGGTATGCTACAGACCCTTCTGTGGCTGTCCCCCCCCCCAAACCTTCCTGAAAACATGCCTTAGAGATGGTGCCACCAATGTTTCAACTGGGAAAGAATGAAGAACAGAATGGAATGACTGAAAAATAACTACATTCTGAAATTGAGTTCATAGTCATGCATGTGGCATGGTTATTTAAAAAATAGTGGCACTCTATCAGTATGCTTAGAAATAGAGGTCTTGTAACATTGTAACATTGATCTTGTTTCATGAAACAACATAACAGCAAGAAATATATATATATAATATATATATATAAATAATATATATAGAAATATATAAAGGACACTATAAAAAGGCTTTTCTCCCAAAACTATAAATTATGGATGAAGTTGGTGCTAAAGTTCTCTTTTAGTTCTTTATTTTCCCTGTCTGCTTCCCGCCAGGGGGGTGTGGAACGTTCCGTACGTGGCTCATAGCTACCACATAAAAGGGGAGACGCTGAGGGCAGAGCCGAGGCGCGCCAGTGCCTTCTCCCGGGAGAGGATGGACCCGGACATGGCTCTGTGCGGGAACGCGCGGGAGCTGGCCAGATGGCGGCTTTCCGCCGTCTCTGAGTTCCCATCAGACTAGCCAAAGAACTGTACTGTCTGTAACGGACGAAGGTCAGAGGTCAACCGTGGTGGTTAGAATTAGCATCATGTCCCTAAGGTGACCACAATGGCCATGGCGATTTGGATATGGCCAGCCTTATGGTTCCACCTGGATAGGATTGTTAGCTAGTTAAGGTACTGGATTTGTAACCTGGAAGTTTCTGTTCATCTGCTGGAACCTTAGAGTAAATTTATTTAAACAGACATGAGATATACATGAGATACATGACAGTATATCCATCTAATACATATATACGTGTAGGAATTGTAAGGCAGAAAAGCAGTAGGAATGCTGGATGGATGGATGGATGGATGGATGGATGGAGGGATGGATGGATGGATGGATTGAATTGTAAGTTTCTTTGGAGAAATGTGTGAGCCAAAGATCTAATGTAATGTCATTACAATATCCATCCATTCATTTTTCCATAACTGCATATCAGTCACATGGTCTTGGTAGTTATTAAAAGAGCATTATTAAAATATAAAAATCAATTTGATGCTCTGAGCCATCCATTGTGTGTTATGTCCCGCTAGGTGTGTACATGTAATGTGTATTATTTGTATTTCACGTTAATGCTGACCCCGTCCTGCCGTTTGCGTTTCCTATAAAGCGCGTCTTTATGCATGTCACGGACCGCCACCGGTTCGGCGTCGCATTACAGCGGCGACTCGCGGCAGGTATTTGAAAACCCAGCGGTATGTCCATTATGGGCCATTGCTGTTGTAATATGTTTGCCTTGCTCCATTTTGCCCATCATCCCACAACCTGCAGTCCTAATATTGTCATCAAAGGAGCTGTAATTCGGAGAACTAATCACTTAAATGTGCATGAGCAGGGAGATGAAACAGCCTTTGTTCTGCATTTTGTCAATGTTTTACAGTGGGAAAATTAGCTATTTTTATTCGAACGATTACAGGACTGGAAGGAGAAATATGTCCATTCTGATTATTTTAGAATTTTCACAGAAGACATAGCAGAGCAGGTACACGCCACATCAATGGTACATGCTGTTTGACGAGGTCACCTGTGCTAATTTTATAGCCTAGCCGATACTTATTATGACTTAGTGTTTATTTTGCGTTAGCCCTGCTTAGACGTCCTCCACTTGCCCATATTATCCCCCAAAGCTTGCGACAAACTGGTCGGCAAGGCAGAAATCCTTGGGAAAAGGTCAGCGGTTCCGACCTGGGTTAGTATATGCCGCGGGAAGGGCACCTCTATCGATAGATTAATATTTATGGGGCTAATTATAAAATTAGCTTTGGAGCTGCAGCCAAAGACCTTTCCTGCGACTGGACGTCCTAGTTTGGTTTTGATTGTTTGGGACGGTGGGGCAGAAGGAAAATCATTTATTTGAACTTAAATTGCAAGTTTATTTTTGGGGGGGGGGGGCTGTTGGGTTCCTGATGGATGCATTCAGATGGCTGACAGGCAGACAGAATTTAAATTAAAGTGTGTCTGAGGAAAAATAGATGAAAAGGGAATGTGTCTTCCGGGTGTTTCATTAAAATTTTTATTTTATAATCATAACTTTCTGCCAAATGGGGTTTCTTAAAACCTGTAGAAAGTCTTCAGGAGTTGCGCTAATCCTCGGTGCGGTGACTGCTTTGCTGTGAAGCGTTCTGGCAGGCTTACATATACCAGAAGAATGAAGCTGCTTTTGGAAAGGGGCTCCATGCCATATGCCGTCTTCACCTGGGCTATTTCCTCACTCACGCCCCCTGAAGGATGAACGGCAAACAGCAGGGTATGAATCCCTTCTGGCCAGCGACATATGACCCAGATAAATTTCGAGAAGGAGTGGCAGTACTTTCTCCGGGAGATCATTTTGCCGGTGATTGCAAAGGTTTTCTTCGGGTAGAGCACAAAGGTGCCCTTGGGCTGGTGCGAGGTAGATGTCTGACTTATGGGGCTTTGAAGGGATATCCAAAATAAAGCGCAGGCAGTTTAAAATCTGCCCCCATCAACTTTCTTGAAGGATGTCTAGAAATGGGGTTGGTGGATAATAAACCTGAAACTAGGTTTGTGAATTATTGTTTTTTGGAGAAGATTGAAATCCACATTAGCAAGTAGCGGGGTGGCTATGGCCTAACGTTTCCAAGTACAAAGAGGAGATGTATCTGATTAGCCAGCAGGCCTGTAGTTCAGCTGTAAATTGGCTGAAGTTAAATTAATTGTCATTGGAGCCATATGCAATGAATCTGTTAGCAGCACATTGTATGTTTCTCCTAGTTGTTTCTCCAAGTTGTTAAATGTCCTTGATTGCAGCATCTGATGTATCCTGCCTGCTCTTTATAAGAGATGACGGACAGTTACGGAGACAGATGAGCCTCCAACTGCCCCGGACCTAAGTCCCGTTGTCGTTCTGTGACTCTCGCTTTAGAGCTACACCGTGGTGAACTTCGTATCCAAATATAGCTCTGAGGATTTAGCCGGTCAGAAGACACGTGAAGACAAGTCAACGCTCACCATGAGCATCGCGCTCAACAACGTAGGCATAGACTTTCAGGTGAGGGCTGTGGCACACTTTTGGGAACCATATTCAGTGCTGGTCAACCCATTAGGTGGCTGCCTAGGGCGCCATCTTAAGAGGGGGCGTCGACTAAGCTAGCCAGTTTCACTTGGTTTTGGGGTGCAGGCTTCAACCTGCACTGAACCCACATGTGACCAAACACAAATATGACTCTTTAGACCAGGGATGCCCAGTAGGTCGATTGCGATCGACCTGTAGATTGCAATTGGTAGATTGTAGATTGGTAATGCAGGTAGATCGCGACATGTTTTTAGATGTTATCTATCCTCCCTTTGGCCTTGGCCACTTGACTGACGTAACGGGCGGCCAGTCGGCCAGTTGTTGCGTAAAACTTTGTTACGTTAGGTTACCATGACAACTACTTAGATCCCTTCTCTTCTGAAGTATCTTGAAGATCACACAGGTCACCGCGCAGGAAACGCGAATGTATTGTGAGCTAATGCGAAACTCCAGCGAGCAAAGTGACCCAGCTAGCCATCCAATTAATATCCACTAAAAAAGGGATATAAAAAAATGAGTGGGGGAGCCGAGCCAAGTAAGAAACCATAAATGTATCAAAATGTATTGTGCTGTAAGGGTTCATCCAGTGATGCAAGGTTCGCCAACATGTGTATATAAAGTATACTCAGTGTATATATGTAAAAAAAAAAAAACATTAGCATTTTCACTGTAGGTAGATCATTTTGACCTGGTTATTTTAAAAGTAGTTCGCAAGCCGGAAGAGTGTGGGAACCCTGCTTTAGATGATAGCTTCTAAACATTAAAATTAATTAATAGTATTATTGTTGATGGTGTATTAAAAATGATTACTGATGATTGGACTAATTTGGTGTCTGCTGGCTTGTTTGTACAGGGAGGTGGCTGTAAGTTCCACGAGTCCCCAAGAAAGGGGTGGGGCCTACTCCACCCCAGCACACTGACCCACCTGCACGAGACCCTAACCCTAACCCCACTACCAACAGCACGCGATACATCGCCGTGTCCTTCATTGATCCGTGAGCGAGTCCTCGGCTCTCCATCCCGGCCCCCGGAATCTTACTACGGGACAGGAAATGGGACTCGGAACAGACTGAATTCTGGTTGGAGGCAGAACTGATGCGATTTTGTGAATCTGTATTAGATGAAATGCTTAGAGCTTCTCGGTGACTGTCTGTGCTGGCTAGAGACATGGAGAAAAATAAAATGACTTATAAACTGGGCAGAAACTTTTGATTTCATCCTATGCTGAAAACGTACGAAAGAACATAAAAACAAACAGGGTATATATGCTGCCGCAGAAATGTATCTGGAGACATTCTTAAATACTTCAGCGTTGCACTGGAAGCAGTAGGAATATTGGGATTTCACGCACAATTCAAGCAATATTTTGTATTTTAGGTGCTTTGTGCCAGGTAGGCGAGCCGCGGTTTGATGTGACCTTCAGCAAAGACTGATTTAAACTCGACTCCCCTGGGACACGAGTTCATGAAAGGGGCTGTGGAGGTGTATTTCCAGCCCCCCCAGCACAGAGCCCGCG
Source organism: Petrocephalus sullivani (assembly GCA_026780845.1). Classification (NCBI taxonomy): domain Eukaryota; kingdom Metazoa; phylum Chordata; class Actinopteri; order Osteoglossiformes; family Mormyridae; genus Petrocephalus; species Petrocephalus sullivani. Next base: position 5,101,090 of record JAODKM010000042.1, read on the forward strand.
AGGGGCCTTTCATTACCGATTTCTCCATTTGGCCCCCGCAGCCTGCCGCCATGGAAACGGCCGTGGGGGGAGCGGTGGCGGCCAGGTGGGAGAGCAGGAAGGACGGGGAAAAAGGAGCCTGGGGTTAGGTGCTGGCCCCTGTAATGGAAAGCGCATTAGCCGCGTTTCACAGATAGCCCGGCAGACCCGCAGACAATCCGCGGCGGCGCTAAGTGAAAGAGGAAATGGCTTTGTCACTACGTATTCCCTTTAAAGTCCAGCCTGGCTGCTGCTACCATGGCGATAAGCATGAGATGCCACCACGTCACGCTGTTTCATTGTGCTTCACCGGTGTGAACATCAGCCAGGTTGTACTAATAACAGGCAGATTCGGAAAGTGTTTATTTGCATTGTGCTGTATTTTTAATGCTTTAATGTCTGGGGGAGGACCTGGAAGTTAAATATCTAGAGGTAGCACTAAATAGAGTCCGGGGGGCGGGGGGGGGGGGGACCTATTCTGAGCTGTCAGCTGAAAGGACTGAATTGGCCCTGCAACTAATGCATTTCTTTATCCAAGACCTGGAAGAAGGAAAAAAAACCTTTAACAAGAGCTTTTTTTGTGCTGTGACCATGTAAGGGTCCATAGCAACAGCCCTAAAGAGCAGCTAGCAGTGAAGATGCCCGCTTTGGGTACACGCCTCACTGGTAACGGCTGACAGCCCGCGCCCTGTGCTCTCCATCTCCCGGCTGTCTGGCACGTAGGCAGACATGCAGGAAGCAGTCAGGCGTGTAAGGATAGCTCCGGGTGGGCGGAGGCCTCTCTGCCCCCAGCGCGTCACGGAATCACGAGGTGTGCGTCCGAGGCCCGAGTCGCCACACGACACGTGCCGTGCCCCGTAAACGCCTGTCGCGGTGCCAAAGCGAGTGCCGGGTCATTCCCGTCGTTCCAGTTTTCCGACAGGAGTGGCAGGCAGAGCTGGGATCTCAGTCTGTGCGCGCGGCAGCGTTATAGATCATGGCAGCTCTAAGAAGTCGCTGAAATCACGTCCATGAAAGCAAAGCAAGAGGCACGAGATAAATGGCGGAGAACAAAAGAAGATTAATAATGATTTTTCTCCTAATGAATACAGTATTCCTCTTTCTGTTTCTTTGCAAAATACCTCCCCATCCCTCTTTTATGACTCCCCATGCAGTAAGCAATGCTGATTCTAACCTACTTAAATATTGATGTCCCTGTAATATACTATTCCATCCTGTTTATGCTTCAACACACATTTATGTGCGGGGGGGGGATGGCAAACAAAGTCACGGTGTAATCATATAGTGATACAATGTTTGTTGATGTATTATGTAGTATCTGCAGTCAAGAAGTGACTGGAAGAAAGATGGATGGATTCATAGATGGATGAAGAGATTCATAGATGGATGGCTGGATGGATGGATTCATAGACGCATAGATGGATGGATGGATTCATAGATGGATGGACAGATTAATAGATGGATGGCTGGATGGATGGATTCATAGACGCATAGATGGATGGATGGATTCATAGATGGATGGACAGATTCATAGATGGATGGCTGGATGGATGGATTCATAGACGCATAGATGGATGGATGGATTTATAGATGGATGGACAGATTCATAGATGGATGGCTGGATGGATGGATTCATAGACGCATAGATGGATGGATGGATTTA
>JAODKM010000042.1:5110120-5120320 GCA_026780845.1 Petrocephalus sullivani
GAAAGTTACGACGAGTGTGCAAAGAGAGCCATTTGACTAAAGAATACAGAGGCCAATGGTGTGCATTAAAGGGGGTGATCGAATTACAGAACGATATATTGCATCAAGTTTCCTAAGAGTCCCTTTTCTAGCCGTTCTATAGATTGTGTGCCCATGATCAAATAAGATGATGAAGACATTAAAGACAGAATCTTGTTAATAAATATGGAAAAAAGAGTGGGGCCAAGTATTGAGCCCTGAGGAACACCTGAAGATACATTAAGAGGCTGAGAAAGATGGTGGTCTAAAGTTACAAGTTGGCTTCTATTGGTGAGATTTGGCTCCTATTGGTGAAAACCAAGCTTATGATCGACCAGAGACTCCTATGCTATCCAACCTTTTTAACAACAAGCTATGATTCACAGAATCAAAAGCTTTCACACGATCAGTAAATATTGCTGCAGAGTGTTGTTTAGCCTCCAAAGCAGAAGTAATGTCATCTAAAAATTTTAAGATGGCAGTAACACATTCAGACCTGAGTGAAAACCCGACTGAACACTAGATAAAACATTATACACTTCGAGCAGTGACGATTGCTCCAAGACTACAAGGGAAGCTTGTGATTTGCACATCGTATTGATATTGCTTTTAGTAACAGTGCAGTAAAACGCATTCAACGTAATGAAGAGCTCGTTCAGAATCAACTATTTATTGTAAATTGTCTGACACGATTTTCTTCTCATGCATTTCCGTGGCAGCACAGTGCATTAAACCATTTGAAGCGCAGCTTCATTGGACTTCTATGGCAGGGCACAGAATAGCTTTTTCACTGCAGAAAAGCTAGACGCTTATTGGATAAATGCAGCAAACCGTCACTTCCAGGGAAGCTCAGGGTCTCTGGGAGTGAATGGCGCAGTGGGCGGGCCAGTGCGCTGGGCTGATGCATGATGACTGGAGGAAATGTCTAAAGGGTGGAACCTCTTTTTGATAGACAGCATTTTTAAACATACACCGGAATTGAAGCGATTTCGAGCTCAGTCCCATGCAGATTTGCAAGTGAAGTCGTGAGACAATCTGCTGCACTTGTGTGTTATTTGCTGGTAATATAAACATATATATATATCATTCTTTAAATAAAAAAAACATAATTTTTGCGTGCTCGAGTTTGCTCCTTGTTTCAGCTTTGTAAAGTGTGTTTGTTCGTTCATTCATATAATATTCATATAGTTTTATGATGTTGGTCTAAAATGAGCTCCCCCTGTTTGAAAGACTAGCAGCCACCACTGACTTTGAGATTTCTCCAAATTTCTCCAAAATCTTAGAAATGCAAGGTAAAATAGATTTTGGCCTATAACAGTTTAAGTCAGCTTGATCTCTGCCCTTCAAAAGGGGCCGGACAATGGTTTCGTTGCAGTCAGCTGGCAGTTCAGCCGTACAAACGGAAAGATTAAAAATGTCTGTTAATGAAGAAGAATGGAAAAATCCCATCTGACCAGCAGGTTTTTTAGGTCCAGAGATAGCAGCTCCTTTAAAACCCCTCTTTCTGGAAAAGTAGATCTATGAGAGGCTAGACTAGAACAGGATGCAGGGCTTGGACATGAGGTTATACCAGTGGTATGCCTTAGCTTAGTGTTGGAACAGTTCTGTCTGAGACGGTTCCAGTTAGTGGAGACATAGACGTGCAAATTTGATGATTTTACTTGATGTAAAATTATTAAAGTAATCGTCCATATGGCTTCACTCAGTTATGAGAATATTGTCTACTTTAACTGATAAAGGCAAGCTTGAAGGTATATTTTCTAGTTGTTTCATTGTCTTCCAGAATAACTGTAGATTAGAACCAGACTGCATAAATGTATTCTTAAAATAACTAGATTTTGACTGTCGAATTGCTTGAGTTGCCTTGTTCCGTAATTCACAAAAGGCAATTTTATCATTCTGGGAAGCAGTCCGGCGCGCTTTGCATCAGGCAGCATGCATTTGCTGCAACAGTACAGCTAGTTCATGAGAAAACCAAGGACTGTGTCAATTTTTTATCTGTAGTTTCTTTATGGGAGCGTGCTTGTCAATGTCTCCAAACAAACCCCACGCCTCATCACCCGTCGGCTGACCCTATGCCAGTCTGCCTCAGCCAGATCGTATAAGAAGGTTTGAGCATTAAAATTTTTGAAACCTCGTATCTGAAGAAAATGTCCGGCTAATTTAACAGAATGACCCGTACGAACACAAGCAATAAAACTGTGATCACTAAAGTCACCACAAAGCACAGCAGAATGGTATAAGTGTGGGGAGTTAGCAAAAATCACATAAATCAGTGAAGCCTTATGTGATAATTTAGGATCACGTTTTGTAGGATATATGACACACAGCTTACCGGGACATTGGGAGGAAGGGAATGACTCAGTAGAGTTGTTCCGTTGAAATAGGCATGCCAGGTGTGTTCTGACAGTTAGGGTAGTTGGTTGTTGGTAGTATATGTGAAATACAAATAGCGTTAGTATGAAATAGCATGTGATAACTACAGACCTTCTTAAAATACTTAAGTAAAAGAACTCGGTAAAGAGGTATAGTTTTAATAATGTACATCGTTCTGACTGACCGCGAGCCGTGACAATGCCGAAATCACAGGAGAGCGCTTTGCAAACCCAAAGCCCGTGGCGAGCGCAAAGCGCTGTTGTTTGGAGGGCTGTGCAAGCCTGCTGACGCGTGCAGCGCATGCGCGCTTGGTCTGATAGCCCCTGTAGACTCAGCCATCATAGGTCATTAGTATCAGCGTTTCCAATCCTTCCTCCGCAGGCCGCCGTGAGGGCAGCGTAGGAGGGCGTGCAGAAAGAGCATGTGACCTCTCAGACCCCAGGCTGGATCCTCTTAGGGCCAAACAGTCGCTGACAGATGGCCACAAGGCCAGATCCCAGGCAGGTCACAGTAATTAGCATATTAAAGCACTTGAGGCCTAGCTAACTTCTGGGCATTCCGTTTTGTTTGTGATTATTCAAGTGTGTGTGCGTACATGCAAGATGGTTTGCGTATCCAGAAGGAGGACCCACATTATGGGAAGCGAGGATCCGGCGTGAGCAAAATGTTATGCAAATAAGATTAATAGCCATAATGATGTGCGGATATGCACGTTAATTCATGAATCTTAATTATCCAAGAATTGGCCGATATGTAACTACAAAGGATGAACATTAAAGGCAGAGATGAGTGTCTTTTCATTTTCCTTTGGTTCACACCAGGAGGGGGCATATATTCTGAAAAGTTGTGAGGTGTTTTTATAATTTTCTTATTATATATACATATATATAATATATATGTTTTTTTTTTTATGAAAGCAGCAGTCTCCTGAATTTATTATCAGTGGGGGAGACAAAAAGCCTCCCGTGCACTTATAAATGTTCCCTCAATAGGCCGCGCCATGAACCATGGTGCCTCTATCAGTGATTCTCCCCTTATTTCAATTACACTGAGGGCAGGACATGACTCAGCGTGGTCAGGTACGGTAGTGGAGGACATGTTCCCGGCGGGATCCGCGTGCGTCATCCATTGTCAGCCCGCCGTGTAACTTCCCGCAACCTCTGCAGTTACACGCAATAAGGGGATGCGCTCGGTCATCGGGCGACAGGCAACAGCATCTCAAAGGGACTGGATGCTCTCCGGATCTCCCACGATGCACCGCTGCGCCACTGTCATCCGTAAACAGATCGCCCACTTGTGATGTTGCCGCTCTTGGGTAAAGGGCAGTGTTTATTTGGCGGCTTTTACGCCTCATGCCAGATGATTCCCAGGAAATCGGCATGCCTCCACATGTCCGGAACAAGCCGACTAAAGGGACGGGGCGCCCAAAATCGTAATGGCCGACGGTATGTTAATAAATATGACTACCTGTGAATCATTAGGAAATATCCGGCATGGTAATATTATTCAAGGTTGATGTCTTGCTGATTATGCAATATATGTGGCCGCAGTTTTTTGGTAACTAAATCATGTGGGCCCACAGGAGTCTTGCAGAGGCTGTCAGTGGTTCTGACACAAATGTATGGGCGAGATGTACAGCACACATGAAGCTCCCCAGATTCTCCCTGTAGTCTACAATGGGGGTGGGGTCTGCCAGGGTGTCCACACCCCTCCGACACCCTGCACTGGATGGATTCTTAACCTGAATCCTGTCACCAGTTTTGCTTGAAGTGTTTCTGAATATAGGAAAGTCCAGTCAAAAAGGCATTGATTTTGCTTTTCTGATGCTACAGCCAAGGGTTCAGGAGTTCAAGGTCAAGAACACTGAATGGGGAGTTTTAGGACAGGGCCCCAGGGTCGTTCCGCACTGATCCGGTTAATTAGCCATGCTGGCCGCACTCCTTATGACTTGATGGGTAGGAAGGATCCAGGGGACTCAGCGTGTGGGAGATTGAGCTCCATCTCTATGCTTTTTTGCAAAAAGTGAGCAGATGCCTTGCTTTTAGGTGGAAGCTTGATAACTCTCCATCTTTAAATCCCTTTAATGTCAGGATTTGAGGGCCAGAATGAAAGGGACACTGTGATCTTTTGAAATATCAAAGTGTAAATATGGTTAATGATTTCCCCGTTAGGTTCTGGCATATTCAATCTATCCTACCCTAAAAGAAACTTAAAAAAAAACTACAAAAGGGGCAGAAACCCTTTCCCGGAATTCTTTAATATAGATACGACAATTTTAATGATATGTTATGTATGCAAACTATTCTAGGCTATTATGGGAAAATATTGCTTTGTATTTATAAAACAAGAAGTGTCATAGCTCTGAGTTTATTGCAATTTCCATCAACCTTGCACTATATACAAATTTATCTGCTGCTGATTCATACGTCTGAAACATATGACAAAAACGTGTGAACGAGCCGTTTGAGCAGAGAGCTCACATGCTGCGGCTCTGAAGTCCTTTTCCCCCCCGATAAGAAGTGACATTAAACATTTACTGTCTGATGTTTCTTCACAAAGTGGCCCAGAGCCATCTGCAGATAAAAATTCACCAGGTTATCATTCTAATAAATCCACGTGTAGTCAAGAGGATTTGCATAGCTTTGGGGAGGGGGTGCCAAGCCTGACCCAATGAGACTCTCAAAGGGCAGCCAAGTCATCCCGATGGACCCCCCCTCGCCAACCAAATACAACAGGAACTACGTTCCACCATTGCTGATATTCTTGCCTCTAAGACAGGAACACCTCAGTGCCCCAAACTGCCAGGTCATATGACTATAAGGGCTCAGGCATATGTGATATTCCACTGTGGCAAAACAGAGAGAAACTTGCATTGTTCTGACAGCTTAGTGTGCAGTCCAAGCCGACATCTGCATGTGATACACACTATTTCCTCAGGTGTCTTTCCGGCCCTGTTCTCACGTCTGCAGTAGCTTGGAGAGGATTACCAGGCAAATAAGTGGATTTACCAGCAGGTCTTTCACTTGAGAGGGATCAGGCATAACCCTGGAAGTGTTTTAGCTGCAAAGAGTTACCATACAGCTATGCAAATCTTCAATATTTACATGAATAACCAAACTGCGTCCGATTGCAGTATTGCAAGTAAATATATTCTCAGGTTTTTGCTCTCCAGTGCGAACGATAAGGGAAATTAAAGGAAAAGTTAAAGTGACTACAACTGCTTTGAGCTCCTTGTCCCTCCGGAGATTTTTTTTCTGTGAGATTTTTATGAACTGAGGTTATTGAGTTGGTGTGTACTCAGATGGCCAGCTGGGTCTGAGGAGCAAAGCATCTGAGAGTAGGACTCCGGAAGAGCTGACCTGCTTTTCATCGCAAAGGCTTTCCTATTCAGGGCGAGAAGAGGATGGTAGCCGACTGCACAGACAAATCAAAGGACTTGTAGTTTCGGAAGGGACAGGAAAACCGATCCAAACTGGGACTGCCAAAGCTCCCTAAGGCTCATGTTACCGGGGGCAACAAGTAAGATGCAGGCGAAGTAGGCAGCACGTGGGAGGAGACCGACAGAAGTTCACAGATACATCGGAATGCTTAAAATCACTTCCTGCAACCTGAAAAGGTTTTGCATGGGAGGATCTCTGCTTAGAAACACTACCTGCCCCCTACAGGCAGAAGATCTGTAGCCTTTTTCTCATAAACATGGTAAATACTGTATCAGGAATGATCCGGTGTTAATTTCGTTCCTAGAGTCCAGGTTGAGATCGGAATGCGACGTCAAAGCCGCGGGGGCGGGGCCAAGAACAGCCGCCGGCCATCGCGTGTCTCTGTCGGCCGGTTTCCCCCTGCGCCAGGTGCCCGTGTTTACCTGGAGCAGGATGCGTGCATGCAGGAGCGCTTCTGCTGCGAATGGGGGCGGCAGACGGATCGCGGCGAAGGAAAATGAAGACGTAACTGGGAAACAAACTCACGGCCTGGACCGACATGCTGCCGATGCACAGTCAAGGACTTGCCGAACTGAGGAGTTGATAATAGGATTGTAAAGGCTGGTGCACATTCACTCAAGATTCCTGTGTTTTATGATCATAGAAAACTACTTAGACCTGCAATGACCTGTGGTCCGAGGTGTAAATCTCAGGTCCAGAACGTAAAAATCCAGACCAAGATTTTTGTTTCAACCAATCCGTTGGTCACTCTATGACTGTGACTCTTTACACTCAAATGGTTGGTTGAAACAAAATCTTGAGCTTTATACCACTGCCTGTGGTCACACCTGTGGCGGTAGCTTAAAAAGCTTTCGCATTTATTTCCACGTTGCGTAAAAATGAAGACATTTGCCGGCTCCCCTCTCTCCCAGCTCTCTCACTTTTACCCGCCCACATATATCAGGGTAATACTTCAAACGTGAAGTCCTTATTGTTTTTTTCCCCCATCTACTGACTGATAGACAGTAGGGCCTGGGAAATAGGCCAGTCTGCTTCTGAAATCACACTTTTAACCGGCAATAAAATTCCATGCACGCTGGCCACACACACACACACACACACACACACACACAAACATGCAGCAGGGCCTAAGCAACAAAAATGAGGCCCGGGGTCGCGGACACAGTGTGAATACCGAAAGACGTAGCTGCGGTGTGCGAGGCAGCCTGTCCCTGTTAGCTACCCATAACAATGGAGGTAATCCTGTTGCAGGGGACTATTGGAACGTCAGGAAAAAAAAAAAAGGTTTTCTGATATATTCTACACTGTTAGCTGGAACAGGATGAACCGGACAAAAATATGCAATTTATTTATCAGCCTCCAGGCCAAAAAAAAAAATTTTTTTTACTTTCTCTACCTTCTACAGCATGTAGCCCCTGCAGATTTTTTTTCGGTGAACACTGTGAGTGGAGAGTGGAGGGTGTTTCTGCTTTAATGAACCAAACAAACACAAGAACTAATTGTGACTGTTTCCTTGCATTGTTGGGTATGATTAATTTTTGAACATGAATTTGGCGAAAAGGTCTTGTAATCTGTATTCACCTTTCTGCCGATCACCTTATAAACTGTTACACTGCTTCCGTCACTTGAGTATGAGAATTTGGTTCTACTTCTCACTAAATGCAATAAAATACAATTACGTTGGCGTGTAACTGACGGCTCCTGAGCAGGTACTGTTGGTGAATCGATAGCTGGGGGGGGGGGGGAGCACCTCTGAAGTAACACACGCTTTCCGATTTTTCACAAAACACGCAGACTTTCAGCTTATTAAATCTGCCTGCGGCTATGTCCCTGTGTCCCTAGTTATATTTTAATTATTAATGTTCTTATGTTTTTCAGAAAACTTGTTACTCACTTTTCGCGGCATTGAGAAACTTGGATCTTATACGTTTCGTTGAATTTCAATTAAATAAATGTGGTGCCGACTAGACATAGAAAATAATATAAAAATATACAACAGCCCAGAAAAAAACAGCCAGTATACACGGTAATTTCTAACGAGCATAATAAATTATACCTAAAAATGACATGCAGACAGAAAACCAATACGCATTAAAGTAAAAGCAATGTCGACAGAACAACATAAACACACATTTCATTTGCACTCTTGATGACTTTACTTTGTTATTAGTTAAACTCAAACTGCACACACCCAAAAGAAGATGTCCTACCATACTAGCTTGTTCAACTCAAGGCACTATACGCGTAGACACAGGCCATACATACTAGATTATCAATAGTTATTTTGTTAACTGTCTGTCCAAATTTCAGTGCCAAGATATTACATTGAAATGTCAACATGCATTTGGGACAATTGGTTTAATTTCCTACCCCAAATTGTAAAACAGAAGCATCATTATAGCTTGCATAAATTTCTATTATTCCCTCTGCAGGATAAATTGAGAAAACTGTGCGATCAGTCATCATGCTAGCTAGTTTAGCACTTCTCATTAGCAATAATAGCTACCTACGGCAGAAAGGTATCAAATACGCTGTCACAGGAAATTGATAGCATAGTGCCGAGGAAACAGAGCCACTAATTCTGTGGTTTTCATTGCATCTGCTGTTCAAAGGGGATCTGACACTTGTGAGCAGGACTTGTTTCATCCCGTGAAGAAAATTCATAGCTACGAGATTCGTTAATCTTAACACTGCATCACCGACGTCAATTACGGCGTGCGCGTTAAACAACCCAACTTCACGCAGTGTCTGCCAAGAGGATGAGTGTATGCAAGGAAATCCAAATGCAGCAAAAAAGAAGGCATATTGTTAATGTGACAGCCAATGTCACAATCATATAAAATGAAAAGCGCAAAAGCACTGCACAGGTAATACAGATGCATTAACGGTGAGCAAAACTTCCTCTGAATGCTGACTTGTTTACAAAATTATCAGCCGGAACTTTTGAAAATTGAAAGATGTCGTATCCGTGGGGTGTTCTGTGATTACTGAGACAAAGGTCAATTTTGAACAATTCTCTTTGGCTAAATCAAATCCAGGGAATTAATCCTTGATTCGTGCGTTTAGCATACGCAGTCCATGATGACCTTAACTCACTCTGTATCAGGGTCAGTCTGGTGTGGACAAGGTACCTCATTAATATCCCATGAGCACCCAGCAACACTGAATGGTTTGGCATTACAATAATCATCATGTGCAGCTTATGGGTGTGGCTTTGTTACCTTAAAATGAAAAGGGCCCTTTGATTTCATCCTGTAAATTGGTGCCTGAATGAACACACATATGATATCAAGCTCCCTGTCATCAGGAGATGCCTCTCATTACGCTGATGTAGGTATTTCCTGAAGGAAAACAAATGGTGATGCATTGATTTCTCAGTGATTTCTGGAGCCCCATGCGGTAACTAATTACAGTGTTTTCAGGCTTGGGGGGACAGAGGTAAACACAAGGCCTCATTGATAGAGAGAGAAATGCAATTAGTCAACAATAGAAGTCAGTCCATCCATTTTCTATGCCTGTGTGTCGTGAGCAGGGTCTGGAGCCTACCCCAGAAGCTATGGGCACAAGGCAGGGAACATCCCAGGATGGGGCATCAACCCCTCGCAGGACAGACACATCATTCACACCTACGGGCAATTTGATAACCGCAGTTCAGTTTGGCATATTTTTGGACTGGGGGAGAAAGTGAAGAACTTGCAGGAAACCCCCCCGACGACACGGGGAAAACACGCAAACTCCACACACATGGAGTCCTGGTGGAGACTCGAACCCTGTGGCACTGAATAAACCAATGTCTCCCAACCCAGTCCTCGGGGACCCACAGACAGTGCATGTTTTTGCTCCCTCTTGGGAGTTGGGCTTTTCCTATGCCTGTGATTATTTCTCTGTTGACGTCAGAGATTGCAGGCCTCAGGTCGGTTCCAGTACTAGGCCAACAGGACTTGGTGTTAAACCCTTTTGTGTGGTTCCTAACTCCGAATTTGTTCAGTGTTTCTGGTTGCCGATTTAGTAAAAGCTGAAAGAGACGTGCCATCTCAGATGAAAGAGTGTTCCGGTTAAACGGTAAACAAAACGGGAGCGACTGTGCGTGGCACGCACGTGACCGCGAGAAGGACAGACAACACGGAGCCCGCCCATCTTTGTTCTGTCAGCGGTGACAGCGGTGGGCGAGCGGGAATGGCGTCGGAGCACCTCATGTGGGAGCGATGTTCCCTGTGATACTCCGCGGCGTTCCGATTCTCCGAGAGCCCTTTGATCAGGCTTTCTGACAGCCTGGAACTGAAGACCCATCTGTCGTCTGAGATGCGAAATTCTGGCTGTATTTCATGTCACCTACGGTATCTGGGTCGGTTGTGGATGGGAGTCG
>JAODKM010000042.1:5120420-5147323 GCA_026780845.1 Petrocephalus sullivani
AGAGGGGTGTGGGGGGGGGAGGGGGGGCGCGAATCCGACCCCTATTAAAAGCCAAGTCCAATCTGTGCATCAGGCCTGAAGCATGTACTATAATAAACTTGCATAATGAAAATGATGTTGTTATACTTGTTATGATGTCAAACGGGGCTGTCAGGTGACTAGATTATGGAACATTAAAGTGCTGGGAAGGTATCGCTGGAAATTTCTAATCTCCTTTGAGTTTTGCAAGGATTTAACTGTCTTTAAAAGGGATTGTGCCCACAGGGCAAAGTGGGGACTGTTTTATTTTTGCTGTTCCTGTATTCATAAGCTTAGCTGACAGTCTTATTTAAACCGCTTACATTCTACATATTCTGAAACCCATTACGTACAACTGGCATATTTATCACAGTCTCCCAGGTGAGTAAGTTACTCAAAGGGCACACGCAAGTGTTCCAGCGGGTAGCCGAACTTCAGACCATTTTAGAGGTCCAACCAAAGGTACGTGTATACCTGGTCATAGGAGCCAGAAATCTTAGAATGATTGATTGCTCACAATAGAAAACAATCTCATGAAGTTTCATAAGAATGAAGTCTGAGTAATTGTGCTGTAATCACTATAAACACTTTTGACCCAGTTACGTGAATCTGAGGAGCCTTTGTTTTGATAATTTAAGTCACAGTCCTCCTGTTAAATCATAATTCCATGGTATATTAATTATATTAATGGTTTAATAGAGTCTAAGCTTAGTCTAGGATAGGCCACAGCCATCTGTGCTGATAGGAGTGTCTAGTCAATAGGAATTTGTTAGCTGTTGGATTCCCTTCTCACCAGTGATTTGCAGTTAATTAAGGAACCCTCTCACCCTTCATGTAATGCCTTAAGACCCACCTTTTCCAGGATCACCTAGGCTAACTCACCCGAGCACCGACCTGTTCAATCTCCTTCGGCTGTATCTTGGTTTCTTGGCAACACGATACTGTTGCAATTTGCACTGGTCTAGTCGCGGCCCGGTCATGGCGTTCTGATCTGAAAGGCTCTACTGGTGGTAGGCCTGTGTTTCCTTCCGTATGCTCGGCACTTGTTGCTGGTCAGTCATCGGAAGCCCAGCGTAACAGCCCCCGTACCTGAGTTAGCACTCTGGCAGCCGTACGCCTGATGTTCCTTATCTGTCTCGCTTCTATGTCGCCTTGGACAAAAGCATCTGCTAAATAAATAAATGGAAATGTAACGCGTTGTCACGACGACGCCTTGGGGACCCGCGTACGCTTGAGGCTCTCGCAGACTGACACCGCTGACAACAGCCACCTGTCAGAACTTGCGTTTGCTGGAGCCTATCCCAGGCAGGGTGTGTTTCGGACATTCAGTCGACACACGCCGGCGAAGCTCCGCTCCAGAATGTTCTGCGGCTGGTGACGGCTGTTTACTCCAGTTGCGGCCACCTTCCTGATGCCCGAAACTGCCCCCGGCAGCCATCTGCCACCTGCCTCCCTGGCTGTGGCTATTGACTAGGCCTCTCGTGACTGCGGGCGACTGCCTGCTTTTGCTTTCTGTTCCTTTTTCCCCAGATAAAATTGGCAGTTTTTTATCTCTCTCTCCCTCCTCCCCGCGGTTGTGCGGAATAAAACTCGCCTCTCGGGGGCCAGATCTGGTGAGACCGCCACCGCTAGGTGTCTGCCCGTGCTCGTACCCCCCCCACAACCTCAGTAATGTAAACGCAATTCCAGCCCGTCTTCACAGCTTCCCGCCTCAGATAAGGGCACCAGGACTGGAGGCCTCGTTCACTCCCATAATCCTCTTCCCCCTATCGCCGGTCTTGTCCGACTGTGGCTGGATCTTTTGGCTCGCGGGAAGCGTGGGCCCAATTCGGATACCTCTGATGCGAGAAGGCCTCGTGGTGCCAGGTGGTGACGGCGATACCGTGAACGGGGTGGGGAGGGGGGACGACCCACCGTCTGCCCTTCATGAGGTCAAGGGGTCTTAGTACGCAGTATTAGGCGACATTAACGCGACGGCACCCTTCTGAGGCTCTCATGTTCAGATTTTAGCAGATCTCTCTGCCAAATTTGTGCTATTTTCGGTCTGTAATTAGCTCCTTCCTGAATCGTTCTTAATTAACTAGGGAGACCAGATTACAAATTGCCCATGTGTACATTATCATTTTCCCCGATAAGTACGCTGTCGGTAAACATCCGCTTGTAAAATGGAATTCCATGATTCACATGGCAATTGAATAATCACAGTTCAAGGAGTAGCTGTCAGGACATTTCAGTCTCGGATAGATAATACGGTTTTATGGCAGCGTATCTGGAGGTAAGCTGCGTTTTAATAATTAATGGTGAAATATGTGTACCCATAAAAGTCCGTGCTTCGCCTTCCCGGGCTGAGTGAGGAGACACTCCTCGCTTCGTCTGAGTCTCTCCTTGCAGAAAATGCGTCAAGCTCATCTTCACAGCCTCTGGCTGGTGACGGGTGTGAGCGTTTTTCGATCCCCGGCTCGCGCTTTAAAGACGTACCCTTCAAAGCCTTTCATCTCCGAAATGCCACATGACGTAGGTGGCTTCCTCGGGAACCATTTTTGGTCTTAACTGGGTGGCAGCCTGGATTAAAGGGCCATGGTCTCTCCTGTCGCTGGACAGGGAGTCCCAGGGGCACAGGGTAGCTACAGCTCTGTCTAAAAAGGTATCCTACCCCAATCAGGGGCAAGTCTAGGATTTTAACACTGAAGACATACCCCCTGCACCCCCACAGTTAAATTTGCCAAGCATGGGGGATGGGGGGGTGGGGTCCTGAGAAGCGAATATGAAATATATACAAGAACAGGGGGGCTGAAACAAAAATATAGATGCCAGAAGCCCCCCTAGAACCAGCTATGTTCACTACCCCTTAAAGTACAGGGTACAACACAAAGCCCACACACACAGAGGAGGTAGGATTCCAGCCCACAGCCCTAGAGTAGAGGTGGTTAGTACAGGTCTTGGCCCTGGACTATTCGCCTATTCGCCGTCGAAGCTCAAAGCAGCTGTGATAATCACTGGGCCTCCGTGCCACTCCTAGCATTATTGAAATATTTTCTCATACCCAAAACACGTTGTGCTCTTTTCATGGAGTATCTCAACCACTCCCCCCACCACCCACAGTACCAAAAATTTATGTTGTACTGCAGTTCTGACTATATGTATCTTTCGTTTAAATATTAGGTGACAAGCTCTGGGCAGACGGGGTCCAGTGTGGTCATTCGTATCGCTGGTAAATTGTCACAGTACATGTCAGGGTATCAGGCTGAGGAGATGAGAGACTAGATGGATGAGGATAGAGGCTTACAGTAAAGAGAAATCCATTTACACGTGCACAGTATGGCCATTTGAATCTTATACCAGAGAGGGAATAAGAGCACATGCCACTAAGCTTTCAAAGTAAAAGTCCCTGAATTACCTGCTTAGCACTCATTAAATGAATGACAGAGTAAACAGCCACGGGGACCTATGTCAGAACTGATGGCCACCATACCTCCAACGCTGATTTCCTGGGACGTTTCCATCTCATACGCTGGGTGCCACCCTCAGGAAGAGCTTTGCTCCATCAAGGAAACTGTGCCCTTCCTGTAGGGAGTAACCAGTGGGTTTGGTGGGCATTTTAGAGGTGTAAATTAGCTCATAGCCCTGAACACTTTATCATCAATACGCACAAACAGGTTGGGGTTTGGTGCCAAACGTGATGCGTGGGACAATATCACAGTACAAAAGCTTCACTGTACAATATACACAAAACTAAACACAAGAGAAATGTCACAGAAAATACAGTGCAAAGACATTTTAAATATGTTTGCATAAGACATACCATGTGTAAAGGACTGCAAAGTGCAAGGGAATCTGTATGCCGAGTCCAATGCGCATATTTCACAGATGCAGAACAGACCAATAATGCTACAGAAACGAAAACAATTGTTCACAAGCTGGCCTGGAGAGCCACAGCCAATGGCAATGCCCATCCCTGGGTCATGTGAATATAATTTGACCTCTGTTTGCTCTGTTTGACCTAGTTGGGAATTTTGTCCCAGCATACCGAGGCTGACAGCATCTCTTTGAGTGCTGTGTTAGTTTTAATGTGTGCAGTGAGTCAGGCTCTCCGCTTAACATCTCAAAGGATCCAGTAGAGAGTCCTATTCACGTCCTGCAACACTGATGCTTCACACAGTCTGAACTATCGTCTGCTGGGCCTAAAAGATCTCCTCCGGCCGCATGATGCAGCCCAGCTTTTCCCAGTTTCCCACCCTTGGTAAGACAATGTGATAAGGTGGTAAGGACGCCTGTCTTTAAATATATAAGAAGACTTATAGAAGTCCGACATTTCAGTTGTAATGATGGTGGAGGCAGTATTAACCACAGCTAGAGTAAACAGAGAGGAACTTCGAATCTAGGAGTGATTGGCAGATAAAACAAACTGTGTCAACAAAGGAGGGGAAAGGAATAACTTCCTTGCCAGTCCAGGTAATTGTGTGTGATGGAGTCAGTCTGGAGGACACTGGAGTTAAGGGTGCATCGGCAAAGTTTGCCGTAATAACAATCCGAGCCCCTTTAAAGGAATCCCACAGTGCCTCAGTGCTGTAAACGGCTGTAATTGTGTCGGGCCCATATGGACTCGTCATCCTAGGCATGGCAGAGCTTTGACGCGAGTCCACTCGGGGAAGCAGATGCATGTCTCTCTGTGGGGCTGAGGAGGGCCGGCTTTGACACGAGGGAGCGGTGCGCGCTTTGTCTTTAAGATCCTTGATAGACGTTTAACTCGAGCCTCTGGTGAAGATGACATAAATCAGTTTTCTCGCTCTGAACTTACATTCCACCTTGAAGGTCCTGAACCCTTTATCAGTATTAATGGTTATCCTCCTTACCTACCCAAAGCTATTTCACACTTGGTTAGCTGTGGTATGGAACTCTCTCCAGAGCTGTATATTTAGTGCGGGCTGCCTAAACATTTTCAGAGACCCTAGTTGCTATGCAAAGCATGACTGTCATGGTTAAAGATTACAATGCCTCACTTAGATAATTTATTGGGTTGGCCTCCTATTGAGTGTCTTTCAATTAATAAATTTGCTTCCCAGCCATCGAACATTAGCATAGACAGCCCTAATTGGTATACATTCAATAATAATTTCGAAGCATGGTTCTTTATGCATTTAGATAGAATTTTCATAATGTCTTCACACATTTTGGAACTAATATTTGTTTTGTTAGGTTTATTGATGGATTATGACTCCCGAGAGAATGGTAAATGTTTATTTTCTCTGCAAAGGATGAAAGTGTGACTCTAGTGTGTAGCAGGCTGAAGTTAAGGCCCAGATGCAGTAAAATATGCTCATTCACTACCCCCAGTCTGCCTGTAACATTTTTGAGGATTAAGCTATTTTTCAGTCCTATGGAAAATGAAAGGATTCACTTCAGTGGAAAATAAATCAAGAAATTATAGCACATCAGAGCAGATCTGTGTTAATCGCTGCACTGTGAACATATTTAATCCCCTCCCCACACACACACACGCATACATACACACACACATCTATGAATATGTGCATTTGCCCTTCCAATCGCTGGCAAAATGAATGCATGTCACCTGAGCGGCATGCAGTAAACGCACTATAGGTTCCACTGCGACGCAGTTCGACCTGCAACAGATTTGCATGGAGATATGGAAGAAACAGCCCAAAATTTACCCGGGTTTTAAAAACTTATGCACATTATCAGTTTTTATGGAATTTTGTCAGGTTTTAAACCATAATGCTCATGGACTGCTGAAGTGTCTTTCGAAATCACTCTATATGCTGAGTGACTGGCTGGGGAATGGCTTTGCTCAGATATAGTCCAGTGACTTTACTGTTTTTCTGTGCCACGACTGTAACGCAATATAAACGCCAGACTGTTAGGGTGTTAGGACACTGTAATACTTTCTTGTTACTTATACCACTAAAGTGAGATGCTACAGAATTACATAAGCATCCTCAGAGCCAACCAGACCATGAAATAAGGTTTACTGGGCTAAGATTAAACTGCATTTTAATTTGACTGACAAGATTGGAAGAAGTATGGATTTTCAGACAGTATATTGAAACATATAATACCTTTCCTGTATGAGAACAGTCTTTCTTGGAGGCTTACGCCGTACACTCAATTCATAATCTGTTCTGGCAGATTCTTTGAGGCCTGGATGTCGAGTTCAATTTTATGTTTACTTTTGCGTAAAATGTTATAGTGGGAGTACTATGGGTATTACTTCTCCATCGCCACCTGCTGCTCCTTTGTGAGAACACCTTTGCCTGCCACACATACAGTTAACCAGCTGATCAGCATGCATAGTCCATACTTTACGGAGGCCCCTGATATGTGTGCCATGTGTCGCTCCCTTTTCATCAAGAACTCTTTTTTTTGAAGAGCCCCTCCTGAATGCCCACTGAATTATGCCTCCCCTCCATTTCATTAAGAAACGGGGAGATTTTACGAAGCTGAAATCCTCCTCTATCGTGACTGTACCGGGAAACTGATTGCATTCAAGAGGATGTCTTACTGGCCACGTCTCTCGCTGTACAAATGAGATAGCCCCTAATTAAATTTACCTGAGAGAGGCCCTCCGGGTCTTCTGTGCGCACTCCGGAGGACTCCAACAAAGCCCTCGCGTGGTTCCGAGGCTTGCCTCTCTTTTATAATTTCGGAAAAGACACGTCGAGGTTCACTTCGGCTTTGTTTCGTTGGCCTATTTCAGTCAGATGTGACTTCTGCAGCTTTCCTAATTATCTGGCCTGGCTATGGCTCCTCTGGACCCTACAGAATGGATGACTCTTCTTTGGCCACACCCACTATGACCCCATGACCCCGTGACAAAAATAATTAAGAACAGACCATCTTAACCAACTTCAGGTACTTCTCTGGTGTCTGATGCTCGTGCTTCAGGGGTGACAAACAATAAATAATTCCAGCTTAAGACTGTCCCCCTATTAGCATCTGAGACTCCTGAAGTTCTCACTCACTCTCTCGCCCAGCTGTTGCCTTGGCCAGACTCGCTCTCTCTTACCCCCACATTTATCTCCCAAACTCACACCTTGGACCTGTCTCTCTCTCCCCCCCCCCACCACCCCCCAAGCGTCACCCGCTGTGTACTCCTTGGCTCCCCACACCAGACCTCGTGTCTCGGCCAGGAGAGGAAAGACAGGCTGTCGGTTGCGATAAAATCCCGCGACGGCATATTCGGCCTTTCCACTCTTACGGGGAGCAGCACAAGAAAGGGGTCGCGTGGCGATTAATGCTGTGCACCCGAGGATGAGCCATCTGGGACCCTGCAGATGGTCTGAGTGCATGCACACATACAGATACATTAAAGGAAATCTGTGCTCCGCGGGTGGCTTTGGAGCCAAAGCTATTCTGAGATTCTATAGCATGAAGAGTAATAATAATAGCGATTCATGAAGAATGTGTAAGTACTGAGGGCCACACAAAGGCATTCTCCCATGCCTCACAGTTGTAGCCTCGACTCGGCTTCCTCTCTGTCGAAGCCGCCACTCGGACGATGTGAGCCCCCCCGCTGTGTCAACTGCCAGTCAATTGGTAATTGAATTGCATTCTCTGAAAGTGGCAGGGTGCCAGATGGGGGCGGGGGGGGCGGCAGGCATGCATTTCTGTTCTGGGTACGGCAGGCATCACAGAAAGTGCCCGCGTAGCGAAACTCAAAGACATTTAGCGGCACGAGAGCTTAGCCGGCGATGCGCCGCGGCTCTTCTGCGCTACGTCGCAGATGTTCGCGAGTCCGACGCCTCTGATCCGGCCCCTTGTTGAACGGCTCGGTGCACAACAGGAACGCCGCGAGACTCCTTACCTGGCGGATAAGCATGTACTCACCTTCCTGAGTTTGGGGAGAAGATGAGCAGTCTACATCCGGCTGCCGATTGGCTAAAATACTTAAGGCTTCATAACCACTCCCACCTGTGCTTCAGGGAGACCCGAAAGCCCAACTACCCCCTCAGACTAAACCAAGCACAGGAAATCACACCACCCCACCAGCAGACTGCTCCAAAAATGCACAGATAATGTCTATACTCAATATTACATCCAGAATTTCCTTATGGGACCTGACTATATTGTAGATACCTAAAGGCTGGCACAATTTCTCAGCTGTTAACACAAACACTTTATGGGCCTGAACCTTTCCCCACCCCGTATCTGTGGTGCTTGTGTGCCCTTCCGTTTGTTGCTAGAGTTTCCTCCAAGTCAGGGTTCCCCACCTCTGGTCATGGAGGGCCAAAATCCAGCACAGTTTGCAGGGTTCCCTGCTCAAACCTGGTAATTAGCTGATTTAGATGTGTTTGAGCAGGGTAGTCTGTAAACTGTGTGGGATTCTGGACCTCCAGGATGGGAATTGGACAGCCCGACTCTAGGTAAAACACATAGTTAGGTGAACTGGCATCTTTAAATTTCCTGTAGTATGTATCCATGTCAATGCGTGCTGTGATTGGTCCATCATGTGCCCTGCTTCATGCACTCTGCTTCCAGGAATAGGTTGCAGGCTCCCTGCACTCCCGTATTGGATACTGTGAAAGTCTTTCCTCATTGGGCAGGTCAAGCTCCTCAGAGTTGACATCCTACCTCTGACTGGCTGTGTAACCCCCTACCGCAGTGGGGGAGTCTGAAATGCAGATACATAGTACATATATGGCCTGTAGATACACAGGAGCGCTATTTATTCCTCATTATTTCATGTAATATCACATATAACGCACACATAATTACAGTCTTTGTATCTATTTGTCTTCCACTTTGACTTTATGAGTTTATGTTTACAGTTCATCTATGCAGTTCACAGTTTACAGTTCATATGCATTTTATGTGCCTTTTTTGGTAAACTGTAAAAGCTGGAGGTGATGTAAAGTTTATTTAACTTTGACTCAATAACATACTTTATAACATACGTTGTGCATTGTGGATTTCAATACTGTGTATTTCATTGTGTTTTTCAATTCAGATCAATGCTTGTAATTCGTTACCATTATTGTGATAACTATCATGATATCATGACATCGTCCAGAAAGTAAAAATCCAGACCAGGATTTTGTTTCAACTAATCAGTTGAACATAAAGAGTCACAGTCACAGAGTGCTCAATTAGCTGATTTTTACTTTCTGGACCTGAAATTGACCAGTCATGTGGAATTGACCTCTGAACTTCTTGAATCTTAAATCTTGAAAATGTTCCTGGTTCCTCATGCACACTCTGTACAAATGGCCGGCCTATGACAGTAAACAAAGACATTTAAAAGCTTCCTGCAAGTGTCAGCCATGTTTAATTAGTCCTTCAAAAACTGGGAAAAAAATTTAACCAAAACGTACACGTTCTCCACCATTGCCGTGAGCACTAAGTAGAAACCTGCCACCCGCGAGCGTCACCTTTTAACGGAAAGGTCTCCCACATCGATTTCCTGTGGTGCATGAAGGACCAGCAGTCAAATCAGGGCCTGGCAAACGCTATCAAGGTTAGTTTGTGCCGGGAGAACGAAAATGGAGCAGAGAATCAGAAGTGCGAATTTAAAGAACGCAAAGAATCGGGTGAGCGTGGCTATCAAGTGCTTATTACCGTGCAGCCTGCCAGGTAGGTGAGGCCAGCACCATGGCCAATAGCCGGCGTCTTAATTACCAGAAAGAAACAGTGCACTGGCGCAAGGTGAAATGTACAGTCTCTCATAAATAAAAGTTTGGAGCCGGGCTCCCATTTCAGAAATGAGTTGAGGGGTACTTTACAAAAAGCTCACAAGGACAGACTTCTTTACACTGCCCACGTCCTCCCCACAGGTAACACAGCTGCAGAATACATTTCGGAGCTGCCTTTAAAGGGTTATTTGTTCCTCTGCCGCTCTCAGATGAGACTCTTACACTTGTACTGTCTCCCGGCTCTCGGCAGACTGCCCACGGTTGCCAGATTGGGCATCAGGGAATTTGAGTGGTGGGGGGGGCTGCCGATTCTCTGCTCTCTGTTCCACTCCACTGGAACCCCCACACACACACCTGAACGGGGGCAGATTTGCCAAGAAGCAGAGGAGGAGGGCTGGGCCTTGACTGGCATTCTCCAGAACACAGAGCCCCAGCGTGTCACCCTGAGCGGCCAGCCAGCTGTAAAACACTCAATAATCCGGAGAAGAAAGGAGGAATAAAGCATGAAGGTAGAACAAGGACGCTGAAAGGGTTCCAGCCCAAAGTGAAGGAAAGTTTAATTTAACTGTGGGGGAGGCGGGGGGTGGGGAAGGAGTCCTTCTCCAGAGTTTGACGGCGTCAAGGCAAAGTCAACAAATGCCTGGCACACCTGACGGATACCTGCCACCATCACAGGCTGGGGCTCTGGGGCTGAACGGACCGCCTTTAATGTGATGACTTCAGCCCAATGTTTCTGAGCCCGACTGACAGACAGTGCACTTGTTTTTGCTCCTGCCAAGCTCCCAACCAATGAACACCAAGTACCTGGTACAGGTACGCTGGGAGGGAGCAAAAATGCGGACTGTCTGGGGGTCTGCCAGGACTGGGTTGAGGAGCACCGCTTTAGCTAGATGCCTGTGCCACGTATCACGGTATGGAGTGTTGCTGTAAAGCCCACCCTGTACTCCTTATCCAGTCATTGGTTGACATCCAAACCCTGCGACGAATCTGGAGGTTCAAAACCCACCTTTAATTACAATCTCACTATCACGACCCTGGGACCCCCCTCTGCGAGATACAGGCATTGTGGTTCTGTGTACGGCCCAGGTGCCAGCGAGATAGTCCCCCAGACCCCCAAGCGTGGGCCACGCCTGGTGGCGGACGATTGCCAGACCCTCGATTGACGGGCACTAGCCGGCTTTTGCAGAATCATTAGATGAGAAAGATTTCCGAAAGAGCTTTGCGTCCGCCGCTTATGACACAGCCCTGATGGATGATACCGCGTTAGGGCACAGAGCCAGCGTAAGTGGATGGAGCAATTAAGGCAGCAAATGTGGGATGAGCTCGGTAACTGAACGCACCACGGGACTCATTAAAAGTAAATAGGATGTGAATTCATTTGTTAAGCAGTCAGTCATTATGTGGGCTTCACCCGCATGGATCAGGAAGGGCCCTCTTCCTCATATGCCAGTTGTAGGAGAGGCACTGGCAGAGATGGATGGCATTGGAATACACGGCATTGGAATTCACCCCCGAATCGTCAGATGCACCCCCTGCCACACAGCACACCCCCAAACTATTAAAGGTTCCTGCAACTGCTGGCCCATCGCTGACTGAGGCATAATGAAGGAGAGACAGACAGACAGGCAGATAGATAGATACATATTTCTGGCTTACAGTAGTACAATACACACATAAAAAGTAAAAATACGTCTAGATATTAATAGATAATACCAATAAATAGTGGATAATAATAAACTGTAACAGTGCAAACAATATCACAGTAAGTACTGCACAGAATTCCATAATAACGGCTCGGAAATGAATAGTATTGCACAGGGTGGTTATACAGCGAGCAAATTAATGTTCTGTGAATGTGCCTCGCAAAAGCACCCTCCACCCACCCCCCCAAAATGTCCACATGGCTCATTGACACGGGATTTAAATTGTAAAGGAATGAAAACATGGACCTGGAGATGCAGGGGGAACTTCTTGGCGGACACACCCCCTGGCGTTGCAGGCGTACCTCACCTGGGTTTTACAGACACTCTGGCTTTCAGGTCTGGCAGAAGGGGGCTGCCGGTCCGCTATGTGCCACAGCCATGCCATCATTGTCCTCATCCACACGCATGGCTTAGTGACTACCGCCGCTGAGGGCTAGCTGACTGCATCAGCAGTTTAATTGGCAGTGCCGGACGTACGCTTCAGCAGTATTTATCCTGCCTCTCCCATTTGATGGGATTAGTCACACACCCTTAGGCGCACGGAGGAATTATCTCGGAAAAATCACTTCTAATTTGCACATGCACTGCATTTAAAAATTTATTCTCCACAGCCCCCAGTCCACAAGGAGACTTTTAACACCCACGGCCAAAGACCGGATGCCGCGACGGTGCCCTGTCCAGGAAACGGGGATGCCGCCGCGCGATATAAAGCAAGAGCCTCTCATATACAGCCGCGCCGTTTTCTGCCGTGACGGGAAGGCCCCCCCGCGATGCTTTCTGAAGTGGCCTGTCTGCTCCCGCCCACATGCCTAATTGCCTTTTCGAGTGGAAACCCCTTGTATGAAATGTCTTGTGATTTCTTTCAAGTGTAGCCTGTATTGACGGTTAAATTACCTGGACATGTGCTTGTCTGCCGCAGTCAGCGGTGAAACGGCTGTTTTCAGTGCATGACACTGAGGAGTAACTGCCATAACCAGGCTCTGGACCCACCCATCAGACACTCCAATGTCCTCCCAGAATTCCCGCTTATGCGCTTGCCTGGTTGTAAGGCTTTTGTCCAAAGCAACATATAATTTGAGAAATCAGGGTCAGACAGTCCCTGGAGCAATCGGGGGGTGAGGATTATGCTCAAAAGTCCAATGAGGAAATCACCCTTCTGACCCTGGGATTTGAACCAGCAACCTTCTGGCTATAGGCACAGGATCCTAGCCCACAGAGGCCCACACCACCCACACACTAAACCCCTCTGACTCCTGAGAATAACAGGAGCTTTTTCTGTAGATTATTATTTTTAGGTATGTATAAAAAGAGGCATCTGGCTGACTTTTTTTCCATTTTCCCCGCAGCTGGTTTCCTAAACACGGTGACATTTCCTGTAGCGGGGAACTCCACCGCAAAGCGATTAGCCCCGTCACACAGCACGCGCCGGACGTCTGGGTCAACTTGGCGTGAGCCCCCCCCCCCCCCATTTGCTTGCCAGTCATGTGGATACTTCCATTCTTGTCCAATCACGGCACTTCACCCTCACGAGCAGCCTCTCGCGACTCATGTTTACCACCACACCTGTCGACTTGCTTCACTGGCGTCAGGTTTGCCCCCCACCAGTCTGTCGCGTTCTGGGCTGTATTAACTGCTTCCTGCCCAGTTCAGCTATCCTCCAAAGACTTTCCTGTGATTAAAGAGGGATGTGGATGCTGCAGCTGAATGGAGGCCCGAGTGATGCCATGGCGTCCATAACCTCTGCAAACTCGTGGTCACCAAGGAAACAGCTGGACCCAGAGGCACCTGCTACCACGGAGATATTACTGGAGGACACTTAATCGGTGACAGGCATAAGAAGATATTGAGCATAAACTTCAGACTCAATCAAAACCATTTTTTGGGATATTTCATCTGTCTTGCTTATCCACTAGCTCACCGGGTCAGGATATGGACAGTACTCTCAACCATAGCTGGTGCATGCCCCCACACAAACCACACACAGCATGTGTTCATGCACAGTTTGACTGTAGATTGTCAGAAACATAGGGCACTCAACTGGAAGACAACTGGTCCGCAACCTGACCAAAACACAGTTTAATCTGGACCAGGAAATCGATCTGTCACCCCTGCCCCGCTCAACGAACCAACGGCTTCTCTGCAAAATCCACCGAGGAGGACGGCCTCCCGCTGATGAATTCTGTCAACGGTAGTTGAACTTAGCTTTGTGTCCCTGATGGAATTTTAGACCTTAAGGGGGAAAAATTGAGTAACCCTGGTACAGACAGAGAGTATCTTCACACACGTGCCCAGAAGGATGCCCCTTTCTCCAGAAGCTGCAAAGAAGATGGACACAACCATCAACTGCCTACCATAGGGCAGGGCACCTGGCCTGAGGAACACAAGGGTGAGCAAATGGTTAATGAGCTTTGTGGGGAAACCACGGTCACAGATGGCACACAAAATCCATGTCTAGAGAGCCAGAGAAGGACCTATAAGAGTCCTCAGCATAAAGGATATGTATGCCACTGGCGGGGAAGGAAGGCTGCCAGCAAGGAATATTAATACAACTGGTCAACAGTGTTGGGCAGACTGATAATCTGGGTGAACAACGTCGAAGAGTTCCCTCTCTAATTAAAGGGGATGTGACCCATCAACAATGCCTTTGTTTTACATTGAACGAGAGCTCCATAGACGTTCATATGTGGAGACTAGAAGCTCTACAATCAGACAGCGTAAAACAGTACTCTTAGAAGCCTGGGACGTTTATATCGTCATCAAGGCCAAGAGGGCAGAAAAGCATCCAAAGGAATATTGGATGTTTCCTTCTTATAAGCACCAATAAACAACCTCCTGGAAGGAGATATTTGGACTTGAGATTAACAGTGATTCTGACCTGTGTCTCTTAAAACCATATGGAGATATGAACTAGTGCCTTGATTCCTGGGAGGAAGGCCACATAACCTCATGCCATGTCGTCCCGAGTCACCTGGAGGATGTAAATAGATTAAGGTTCTCCTTACTGTGGTCCTCAGCCTTAGGTGACTCGTCTCCTGAGCTTGATATATATTGTGACAATTTACAAGTTGTACTAATAACCGCTTTGTACTCTGCTTGTCCGGAGCTTGCTACCTAATATTTATAAATGTAATACATGCAATCAATACTGCAGTAGACCGTAAAAACATTTATTTTTGGTACTGTGGAGAAAGGGGAGGGTGACTAATCAGTTTTTCATAACCACTCTTCCAGTAAAAGGTTGCAGAGCCTGGCCAAGGAAACAGGGCACGAGGCAGGGCACACCCAGAATGGGATGCCAGTCCATCACAGGGTACACACTCTCTGTAATTTAGAGACACCAAATTACCTACCTGTGAGTCTTTTAAGATTGTAGGAGAAAACGGGAATACACAGAGGATCCGTGTGCAATCACGGAGAGCAGCAACTACACGTGCGTGACTAATCAGCATTCTAATTACAGTCAGAGTGTTTACCATGGTGCAAAGCAAGCTACGGTATAATTGGTTGTAATCCATCCAATCGGGCAGCTGTGGTCAGCGGC
This sequence comes from Petrocephalus sullivani, assembly GCA_026780845.1. NCBI lineage: Eukaryota > Metazoa > Chordata > Actinopteri > Osteoglossiformes > Mormyridae > Petrocephalus > Petrocephalus sullivani. The sequence goes on from JAODKM010000042.1 coordinate 5,135,330, forward strand.
CCAATCTTTTAAGGAGTTGCAAAGCTATGAGCTATGAACGTCAGATCGTCTGCGTTCCCGAGAGGACCAACGGAGCTCTGAAAACTCAGAGGAGGAATAAAAAGGAGATTTGGCCCTAATCCTCTTATCTGTAATACATCTGTCTGCAAAGCTCTAAGCCGCGTGCGTTCGAGTCCGCAGATGGCGAGGCCTCCCGCGGGCTCCTGACCTGGCCCCACGCGGACATGCTGCACCCTCGTCCCCGACACCCCCTGCTGGTCACGTTGTGGAGTTTTCAAAAAATGGTTTTCTGAAAAAGAATAAAGTACAGTTTTAAAGGGCCATCGCAGTAGACAAATGCTGTACAATAAAAAAATCAGTGGTGGGGGAAGTATTCATGCAAAAAGGCATATTGTACTCTTCTAAAAGTGGCCTTCCTACTTAAGCAAAAGTACTTGCTTGCAAATATACTTAAGCAAAAGTACTTGCTTGCAAATATACTTAAAGTACTAAAGTAAAAGTACTTGAATATAGTCCCTGATGCAACAGTATATTATGACATTGTGTGTCTACTGTATGTATATTATAATAATGTCATAGGATATAATATATAAGTCATAGAAAAGTCTATACACTATTATGGACAACAATATCACTTAAAACTATGGTATTCAACTAATCTCAGTATAATCAAGATATTTATAAAAAATGTATTAGTCATTTTATTAAACATTTATGTTCCATTTAGAGCCAGAGAAACAAAAATAGGACACGAAATAAATTATCCTTGTGGAAATTAATCTTCGCGATAGCGAGGAGACATATCTGTGCGTCAAAATGAAATTAAATATTTCATTCCAATTATGAAATATTAAATATATTCAATTCAATGGCATCATTATGTCGTCTCATGCTTCCAAAGATGATCTGTCCTGTTATAAAACTGGTACAACTTTGCATCGTTTATTTAAGGCAAGGCATTTAGTCTTTTTTTACTGTGTTAACTTCCGACATTCAAAAGGGAACTGTTGTCGTCTAGCTAGTTTTAATTTGTTTTTATTTATTTCTTAGATTGAGTATGAATAACCCCTTGTCTGGGTATTGCATTCGTGTGATAGATATAGGCGGCGTTTAGCATGTCATACCAGCCTACGGAGGTGAAAAAAGGGTTTTGAGTAATTGATCTAGCATGCATTCGTTGGCCTATTTTGGGCTCCGGAGATGAGGACTCGCTCTGGAAGCCAGCATCACACATCCTTCTCACACCATGCACGAGTTGACTGGCTTCTCAGTAATCGTGTCACAGTGTTCTTGGCTCACGTTGCAGGACCATCTGCAAAGTTCTCAAGAATCCTAGTTAATCAGTTTTCCTTCGGAGACTTAAAGTCATTGGAAAAAAACAAAGTAAAAACAGAATGATAATATATTGCTTGGTTACTGGGGTAAAGCTCAGATTATATTGGTAGAAAAATACTACACTGAACTAACACTGAACTTAGCAAAGTGACAAATCCCAAATTCACTTTGACCTATTCAACTCATTCCCTGGTGTTAAAATGAAGTTGTGGTTTTTGTTACAGTTGATTGTGATATTTAAACTAGGATAGGATGGTGTACACGGTATAAATAGTACAATGATATGAATTTGCTGAGAGTGAGCATTGTCGTCATTAGCCGGCATGAACAAATCATCTAGAAAACGTGAAAGCCCCCCACACAACAAAGAAGAGAAAGTACGCTCCCAAAGAGGTTAGAAAGACAGATGGGACTTTTATACTGAAATGGTCAGGCAATGTGCAGAAAATGATAGTCTGCAAACTATGTTGGGAGACAGTGGTTGCAAGGGGTGTAAATACACGCAATCTTTTTTCCTTTGTCTTTTGTCCAATAAATGTGCAGTAATGCTTCACATTAACTGCAACCTTCATAATGCCTTTATAATGCATTCGCAGAACATTCAGTACTCCTTCATAATTAATAAGCAGCATGTATGTGTACCTTAACACCCTAACATGCGTCAGTAACTTTAATATACATTTATAACAAACATTATGCAATTGTTTTGTTTGTTATTGTAATGTTTGTTATTAATGTATATTAAAGTTGTTAAGGTATATTAGGATGTCACAGTATACTTACATGCTTCTTATGAATGTTCTATGAATGCTTTATGAATGTATTATGAAAGTTGCACTGAATGTTCTATGAATGCATTATAAATGCATTATGAACGAGCAGTTAATGTAAAGCGTTATCAGAAATACCTGTATGCTATATGACATATGTCCTAGTAATATGGTTAAGAGTACAATAACTGCCATGCCAGTGCTTAACTCCTTCACAAGCATTTATATTGAAATTTTAAGAAAAACAAATATACCATGATATGTATCATTACCTCCAGTGCTTTAAATTATACCGTGATATATATTTTAGGCCATACTGCCTAGCCCAAATTTAAGCCTGCAGGGATTCCTCTTTGCCAGGCCCAGAGGTCTGCAAATTTTGGGGGTGATCTGTGAAAGGTGCCAACTAACCCATGGTAACCATTCTGGGGAAAGTGCTGCTTTGGAGACATCCTGAAACAGCTCATCGCACAGCCAAGAGGAGTGAAGCCGCAAATTGTTTCTTAAAGTATTTTACAAAATTCCGAATGTGATGGAAACCTTCCTCTTTGGGAATGGGGAGGAAAAAAAATGGGGCTTCCAATGGATGAAGGCAAATACGACGTATGCCTTCAGCAACGAAACCATCTGCTTTTCACTTTTCACCGTGGCACCATGCGTCAAGCCTCACATCAAAAGCACAGATTTGACTCTCGGAACTCATAGAAATGTAAATAGTGCCTTGGTGACTTCTTCACCCGGGCGTCCGTGTTCAATTCTCTGGACCAGAGAAGATTAAGGCTCTCCTCGAGAGATTAAACATTTCTGATTACCATGAAAGCGCTCATGTTTAAAAAAAAAGTAAAAAAACAAATCCAGGCTACGTTCCGATTTTACAGATCTGTATAAGGATGCCGGGACGTGTTAAAAGACTACATTAAAATACTTCTTAAGCTGCTGCCCTTCTGCCAGGAGATGTCTTCTGCAGAGTTCCACCCAGCATGAAAGGTAATTTCGGGTTTAATAATTTCGATGTGATTGAGTCACAACTGTGTTATTGTAGACGTATAAAGTCAGAGACGTGTTGCGGTCCCAGTTATCCGAATACCGGGCCTGCTGATGCCAAAATGACTGCATTTAGAAAGCAAAATTATGAGAATGCAGGGTCACACCCCGAATTTGACTCCACGGAGGGAGAAGGCCTGGTGTTTTCGTACAATATCATCTTCTTCCTTCTTCCAGATTGCCAGGTGTAAGGAGATGAAATCAGACACCCGCACCTTATTCTCAAACCTATGATATGATTAAATTATTTTTCTTTATGTTCTGGCCCAGTCCAACCCTGTTCCAGGACCCAACACACCTCTATTCTCTCATTCCCAAATGTCCTACAGAACACTGAGAGCATGTAATGTAACACGTTGCTTTCTAATCCCTTATAATTATTATTATTAGGAGACGGATGGAGAGCAAACACAGCAGCCAACCTCATCTGCCACGTAAGGGTGTGGCCTCAGCTGATGTTAGGAGCAGCTCACAGCAGGAGCGACCTTTGGTCGGGAAAAAGACACTTCGATGGAGAAAACAGGGGGTGGAGCCTGTGGCATTGAGCAAAGACCTTTACGGAAGCAGCCATGTCGGTCTACCCAATTCCATGTCTCCCTTTTATACTGCCCTGGGAATACTGCAGTTTTACATGCTAATATAATTCTGATTTCTAGCATTATGGATGCCTGCGATATTTTTACTATATTGAACTAAGCAGTCAACCACTGAACTGTGCCAGTGACCCATTGTTACGAGCTCAAATGAGCCCAATTGTAGTGTCTTCTACCCGTTTTCATCTGTGAGTCTGAAGGGTAACCAACCATACTCATACAGTACATGCACTGGTATAGTGGAATCTTTCCTCCTAGAAGTTGATTGCACGTTCCTTATCCTGTTCCCATACACAGTTCTCCATGCTTTCTCTCCTACACCTCCTGGGTCAGGCTTTGCGACCCAGACTTAATAAACAATTACAAAAAAAAAGATGCACAGAATCTATGCACACAGAAAAAGCTTTTCAAAATGCGCGTTGCTTCTTTAATGTGTCTGTGGGCTTGGGCAACATAAAAGTCAAAAAATAAAAGGAGAGCATCAGCCGTGTGCTCACCGGAGGCCACGCTAACATATCGTAATTGTCCCGACATGAAAAGGAGGCCGGCTGGATATTAAAGGCCGAATAAGTGGCTGAAAGCACAATGGCGCCGACGGAATAGCGTCCTGTAATGACACAAATGAGCCGAGGTAAACAAAAGGCCGGAGGCCTGGTAAGCGGGCCCCTCCAGGCCGTAATGAATTTGTTTTCCAGAATATTCTCTGGAGATGGATGTCCTTCTGTTGCAGGGTATTGAAGCTTCTGATTTGTATTCCATTACAATGAGGCTCTGCTCAGCACGATCAGGCCTAACTCACTAACGTTGATACACAGATTCATTTGGTGCCCCTTCCCCGGCTTTCAATTTCACCCTTGTTATTGGCCATATGCTTGGACTAGGTATTGTGTACCTGGATTTCTGATGGATTGTGGGATTGTGGATAAGGTACACCTCACCTACAAGCTAATGGTGGTCAGGTGTACTCATGTAGCAGAAGCTGTAGTGTACCAATATACAACGGAGGGAAATGCAATGAACACCGTCCTTAGCAAACCGCCTTAGGTTCATGATAGACACAGTAGGCCAAAATCAATTTTGATTTGACGATGACATGTTTGTTTTTATGCAAGAAAGGACCCTCATGGACAACCCAGGAAAGGGCTGATGTAATTTCTTGTCCTTGTCACATTCTGTCCAGTTTAATTTACCTGTGACATCAGTGGCTCTAGACTAGGTCACGCCGAACCTTTTTTATGTGTAAAAGCCTCATCTCAGTGACGCAGCCTGTTTCCCATACACATTTGAGACGTGTGCATCCTTTTTCAAAGGAAAGGGATAAAAAAAAAAAAGTCCACATTAATCATCTTGTCTAAGCTGCAGGGCCCAAACCTCCATAAAAATCAGATGAGGACTTTAACTTTCTAATTTTTAACAAAAGTTTGCAGACTTGCATTTCTTATTGCTGAGCATGGATGGGCAAGATTAGACAAAAACAGAAAGCCGTCCGCACTGATTGATATTCTACGAAAGTGTAGGCATCTTGCATAATTTTTTTTCCCTTTATGAAATTGCGACGGATGAGAGGGAAAAGCAAATTAAATTGGATTCTCGTGGGACGAGGGCCGGCTAGCGGAATGTCACTCTTATCGCGCCCCGACCAAAGAGGCTGGTTCTGTAGTCAGCACTCTATCCCAAAGCAATCTTTACAGTAGCACAGCTGCGAAAATGATTTCGCTGACCCGACCCGTGAAAAGGATCCACAATTACTTTCGTCTCGGATTGTGGAACCGTGCCGGGCCCCGGGAGGGACGTCAGACGGACTCAACGGTGTCAACGGCATCAGGTACGAGAAGACTTATTCATATTCTGACGTGTCGGAGTTTTGTCCAGCCTGTCATCAATGATATCCGAACCAGAGCCTTTCCATGGAAACCCCCCGACTCCCAACTCCTGGCCCCATTTCCTTCCCCATCCACCACCCTCAACACCCGGGGGAGGGTTTGTTGTTCATTCTATTTCTTTTACAGTACAGGAGCACCATGGATGCGACGGAAGCTCCTGGCAGGACACAAACAGTCACGCAAAGTGATGGCAAACATCATGGCTGCAAACAGCCAGCTCTGATACTTAGGGCAGCAGGGGGCCTACGCACTATGGGCTCCAGGAGGAGGCCGGCTATTATAACCTTGAGCAAGGTTCTTATCCCAAGATCCCTCCATCCATCTTCTCTCTGCCTCATAACTGCTTATTTTGGTGCACAGGTCTCAAGGCTGTGTGCAATTCTCTATTGAAACATTGGGGCAGTCATGATTCTGTGCAACTTATAAATGCAATGTCCGTCTCAGTAGACTGTGAATGCAGTTTGCCGTTGATTGAGGTTTGGCATGGCTGTTCACTGTTACAATGTATTATAAGAACAGTTATTAGGCTTTATGAATATGGGCTTCATGGAAAGTGCTACCCCATTTTCTCTACAAAAAACTGCCATCCATCAGTCCAACCTGAGGCACCCGAAGAAGAAGACTCTCGAAGTGAGAGCTGCCTGGGCTCTGACGGCATGCCCATTCCATAGACAATGGACAATGAGGCGAAACTTGAGAACTCAAACCCCCCTTGACGACGGCGACATACATTTTAATGTTCTTTTTAATGCCTCATTTTAAAGACACCAGCCAGCAGAATAATGATGTTTTCTCTCCTCCCTGGTCTACTTTGAGTGGAGCGGTGGTCTTTTTTTTTTTGCCAAGAATTTTCCCCATGAAAAGGAGCCATATCAGCCCTTAGAATTATTCATTCCTCCAAAGAGCTCATCTGTTCGGTTTAAAAAAAAAAAAAGCATCGAGCTAGCATTGGCTGCTCATAAGCATCTAGGGGCCTGTCACCCGGAATGTGACATGTCACTCCCCATTGGTGGAAAGAGTCCCACCACTTTCACCAATTGGCCGCTTCCCCATGGCCCTTTTAGCGCTATGCCTCTATGCTGCGTGGCACCATTAGCCCACTGACAAGTGTAAGCAGGGGTGTAAACATGGGCGGGGCCACAAGGGCATGAGCCCAACTGAAAGCTAATTGGCCCCCTGAGTACCATCTCCCCTGTCACTCACTGATTTAAGACATATCATTGGCTAATGATAAGGTTAGCCCCCCAGTATGAATTATTACCCCTCTTATGCCCCCCACTTAAAAAAAAAAATCCTTGAAATGCCCCTGAGCATGAAGTAAACTGGGCACCATGGAAACTGAAAGGGCAGGACACTTATTATAGGGACACACAACCAATTAGAGGGAGCGGATGATTGAAAGAACTCCCTCATTGTCTGCCCTCCTTTCTTCGCTGTGCAGAGAGGTGTGGCCTTATTGTGCGATGACACTGTGGCCTCGTCCCTGTCAACTCATTTTACATCCTGTATCCTGCTACACCAGGGAGCTCCGGAACTGATCGTTATAATTACTTACACGGAGTTCATTTCAGGAAAACAATGTGGCTGCTACATTGCCATATAAACAAGCGCCTATTTGGTGAACGACCATCCGTTCTCACAATTTTAAGGTTCCGCATTTTTATTCATTTAGCAAATGCATTGAACAAAAGCAATTCGCTTTTTCCCCGAAACAGTTCCTTGGCGCAACTAGGGGTTACAAACTAACAGAGGGCTTTGATCCCATGACCTTCTAATCACCAGCACTGCATTCTAACCCAGACACTGATGCTGGCTAGCATGCCTGTTTTTGCATAAGAGGAGGGAACCCAGGAATACCCTACTAATACATAGCAACTGTGGGCAGGATTTTAACCCTCCGAGGCAATGCCACAACCCACTGAGCCGCCGTGGCGCCGAAAAACAGCACATATGCTGGATTTTATAGGAAAGCTATCTGCTGCCTTAAGAAGCCAGCCACCCTCAGCAGAGCCTGTCTGTGGGACAAGCCACCCTGAATGAGGTATTTACAGCAGAGCATGATTCCGTTTGATGTCAACAGCCGCAGCGTGCGATTGGAGCGTTATTAGCTACGGTACCGCGACCGCACTGCCGCGGGTAAAACGGAAGAGGAAATGGTATTTATTGGCGCTGTGGGGTCGTGCGTGAGAGGGAGGGGGCTACATCTGTTACCTGGGACCGAGGAGCAAGTGTGGCGAGGTGCTGGAAGCTGCTCTGGGAGATCAGAGCTGCCGTTTCTCAGCCTGCCAGCACCTTGGTTAAAGATACACCTATTGGACTGAGTGCCGAATGAATGTGGTACCACAGCTTCCACATCCAGCAGAGGGGCAGGGGGGACTTGGCGTATATCCCAGGATGCATTGGGCATGACTGGAGGAGACACCCAAGGACCGTACCCAGGTAACATTCGCAGCATCATTGAGAATGCAGTGATGAACAATCATGAATAAAATGACCCACAAACAACAGAATGCAAACCGGTGAAACTTTATTAATGAACGCCTGAATTATATCCTTGGTTATGTAAAACAAATGAGTATATCTGAGTTTTCCCAGAAGGAAACAGTCAAGAGGACATGACTTTATGTGCCCCACCCCACCGGCCTTCTACAGGAGCACCCTTGATGAGATGGAAGTTCATGGCAGAACACACACAATCACACGACGTGCAATTTACTGACACCAATTGGTTTAACTCTGTATCTTTGGACAGCTCGAGGAAACCAAAACACCAAAGAGAAGTGCGCCGGACACAAAGAGAATTTGAAACCCCACATACAGAGCACAGGAAGGTACAAGCCTGCAAAGCTACCTCCCGAACCACAACAAGGTCCCCATTCTGTTTCCTATGAATAAATTCTACTAATTTATTTGCTTTACATCAGTGACAACAGCCGGCGTCAATTAAAACGGAGTGTCCATTATGGCGCACACGGCAGTGACACCCAGCCGTTCGGAGGTGGCCTGCATTTGCTAAGCGTCTTCTCCCACGACAGGAGCTCAAATTGAATTTGGTCAGCAGCAGGCATTCGGCGCGGTGCGTTAAATTCGATCGCAGGCCTCGCATTTATCCTGACATCCAAACATAACGAGAGCCTCGATCATAATTCGCTCATTATTTCCCAAAGGCAGCCCAAGACCCCGGCGAAGACAAAGGTATGGATTCCGCACACGCCCCCCCGATTGATCCGTGAGGTGAATTCAGATCCCGGTTGAATGACTGCCGTTTTAAACAGGCCCCCTTAATAAATCCAGGAAATGGTCACTTCTTATTGTCATTATGCTGCACTTGAGTTCCTATTTGCTGTTCACTTGCAGTTGTAGCCGCATTATTAGAGCGTAATAGAGTGTGTGTCTAAGACGTAAATGGTAACCTAACTTCCTGAATGGCACCTACCGCGATCCATTCGTCTGTGCATAGAAACAAAGGCCTGAAAGGTTCCAGAATCCCTCCCAAGCGTGTACCCCGTGTGGCCTCTATGCACATGCCAGCTGGAAGCCTCCCCCTGGCGGCCCCTAAGGGGAAATGTCTCCCTGCTGCCACACTGGCCGTGGCAGGTGGAGAGGGACCAACTCCAGCCCAGGCCTGAGCCCCCCAGAGCAGCAGATCCGTAACTCGGCTGGGCTCTGGCGGCGTATGTCGAGAACTGCAGCTAAGGGCCAGCTGTGCGCTGGCACGAAGGAACTTGTTGCTGTAAACAATGCCGACAGCGTCTCCGAATGGCCTCTATCTGAATGCTGGCCTGTACTCCTGACAGCTGGCTCAGTCACTGTGTTGGCTGAAGTGATCTTTGCCGTCCACAGTTAAGAGCTATATCATTCTTTCTTGGCCTGTGTTTGCGTGCACGGCCATCTGTGAATTGTTTGTCATCCCTATGGAGTTTTTCAGTCCTACTTTTGCAGTGTTTATATAAACCGGATTCTTTAAATTCTGGAAGGAGATGCCGGACTTTCTGAGGACACCATATGACTCACGTCTTTTTTTTCGAAAGAAGCCCGTTATTGCTTTGTTCGTAATTTTAATTTCGAAACTCAAGTGTTGGGTAAACACTTCGAAAAGTACATGCATAGTTATTGCAAAAGTGTATATTTAGTGCCGCGATTGTTTTGGCAGGAAGCATACTTTTCTAAGTACATACTTTGCAAGATGACATGTTCACCAATATGCATGTTTATTAGGAGCGGAAAAACTCTTCCCTATGTTATCTGCTACGCTTCAATCAAACCGAACCCAAACCCAGTAATTCCGTAATCTGCAAACAGGATTTTGGAGATTAATTATTTTCAGCTTTAAATGTTTCGTGGCGAGCATAATCTTTCACCGCAAAGTGAAAATGAAATAGGGGCGCTTGGATACCTGACAATCAGATCTCGCCTAGCCAGAAATGTCAATTACCTAATTAAGTATCATTTAGAATCAAAGTCGAGCCTGAAGACTTTAAATTGGAGCGAAGGGAGGCTCCTGTGAAAAACATGAGCCAAGGTGGATTAAAACGTCTACACATACAGGGAGAGAGTTTCTGTGGACAATTAGGGCGACGCAAAAATAAATAAATAAGCAAAACTGTGCTTCTGGGCAGATGATCCCATTCCCAATCTCACGAGGCACGATGTGTGCGGGATGGGGAGAAATAAACCAGCAAGCTGATCACACTGCTGTGTCCCGCAAGAGCTGCGGCAGGTCGTGGGAGCCGGGGTCGGCAGGGTCCCCCGAACCCGCAACCCTGGAACTGTGAGGGTGCAGTAGCTCTCTCTCCCTCCAGGGGGATATGAGACCCATATAGGTGTGCTAGAAAACGCATAGACAAAAAGGCATTTCTCGTTCAAACTGAAAAAACATTCAGCCGGGCAACCCCTGTCAGACCAGCCACCTTCTGTCTGCTACCTGTTTGCTGCATGCATTGTTGGTGATTCTAACACAACAACACTCCTGAATGGCACAGAGAAGACGTGCACTTTCAATAGTTATGTTCCTCTTAATATTTTCACTTTCTCCATAGAACTCAGACAAAGCCTTACAAGTTAAATGACACTTCCTTATTTACACTGCACTAATAAATAATGGTCATTTTAATTATAAAAACGACATATAGGGCAGTAAAAAATACTAAATAGTATATTTGCAGTAATATGCAGCCAGTGAATCCTTTGGTATAATGATTTCCCTTGGTCATACCGTTGATGGTAGGGAACTTTACTTTAGTTTCGTGACTTGGGACTTACTGCAAATCCACATTCCTCATAATGACAGGTTTCATTAATAGTATATGTATACTGTCTCACAGAATTTAATTTGGTATTAAGACTTGTGCTGTTATCACAAACAGTCACTGGCACAGCGAGCAGGGCCCGCACGCCCTGTTAATCGTGCTGTCACCCGCAAGCTACCTCCAGCAGATCCCCAAATGTCCCTTTTTCTCCTCCTAAGACCACACAAATCACAGGTGAAACTTTCGCATGGGACAGTGCTGCTAATCGCATAATACTGGCAGACATTATTGACTGCCCGGGGCAAGGCGGGAGTGGGCAGCCTAAGCTAAATGCTTCAGGGAAGCTAATAGGTTCTTAGACGCTTTATCGATTGGGGCTCATCTCTCAGGATGACCTGGCATGCCAACACCCCAGTCTCAGAGCTTTTGCCAAAGAGCAACTTTGCCGGCAAGGTTCACAGTGACCGGGAAAACTGATTTCTGACCAGGAGGGGGAGGATGGATATTATATTCATGACAGGCAAACTTAGCATTCTTAGGAAAACAGCTTCGGCCTGGCATCTATTTCTGAGAGGGATGGACGAGGGACTCTGATGTTTAATAAAATCGCTGAGTACACTGAATGGAGGAGGAGCAAAGTGCTTTTTTATTTAGGTCATAACCACTTGCCTAATTAATCACCCGAAACAGAGATGTTGGGAAATGTATGAAATTTCTCATCCGCTTTGGCTTACAGTTACTGGCTGCAGAAAGTTAGCTTTCAAGGTCACGCCGGGGTGTATGTGGCCCAGAATGCCACGTGTCCTGGCTCTCTCCAGACCAGGACAGGCAATATTTATCCAGCCCATGCTGTTCTCAGCTCAGGTCTCTCATTCAGAGGTGGAAGACAATTGTCTGGACTGCTATAACCCTTACGGAAATTCACTATGGCTTCCTATGTGTTTTTGGGTTTTGGGTATGGGTTTTTTTACAGTAACAATGGTTTTATTATGGTACCTCATGGTAATTATGATTACTAAGTTCCTACCCATAGTATCACCATGGTTTACTTATAGCACTTCATGGTAACTGTGGTACTACTATGGTTTACTTATAGCACTGCATGATAACTGCAGTGAAA
>JAODKM010000042.1:5152986-5175177 GCA_026780845.1 Petrocephalus sullivani
GCCGAAAACACCAGGAAAAATGTCAGTGTTCGCCCCCCCCCCGGCGCCCATCCCCCCCCCCCCCCCCCCCACACACACACACACACACACACACACATCCCCCCACCCAATTCTGACACAGCGTGAAACACAAGAAACCCATCAGGGGGAGATAATGGATCACTGGGGGAGGGACATCGCGCCACCTCAGAGGAACGGAGGCCGCGCACCCCCCCCCCCCCCCGCCCCGCCCCCGGTGAAAGCGTGTCTCGTGGTGTGAGAAGATTATATGGGGGATGGGGGGGGGACTGAGCTGGTTGGGTAGTCCTGGGAAACCAGACCTCTGTAAAAGCGGATCCCGGGGACCAATCAGTCAAAGCGGACATTTCTGCCCTCATTTGCATGACCGTGACATTGGTGAATCTGAAGCTTGTGCGTATAACTGCACGCACCCATATTTACGTGCTTACGCTGCAAGGTCTGCCCTCGAGGGCATGCCCGGCACGTTGCTTTTCATTTCCAAATCTGTGTCCCCCCAGTCCGGGGCATCGTGTCCGTCTTTAACACAGGCATCCGCCGGTGTTGATCTCCTCTCTATGCAAGCTGGGTTCTGCCACCTAAAAGATGAATATCCTGAACATCTTTTTTCCACTGTCGTGTTACCAGAAAATGTGTAGGATGAGATTGCTGTTTAATCTGACATTTGTGTCCCTGTAAACCACAATAATATCTTCATCGCTCACATAAATACACACACACTAGCCTCTGTGTAGTTTATTTACATTTAGATCTTTTTTTCTGGCTGTTGAAAAATAAATGTTCTCTCACAATTATCACTGCAGTCTCTTTATCATGCACAAACCCTATGACCCCCCCCCACCCCCAACCCATTTGGTCGCATTTATGCAGTCCACAGGATTCATAACTCCGCCCACATCAGTAGCCCTAATAGCTGTGGCCCCGCCCCCACGCACCCCCTTAGTAACCAGAGTGCACTCTCCACTTCCCCCACCAGTGATAGATGGCCCCATTGGCACAAACAATTTATTTATTTCACTGATGAGCTGGATGGCGGCCAAGCCAGGAAATCTCATTAGCTGGTCCTTCCTTTGGGTCAAAACAGCATCTCCTTTTCCCTCCATCTTTATTATTATCGTAATGGATTATTCATAGAGCAGGAGTAAACTTTAAGCACTCTCTTCGCCCTGTGATGCAAGCACTCCCACGTTACATTAGAAGCACATGTTTCAGAAAAGAGCTGTTTTTCAGGTTTACATATATACGCAGCACGTGTTTAATAAAATGCAATAAAATGGTGCAATAAAATGGTGCATGGACTGCATTGCTTTACGAATAAGCAAATGATTCATTTGGAATTTCAGACTATATACCCAGAGTTATGGAACTGTAACTGCAGTTCCAGCAAATCTTCAGAAGGGGCACAGTTTGTGGCACACACAGTGGTGGTCAAAATTATTAGATCTGAAAATGTTTTCTTTTTTTGCCTCTAAAACTTGATTTCATTTCACAATGTTCATGAAATATGCAGATGGGTGCGCACAGCAAATATCCGAAGAAGTGAGACCTGCTGTTTTTATCCACTTTTAACTTTAATATTTGGTATGTCCACCTTTTGCAGCAATTACAGCAGCACATCTCTCTGGAATAGTGTCCATATATTTCCTGAGAACTTCAACACTAATGGTTGCCTTCTAATGCCTAATGCCTTCTGCAACTCAAGCCAAAGACTTTCCTTTGAATGTAAAATAGGTCTGTGCAATTTATTTTCCAACTCATCACAAATTTGCTTGATGGGGTTGAGGTCCAGACTTTGCACAGTGATTCTCCTTATGAAGGCTCTATTCTATTGTTTATAGAGCATAATGATCACTTTGTAGATATTTCATTTGTTTTATGAGTATTTTAATAGCAAATTCAACAAAAACAACTGAAACCTTTTAAATATGCCAAGTGTTCTAGGAAGTTTTGCCATCACTGTATGTATGATTATAGGTTTACAGATTTATACCTCAACAGACATAGTAAAGAATGGATTAGGGAGCCATTTACTTATTTAATCACAAAGAGCACATCATTTAGAGTCAGAGTTTGTGTAAAATTTATGATGACTGCATGAGTTATTGTCAAAGGACATAAATATTATCCAGGTATGAAATATGAAGGATTTTATTCACTCCACAATCTCTGCCCCCCCCCAAGAAAAAAAAAAAGAATAGACTTTATTTGACTTTATGGACCCACCCAGCATTCTCCGTTCCTTGTCATCACATGACTAAGTAGTGAACCAGCACTCCGCTGCTTTCCCAGCCAGTAAAATCCAGATTGTTCCAACGAAACATCAAATACCGCAGTGACGCCCTGCGCGATACTTTCCCACATTCGTAAAAAAATCCATCACGTTCCATTAATCCTCTCCCCTGGTCCATCTCACTATATATCTGTCTCTCTCAGCCATTCTGTCCTTGGCCAGAAACTGAGCTGCGGTACTGGCTATACGGAACGGCTTCGCAGCACCAATCTCTCCCCTCTCACCAGGCCGAGTCAAAGAAGATGAAAGGGAGACTTTATCATATACGCTGGCTAGCACCAGGGAAGGGAATCCGGAGTAAATAAATCAAAATCTCTTTTTCATTGTGTGATATCAGGCATTATTGATGGAGACACTCTGCTTCAGGAACAAGTTTTTGTGTTTTGGTTACGTTGGCTAAAGAAATACTTCATGTTGTAATAGTCAGAGATTGCCATCGTGTGTCACCCTCAAATATATAATTTTTTTGCAGACTTTATTATTGATTTGTCCCCAGAACCAGGAATGCTAAACTGTGGCATGTGCACCAAGATCTCACCAACATGCAGCAATTTCATTATAGATGTAGAGAGTGCCTCATCTGGGTCAAAGTGTCCATCATTGGTCAGTTTGTATCACCTCAGGGTCATACATCCAGTTGATCTGTTGCATGGACTTCAGCATCTTAAGGCACAGTGAGGTCCAGTCTTATTCCCCAAGGCCCAGAGAGGCAGGCAGTCATCATTCGAGGAAGTTTCTGCATTAGAACCCATAACCTCTTGCTGCTCTTCTTCATCACCATCGTCATCGTTAATTATGGGGTGGTAAGCACTAATTCAGAGAATGTCGCAGCATGCTTGTCTTTGGCTTGGAATCCGCAGGATCAAAAGTGGTTAGTGATGGGTTCACACTTGAAGTTTGTGGGTCTTTTATTATCAGAGTATTTGTATAGAGTATAGATGCATAGAGTATTTGTATAGAGTATAGATGCATAGAGTATTTGTATAAAGTATAAATGCATAGAGTATTTGTATAGAGTATAGATGCATAGAGTATTTGTATAAAGTATAAATGCATAGAGTATTTGTATAGAGTATAGATGCATAGAGTATTTGTATAAAGTATAGATGCATAGAGTATTTGTATAAAGTATAGAGGCACAGAGATTAAACTCCTGTTCCTCAATTCATTTTTATTCATTCACATCTATAGTATATAATGTATAATATACAGTATATAAAGATGTACAAGATAAGATACTTTATTCATCCTAGAGAGAAATTCTTTTTATAGATTGTATATACACACTTAAATCAAGCCTTTCATTTTATTGTAATTCTGCATCCCACTGCTTCAGTCTGTCACATTCGATCTAGAATCCTGTCCTTTAGTATCCTGCCACAGGCCCGGTCCCTCCTTCTGGCCACACCCTCTTCTAGATGCACAGCCGCTCGTGCTGGATTCTGGAGCAGATGTAACAGTGGATGGGGGGGCCTTATGTTATTTTAATTAATGGTCATTTAACTCTTCCATCCTTTATGCCTAATTGGAGAGCGGGCGGAGAATGAGAGATATATCTAATTATTGGTCTTTCCTGGCGTCCCGTCCAGGGTGCTCTAGCCAGGGATGGGCTCCAGGCTCTCCCCGCTACCCTGAGTACTCTGAGAACCCTGAGAAGATGGATGGGTAGAAGGATGGATTGATTATCAGTCTCTTTTTTCAGTCACAGGCCACATTCGCATAAAAGCAATCCTCTTTGCAGGACCTCTGTTTACTCAAACCCAAAGCTGAAAATACTGTAGATCAGCCAAAGTTTTGAATCATATGACCTAGTCTGGTGCACCTATGGGTAGTGCTGAGGAACTCATCCGCCTTCATATACAGCCGCCTTGGACACCATCATCTGAGGGGCACTGACTTAGCCAGCCAGTTTCACTTTGCGGTGAAGTGGACCTCGGACACCACATGGGCCTTCGGTACTATGCGCGTGTGCCTTCTCCTGTCACCTGAAAAGCAATCAAGTGTCGGCCCCGGCGACTGAGCCTCCAGGGCAATGTCTCTAACCCAGTCTTTGGGGACCCACATGCGGTCCACATTTTTGCTCCCTCCCAGCTCCCTGCCAGACTGTCCAAATTTTTGCTCCTTACTGGGAGCTGGGAGGAAGTAAAAGCGTGGACCGGCTGTGGGTCCCCGAGGACCAGACTGGGAAACGCTACTCTAGGGGGATACCAATCGATTTGGCCCAGGGTTCAGCCTGGAGAAGCCTGCTCTGTAGCCTGTGAACTCCGTGCTCCTCTCGAAGCACATCTCGCTGGTCGGCTCGTTAACAGAATAACATCTGCCCTTTTCGCGAGGCTGCTCTGCCCCCGGAGCCTGCAACCTGCAGAGCAACATCCGAGTCAGCATTAAAAGCATGGCTTCCCCTGCAAGGGGCTGCCTTTAATAGCCCGGAGACTCTCCAACATCTCCATCTAATGGAGTAGGTCTCCTTCCGCTTCCAATGATGAGAGCAAAAGGAGGTTCATACTCCATTAACTAAGGTAATACAGTAGCGCGGTGATATATGGAACCATCCTGACATACATGGGTGCTTCCAGGAGAGAGAGAGAAAAAAAACTTTACACCATAAAACTTTGTTTCAAAAGTTTTATGAGCACTTACCATAATCTGCAATGTACGGTAAGCATAAAATATGGATTTGTAAAAAGTCAAACCCCTTAAGCTTTATATAATCTAAAAACACCAATTTGAAATCTCTGTAATGTATCACGTCATAATGTGTATAATAAGTAATTACGTAATATAAAACTTCTGTCATAAATAAGTTCAAGAAATACTTCAACTAGAAATACAGTTTCTTCTCAAATTATGCGTTCATAGTACTGATGTGTTACAACTGTGACGGATCCTCTTCTTTCCATTTTTTGTGTGGAGGAGTGTGCAGGCTCCGAGCAACACCTAGAACGACCCATCAACAGGGCCCCTGAAAGCGTCAAGCCAAGACTTTGCAATGTGACACATTTTTGGCGATGTTAAGCACACGTCACGACCAAACGCCTCGGATCTGCAAAGCACCAATGAGGACGAGCGGGATCAGAAACTTGTACAAAATGTAACTGATTACACTTTAAACAACAAAGACAGCCGAAAGAAACACACACGCAGCAGATTATAGAAAAGTCAAGTAATACTACCAAAAGGGATATCGTCCAGAAGTATCATTAGCTGTTATGGATTCGCTAGTTGAGACACTTACGATTACAAACGTGATTTGCCAGCTAAAGCCTTTTTTGGCTGCTTAATCTGCCAGAGAAAAGCAAGTTAGAAATAAACCACCTGAAATGATAGCCAGCCTTATCCTAAGCACTGCCTTAGCTCACTTGCTTGATGTTGATCTATTTAAGAAACAGAGCATTCCAACAAAATTCCAATAGAGTATTTGCATGCGGGGGGCATTAAGTTCTGCGGGGAATCTTGCTGGAAACTTTTAATGAGACGCAGCTCAGAAGAGGTCTCTACGTTCCGTCAAAATTATATATCCTAATGTCTAGTGTATCATTCGCATTCTTCCCTTTTCTCCTAAAAGAACATGAAATAGCCAGTTTCTTGGAGCCTCTGAGACTTTTAGTGCAGTTTAATCAATCCTGACATCCCACGATAAATGCACAGGATGCCTGGTGTCACAAAAAGCTGAAATTAAAGGTTATTAGAGCATAAAGAAAATGACTGGGAAATGAAATAAATTAATAGAATATATGTATTACATGCAGATAATTATAAATCAATCTTTTCGTACATTATGACGGTATCCCATGGTAAATTACACTATTTAAAGTACATATTAACAGTATAAAATGTGTTTTTTGCAAAAGTGCAATTTTATGCGATTCTTTTTTAATGTAGTTCCTATAGCGCAATGCTTTTCATTGCGATGAAATGTGCTGAAGAGGGCATTCAATCAGTTTTGGGGCTTCGATGGGTGCTTAAAAAAATTAAACCTGCTGCACTTGTGGTTGCAAAAGAACAGGATGTCATGTAATAGTCAGCAAACCATATATTCGTCTGCATGACTATCAGAGTTGCACGATAACCCTAGCAGATTCAGTGGCCCGACACTTGACAAGGGTCCTTCAATATGTAAAGTTAAGGAGCCATGGTGTCATTTTGTCAGGGGACCCAACATTTCTAGGTACACCCCAGTGCATATGTAGCTACCCTGTCAAGCCAGTGTCAGACAGTATTGACAGAAAGATGATGCGAAGAATCCATATTTACATTTACATTTACAGGATTTGGCAGATGCCCTTTGCTAGAGCGACTTATATAAGTGCTTTAAGACTCCATTAGTGAGTATTTTCTGATACTGGTTCAATAAAACCCAGGCTATAATACCATCTGTCTAATACTCTGTTGGGGAAAATATTTTGCATCCATAGCAATCAGTTCAGTCGGTCCTGACAAGGAACGGCACCTTAACTGAGGAGAACCTTAAAGTAGCCTTAACCTGATGTTCCTCTCATTGTACAGGCTGAAGTTTTATTTAACTTCTCAAAGCCATTCACATATTTATATAATTTATTGTTGTTGTTTTTATTGCTGTTGTTGTATCATTATTTGTATTTATATTTTTCATTTCAGGTTTTAATTATTTATGATTTTATGGTATTTATGTATTTTATATATTTATGTGCTTTCTTCTCCCAGCATGAGAGAAAAGCTAAAACTCAACACCCCTGCTCAAAGAAGGAAACCAGGGGAGCGGAATATTGGGTAAATATACTCGGCCCATTCATTCTGCACACGTGCGGAAACGTCAACCCCATTCTGGGCTCGCCCTGGCTTCTGTGAGACGGAACTCTCCGGAGGGGGAAAAGACACTGACCTATTCTAGGCGCTTGACTCAGCCGGTCATGGCAGTCAAGAGAATCATCCTGTGCTGAGCTGAGCCGAGGCTCGCCCGATTCATGCTGACCGCCAGGGTCATAGTGACGCAAAGTATATCAGCTTATTAAAATGTAAGCTCACGTCTCCATACCACCTCCTGCAAGGTGCACTGCCATATGATAAGAAAATATGTGGGTTTGTGCAACTCTATCTAAATGCCTGGTTGAAATGGCCACATATAAAATATTTAATATAACAGCTTGGGATTATGGGAATTGTACACATGAGGCACCGTGATGGGGCATGGCGTGCAAACAAAAACCATCAAGTAAACTAGGCACTGGTGCAAGGCTTCCTTTCCTTGCTTGTTTATGAACAGTTATTTTTATTTTCACCCAGCCAAAGATGTATCCTCCATTTTGGACTTTAATATTTTACAATGCTCTTTAGCTCCCAGACTGCAGAAGTCTGCACACATCTGTGTAAACAGCCACAGAGACAATGACAACAATGAAAAAGAAAATAATGCATTCGTTTAGGGCATTGCACAAATACGGCCATAGTTTTAAAAGGCCAGTAGATATCATTATGCACTTTATGCTTTGACAAAATAGTCCCGTTTCTATCACAATAAAATGAAATAAAATAAATTCCTAGTCTGGAGCAATAGCATTATAATATTTACCATTAATTGTTATGATGTGAGCATTCTTTATTTGATAATAATTCACTTTTCTAAAATGAATGTCGAAAACTATGGGTTTATTCCTGATTTTAGTGTTCTTGTGTTTTTAACCCACACCTATTATTTTTATGTTCGTACTGTATTTGAAATATGTCCATTGGAACAATAGAGCCCCTCTTCCCAAAATCATTAGAACTGGATTTTCTGAAACCAACAAAAATCCATCTCAAACTTATCAGTGCAAACCATTGCCAGCGCACTAGCACAATCAATAAATTGTCGAAGGTTTTTTCTCTGCAACTCCAGCGAGGAGAGCCATTTTCCCTGAATCCATCCACATTCCCCAGCAACCAGGGGACCCCCTCCAATACATCACCGACATCCGAGAGCTGCTGCGAAGAAGCTCACATGCGAATAAGCTCATGGTCGCTCCAGAGGGCGGAGCCACCGACTGGGATTAAACGCAGTCTGTCAGCGGGAAGCGACTCTTAAGCACATTTCCACACTCGCATCGAAGTCCATCATCGCACTTAAACAAGTACAAAAATTTCATGGATATATGTATGATATTTCCATTCTCATTCTGCTGCTTCAGCAAGGCGCCCGGCTAGGGCTGCTCAGTCCTTCTGCAAATTCAAATTCAGCTTTATTTCAACTTTAATGTTTTAAGCCACTCTGGAGTAACTTCGACCTGGTGGTTTGGAGCCGCCAGACAGCGAATCGTGCCCCCGCCCCATTGTCATTTTGCTGCTGACATGGTTTTTCTTGAAGTTTGACTTCCGCATTAAGTGTCTCTCCATAGTCCGGACAGTTCAAAGGAGTAACGTGTTAGAATTCAATTCTGAGCGGATCGCTGGACGGTGACCAGAGGTTCTACTCACAATACGGCTTGCAGAAGGAGCACTTTCGAGATCCGGGAATAGGGCAGATGTACATTAGCTACGCTTTGGGCACCGTATGGAAATGCTGGACCATAGTGTCTATCCTACCAAAATAATTGAGAGTCCTCTATGCATTTCAATACAAAACGTCACAAGATGCAACGGTCTGCGTTCATCAAGCCAAGTTTTATCATCCCGTATTACGAGAAACACAGTGCGTGGAACAATATGCACAAAGAGGAAAGACGGTCTAAGACAGCATCACTGGACGCAGCGCTGGGACTTAGGCATCGCGCATTTTTTCCTGCGAGGCTGAGGTAACAGCCGCCACTGCCGAGACGCTCGCCCTTTGATGGGTGCGCGCATTAGCATCGCCGTGATTATTGCGAGCAAAGGTGCACCAGATCAAAGGCAGAGATGGAGTGGCCAAGATTGCGGACCCTCTCCCGAGACACTGTAGTTATCCATTGATTACTCTCCTCTTTGTGTCTGGGCCCGCTCGAGGCCGTCGCATCCCGTGTGCCCTTGCCCCTAAGTATGACATTAATACATTTTATACAGGCTTCATCTGGAGTGTTTCAGGACCCTCAGAAGCAGCTCGAGCCGGCGACCCGCCGCAATTGCGGCCCGCCGGCTCCGCCGATGAGTGCACCCCGCCGATGAGTGCACCCCGCCGATTCCGCTGGCGACTCCTCTGTCGCAGGCGTCTTCGGATTACGCCCGTGCCCCTCCTCTGGGATCCGCGCCTGTCCAGAGCTCTTACTAGGAATCATTGCATATTAATTGCTCTCCAGTTCAGTGTGAATTGCAGCCGGTTGCGGGGGTGAAGGACGTGCTCGAACAAGTGAATAAACAGACAAAAGCACTCAGGGAGCAGCTGAAGTTCTCGCTTCCGTTTGGCATCCAAATTACACCCCCTCTCTCCCCAGAGACAAAAGTGTGATGGTGAATTTCTTCCAGTCCAACGGAATGATAAAAGTACAATAAAAGGTCATTTTTGTTTATGCTGAAATGCTCATTGACCTTGCTGGTATTAATTAATTTGTTACTGCTCATGTTTTCAAGGCTCATAGGCACTGAATTCCCTGAACTGTATACAAATTAGTCATACCTTTAACATGCATTTAGCTTGGTTTAGACACATAAAAGTATCATATCGACCTTGGGGGTGCTGGAAAAGTTTATTTAATGTCGAATCAAAACAATGAAAATACCAACATCTCCACCAGGAAAAAGCAATTCTCCTACACAAAACCACAGAAGTGCTTTTTTTTTAAATTCAGAAATAAGCTTTTTCATGTCTTTCCTTAGAGATTTAAGTGTACTTAAAAGAGTGGGAAACAGCAAATGGTGACTATATTATATCATTGAAAGTCAAACAACATGGGAAAATATGACCCATTTCTTTAGCCTTTTAAGCAACAGCTGGCATTACAAAGTACGTACTTTCAGTCTCTCTCTGTAATTTCACGGTACTTTAGGCCTCACTGACTCAGTGTCTCTCATTGACGCATACCTCATTGCCATGTCCTTGTTTTCCTCAAAATAATGGAATTCCCTATTCTGAACTTTCTGTAATTTCTCGTTATCTATTTAAACAACTGCGATGCAAATCCATTGTTTACACTCGATAAAGGCTAATATGTCTTATAGATATCTATATTAAAAGAGAATTTGACTGTACTTCACTTAATGCTAGCAGAGATTCAATCAGTTTCAAAATAAGGTCTATCAAGACATTCATTACGATTTCACGAAGCTTCTTATTGCAATATATAAAGCAATTAATTTGCGTGATTTCCCCACATTTATCTTCAACTGTTTCTTTCTGAGTCACAATTTAAAATTCCATTCTTTCTCCAAATAAATGCATAACAATTGGTTTGCATTTCCATTATTTCTTTTTGAAATGATTATTCATTTGTTTCAGCTTCTGCTGAAAGGCTCCCCTTCATTTACAGGTCCACATTAAATAAAAAGACTGCAGTAAAAGTTGAAACATTTATTATCCAGAATGACTGGAATGACTTATTTTCTCATAATGTTTGTGCATATCAGGTGTCCTGTTTGACAGGGGGGTCGTCCTTTGCATATCTTCGATCCAGGCATCTCTGGCTGACATCTTCATGTTGTCTTCCACATGATTGGCTGACATTCAGCAGGGCCCTCCCTTTTGCACACTCCCCCCTTCAACTCGTCTCTGATTGGTTTATGGGTGCCCCTTCATTCTCTCCCATTCCATGTTCCGTGTAATCATGGGAACAGAAGCCGGGCCTCCTTGCAGATTGATGCTTGTACGCTTCGGCTGCCATCACACCTCTCCGTCTGCCTCGGGTGCACATATCCTGTAAGCGATCATGTGATCCTGTAAGCGATCATGTGATCTACTGGCACGCGTGCTGGGCTTAATTGCAGAGCACATGGCTGAGTGGAGAGAGGCACCTGCCTGATTTATTTCTGACGCCTTCCCTGGCAACGTGTGGGAACATTTCTCAACTGAGATCTTGCCCCAGATCCTCTCATTTGCGACTCAGACATCTGTCGGATGTGAGCCCCTTTTTCGCCTGGCAGTTGGTGCTGTGGCACAGATCCAGGCCATGCCAAGGCCCCTAGTTGCTTGGCCAGGGGAGGATGGGATAACTTCTCGGAACCTTCCACTGGATCCCACGAGAAGAACTCTGCAGGATCTTCACCTCTCGCTTGCTGTCCGTGTGTTAATGCCGGCACGCATTTCAGCATTGCTTAGACCCCAAGTTCCAGCTGGCTATTCTGTGCCAATGTGTATGTAATAAGCAAAACCACATACGAAAATGCCCAGCTAGTGCAGGTCTTGAAAACCTAACTTCATTATTTACAAATCCCATTTTCTTTTACAACGTTCATGTGTTTAAGACCTCAGTCAAGATTCTGCTGCTGATGTATCTGTTGCTGTTTATCCAACCACACCTTCTCCATCAACCCCACCTTCTCCATCAAGCTCACATTCTTCTCCTCATTTCACCAAGCTGCCGCCAACATAAGATATTTTCTCTTCCATCGAAGGGAATAAACGGGAATCAAAACGGACAAGAACTGGGATGTTACACATTTAATCTGGTTTTTCCTGCAACCTTCTTGCTGGTTGTGGTTTCATTTATTTTGTGAAACTTTGATGCCAGTCCTATGAGCAAATCATGCTGTTTCAGGATGAATATTGGAGAAGTGGGGCAAAGGATAGATGCATATGTTTTATATTCTGTATCTTCACACTTCTGTGGTCTATTAACTTAAGTTGAGTTCTTGAGCTTTCAGTAATACTTTTGTGTTTTAATATTTATAATTAGGATCATATTTTCAAAGTTAGAAAGAAAGAACAAAATTGTCCCAGTTTGACAAGATATACCCTACGTAGAAAATGAGCCATATTTATTCATTTGCTATTTTCACTACGGCCCTGAACCGCTGCTTTGGACAACCTCGTTATACATAGATATTTTTCACACTGGCAGATTAAGTGGCTAATAACAACTGATTAAGGACAAGATCTTTCCTGTTATTTTACCACTTAAAGATATGTTCAAGTAAACAGCAAGACCTCCTGCTAAACCTGCTGTTACTGTCAAGAAAGTTTAAGGCGACAATAGGCCTTTTTCAAACATCAGCGTTTCATCAATTTGCTTTCCCTATTTTTGTCTCCAATTAACAGCGACATGTATGGTTTTAGGGGGTTTGCATCTTCTCCAGTAGGCATGTTCCCCAGTACGCATGTTCCCCAGTAGGCATCTTCCCCTGTTAGGCACGTTCCTCTGTTAGGCATCTTCTCCAGTAGGCATGTTCCCTAGTAGGCATGTTCTCCAGTAGGCATGTTCCCCTGTAAGGTATCTTCTCCAGTAGGCATGTTCTCCAGTAGGCATGTTCTCCTGTTAGGCATGTTCCCCTGTTAGGCATGTTCCCCTGTTAGGCATTCTCCACAGTAGGCATGTTCCCCTGTTAGGCATCTTCCCCAGTAGGCATCTTCCCCTGTTAGGCACGTTCCTCTGTTAGGCATGTTCTCCTTTAGGCATGTTCCCCTGTAAGGTATCTTCCCCAGTAGGCATGTTCTCCTGTTAGGCATGTTCCCCTGTTAGGCATGTTCCCCAGTAGGCATGTTCTCCTGCTAGGCATATTCCCCTGTTAGGCATGTTCCGCTGTTAGGCATATTCCCCTGTTAGGCATGTTCCGCTGTTAGGCATCTTCTCCAGTAGGCATGTTCCCCTGTTAGGCATGTTCCCTTGTAGGCATGTTCTCCAAATGTCTCTAAACTGCCTGTAGTGAGGGTATGTTGGTGTTAACCTCCAATAACCAGGATAAAAGTTAAAAGATATATGGATCTATGATTTTATTAAGGGTTCCAAAGGACTGTGAGTGCAAAGCAGCTTGTTGAGTGACCTCCCTGTCCTATTGCTGTCTTTACAGCCTCAGAGTAGCTGCCACTCAGTAAAGCCTTAGTGGGGTATTTTTAAGAAGGAAACGCCTGGTTAGTTTACTAGCTCAAATATCACCCTTTCGGTGAAAAGAGACGAGGAATGAAGACCCAGAATGAGGAGCCGTGCCGTTTTTACATCCGTCCCCTCGAGCTTCCTGCTCACAGACTAGGAAACTAATTTTGACATCAGCATGCAATTCTTAACACCCCATCTCCCATACAGGGGGCTTAAATTAATTCCTATACCTCCAAGGCTATACGGCATGTTACAGAGTGCGTTTGGATGCCATGGGGTGAAATTACGCAGAAGTCCAAAAAGAATGAATGCGTTCCCCATGATGGATTGTATTATTAGGGATGAGGGTGCGCTCGCAACAACGTCGCTGTCAAAAGTGATTTCCACGCGCAGCAGAATCGAAAAGCCGTTTTCATTTTTAAGGTCAAAGTACTCAAGAAAAAATTCGACATGGCATGTTTTTCTGCTAAGAGAGGCAGAGTAATAACGTGCCCAAGCTGTGCCTGAATAACACAATCAACATTTCAAGTAGTCCTTGCCGGTCGGTGGTGCCATGGAAATCACTGGCGGGGGGTGTCAGCAACAGCTTAGGAGACAATGAGGTTTGTATTTGCGTGTTACGTCAGGACGTGAGCCAGAGTTATCCAGGGGCCTCTGGGATGTCCCTTTGCACGTGCATTTTAACGTCAGCTATGATCTGCAGTCGAACATCACGGCGCCCCAGTTTCCGCTCGGGATTGTGGGAGTCATCCCGGGACACACGACTGTTTGTCTTCTCTCTTTGATGTCCGATTCTGTTGGGGGTGCTGGATCGCAGAGCTCCAGGGAGGTAGCAAATGGGACATCTCTGTGGCGTGTGGTGGTTCGTGTTTGGAAGTAATGAAGATCACTGAAGGTTGGTCAAACACAGATCAGGCATTTAAAATTACCAAAAAGCTACATATTGTTAAACATTCATTCTTAATATATGCAATTACATCAATCAATTTTCCAATTACTTATCCTGGTCATAGTCAGGGCAGACAGGGGAGTAGCAGCCTTAACCTTAACCCCAGCTCTAAAGCTAACAGCAACCCCAACTCTATTTATAATGCTAATTGCAGCTGTAACCTTAACCCTAGCTCTAATGCTAATAGTAACCCTAACCTTACATCTAATGCTAATAGCAGCACTAACTCCAAGCCTAGCTCTAATGCTAATAGTAACCCTAACCTTACATCTAATGCTAATAGCAGCACTAACTCCAAGCCTAGCTCTAATGCTAATAGTAACCCTAACCTTACATCTAATGCTAATAGCAGCACTAGCTCTAACCCTAGCTCTAATGCTAATAGTAATCCTAACCTTACATTTAATGCTAATAATTAATAGCAGCCCTAACCCTAAATCTAGCTCTAACCCTTAAGGCAACCCTACCCCTAGCCCAAATAGCAACCTCCTAACAACCTTGCTGCCCACAATAAGTCACTGAAGGACAGGCGGGCAGATGGTTGGATGGATGGTGATACATTTCGAATGTTTTGCATACTTTCAACATCTTGCATGCATTATAATTTGAACAAACCCTTGCTACAGATTCCAGATTAATACAGCTTTAAAAAACAAACACGACAGGCTTTTAGACCAATATGAAGCTTCCTTATTTCAGAGTACTGTCAAATCCATCACACTAATAAAGTGCAACATAGTCCATTGCTGTCCTTTCATTTCTGCCAGAGTGCCTTGTGGAAATAATATTAGATATGGTTGAATCAGCACAAATTGATTGAGAGATCAGTAGCATTATCAGAAGGCACAGAAGAGCAAAGCAGTATCGATCCCGGAGATGGCGAATAATCAGCTTCCCGGCAGAAATATCATTAAAGGCAGGGAACCCACCCACATGCCGCTTAAGGCCGCGTGTCACACATAGACTCTCGTAATGGAGACACAACCCCCCCCCCTCCCCCGGTTAAGGTGTCGACATCAGTTTGGTAAAGACTCACTCAAACAGCAGCCAGGCTGGTCCAAATCACAATAGTCCAAACTTATCACATAGTAACAGCAGTGAGAAAAAAATAAATAAGTAAAATCACAGCGGGATGGTGACAGCGAGGCAGAGCCGCGGTGAAGGTTCTGCATGTCAGCAAAGTAATTTACATTCAACCTACACGCCCCCGCCGCCTTGTGAGAATGGCTCCTTCCATTTTGGAGGCTGGAAAATTAGTAGGGAATGAACTGAGGATGGGGCAGCGGGCTTGGAGTCCGTGTTCAGCTAATCGGTTTGTGTGCTTCTGGGGTTGAAGGCACTATGATGTCCTTTAAACTCAGAGGAGCCACGTAATGAGCCCATTCTGATCCCTGGGGTTAAGTAGAATATGAGAGTGACCCTTTTTCAATGGCTGTGGGGAACCAGAGTCTTTTCAGCTAGCCCAGCTTGCTCTTCCTGAGACACAGACAGGTGAGGGAGAACTTGGGGATCTCAGCTCTGGTTGGGAGTCTTGCTCAAGGAACCAACGATGGCATGACTCTAGCAGCCAGGGGATTTGAACCGGCGACTTTCTGATCACAGGCATAGAGTCGAAACCCACCAAGCGACATATTGGAGACAGTGGCGGAACTAGACTTTTATACTTGGGGGGGCCAGAGGGCAGCCAAGGCTATTTCAGGAGGTGCACAGACTATGACAATGAATGTGTTTCTCGCACAGTCAATTGCAATCGGAGTCTGTTAATGTTGAAATGTTTTCATATCTTACGTTACTGATTTCAAAATGCAACAAGTCGTGCAGTGCTGTGACATGTCAATCATCTGGGGTGACACCTGGCGTGTCCAATCAGATTTCAGGGGGGTCCAGTGCTACCCCGGCCTCCCCTCTGGCCCCGCCCCAGATTATATAATTTCACATGAGCACAAAAAGAGCCTATGATTTGGTTGTTTCACTAGTAAATTTGACCCTACCAATAAAAACTGTATCACATGAAACCTTCATTTAGGTTGTATTTCAGAAAAGAGCACAAGGTCACAGATTAATTATAATACTTTTTTTCAGTAAGTTTCTAGGCTTAAAAAAAAACTTTGTATATTTAAGTCAATTGTTTTACAGAGTAAATAAGCATTTTATTTAATAAAAAGTCAACTGCCAAATTCATTGGTTCTGTGGTTTATTTGTAGAACATAATTTCATTGAGAAATTATGGGGCTTCAATACAAAATAAAAAAATATAGAAACAAGAAAGAATGGGTGTACTTAGGAAAGTGATTAATTTTCGTTAGCTATGGGAATGAAAATGCCGAAAACAAATGTCTAATTAAGAGCATCTTTTCAATATGATTCGTCTCCCAAAACTAATCAGAATGGAGTGTTTGGCTCTCGCAGTTTTTTCTCAGGCAACCTCTGGAAACAGCCCTGGGTCCGGGCTCGTTAAAAAGTCCCCTGCACCTTTTCTGCACGCAGAGATAATGATGATGGGGGCTTACGCCGGCACCGCTTGTTTAGAGTCTGGGGGAAGGGCAAAATGGGAAAAAAAATCCCATCCAAGTGCACGAAGCGAGGCTGTCCCGCTGCTTCTCGTCAGCCCCGAGTTTCCAGACAGGCTGTCTGTTCGCAATGTGTGATGCATTTTCAATTAGCGCTGAAATGGACCCGGCTTGACATAGACGCCTGTTATGACCAGTAGATTTTTACTTTTAGTTGTGTGCTATAAAAAAAAATGAATCTTTTTTTTAATTAAAAATATATAAAAATGTCATTTTTTAATTAACATGCTGTCAAATCACACGGCAGTCATGTGACCACAATAAGAGACGATGTCACCCAAGCCCTTCCGTTTTTCATTGGCCATTAAACGCGGGGCACTGCCTATAATTAAAATCCCAGCCGAAACTTCATCATACTGCAGACACCAGTAAATTATTCATTGAAGACCAAATGGACTTATAACATAACAGAAGTCCATCTCATTCTGGGAGGTCGTGTCTTCACCATGGCAAGTCTGAAATTGAGAATTAGATGGAATTAAAAAGGTGAGCTCTTAAGATCCTCGGGGAATCCTCCGTCATTAACCCAAGAAACGAGACATTTATGAACATATCTTAAGACGAAGTGAATTTAATGTGACCTAGACAAATGTTACGTCAGTATAGATGGTTTCTGTGATTATCCCATCTGCACAAACATCGCAATCATCACTGTACTTATAATAAAGACTGCCAAACTGTTTGCCCGATTTTATTTTTTAAAATAAATATGGATGCTAGGAGCAATTTTATTATAACATACAAACTTCAAGTGTAGAGCTATGATAACATCTCCAGACTTGAAGCTAACCCCCACTGGGGGTAATTACAAACTCACAGTTTCCACTTAGCATTGCACTTTGATAGCTCAAGTCTTAGAATTTCACCTTTATCCTGTCTTGGGTTTAAACGTAGGGTGAGCAGTACTTGGCCATTAAAGCTCTTCGGTTTCTGTCTCTGTGCGTTCCGTAGGGGGCAGGGAGAGCTGACCTGGGTCCGTAATCGAGGCAGGAGAGGTGTGAAAAAGGCTGCGAGTGTCCCGACTAGAAGGTGGTGCCTTATTGGAGCACATCCGCTCTTTAGTCAAAAGAGAGGACCGGAGGTGTTGTCAAAATAAAAGAAGAATCCAAAATTACATGACGACTGCTCACATCCATCCATCCACCCACACACACACACACACACACACACACACACACACGCTTCTTTGTGTGAACTGTGAAAGGACAAGTCAGGATTGATTAGCCAGCCTTTCCACTAGGGTAACATTTCAATTGGTAAGTAATAATTGGTTCAATATCACTGACAGGGAAGCCAATTCTTTGCAAGCACTGTCATGATAATTAACATCTACTTTAACCCGATGGCCATCAATTTTCCATTACAAACCAAATAAATAATTAATTTTGCTATTAATATACGTCTGCACTGATTATTACGGTATATATTACACCGTGAACCATTCACAAGATGGAATACAACTACACTAGCCAATGCCTGCAATTTGTAACACAATTCCGAATGAAATAAGTACATTTTCCCCCCCAAAAAGCCCATATTTATTTTATGAGGAGAACATGATTGTTAAGGAGGTTCGTTGGCAGACTTGAAAATAAACAGTTTTTGAGCCTTTAAATAACTGGTAGGCTTCTGGTGCTGTAATTTGTTTTCCTGACCACTTGAGTATACCCCTATTTGAATGAGCTGTGCATATTCCAGTCTGCGGGGCATATGTTAAACATCAAGACCCCGCCAGCATCAGTCAGACAGAGTGCATGCAACAAAGATGTCATTTACATGCAGAGAACATCATTTTTAATGCTCTTGTCGAACTGTCTGGCTTAAAAGCCAGCTGCTCTAATTAGTTATGGATTGCCCTGTCACTATCCCTTGTTATTTAATGTGGCACCATTTGTTCTCCAATAGCTCCGAAGTGTAATAACAGTAAGTGTCTCAACAGCTGTTACACCCCAATTTAACTACGGGGAAACGGAGAAGAAGAAGATGAAAGTTCCGGTAAAACGAAACAGTTCGGCCCGGAGAGAAAGCCGGAAGTAAACAGGCCGGCCTTATCTCCGACCAGCACATTTCAATAAGCTGCGGTTTGTTTGACGTAAAATGGAACTTTATTTGGTTCGGCAGATAGCGGAGGGGTTGACGGATGGATTGCACCTTCCGGCTCCATCCGTCTGTCCTGAATCAGTGGCGAGGTTTAAGAATCGGGGAAGAGGATGGATCCACATGACACAGGGATAGGCAGAAATGAGTCTGGGGTCACGTGTGGCCCGTCACACCAGTGATCAGAAGGTCGCCGGGTCAAATCTTGTGATCGCTAGTGTGATCTCACTGGTGGGCCCTTGAGTGAGGCCCTTAACCCTAATTGCTCTCATGTCTGGTTGCCCCTGTGCTCTCAAATTGTATGCCACTTTGGATAAAAATATCTGCCAAATAAGTGTAAGGAGAGCCAGAGTAAAAGGGGAAGCAGGCAGGGGAAATTAGGTGGGGGCTAGGAGATGTGTCTGGGCTGTCAGGACATGGGGGGGGAGGGTTCTGGTCAGGGGAGTTCACCCCATCCCAGGAGATCAACAGTCTTGGTTTTCCACTGGTGTGACAACATGCACCACCGCTGAATGACATGACAACACGAGGTGGCTAGAGTAGGTTATGGTGATGTGGTGGTGATGTGCAATAGCAGCATCGCAGGTTCTGTACATGCAATTCTCACACCGCAAGAACCACGACACTCAGACAAATTGCGATCAGGCTTTGTCACGTCTTCATTCTGTCCAGCCGTTACAGCATGGGAGGTTTAAGTTTCACTAAAACATATGACTCTGTCATACGAAAAACAAACTTAGCAAGTACTGAAAAATTCTTTGATTACTCATATTTCAGATTATGTAGCACGAGTATAAAAAATGTACCTCAGCTACACGAGTGCTGCATGTACTCTCCAAGACAATCATAATCATTCTCACCCTTGCTTTTTAACTCACTCCTTGATGGGTTTGTTTATTATTTTGAGCTCCTTTTTTGCTTTATAAATACTGTATCCCAATATTTATTACAACAAAAATCACATCATGATATTTGAATTATTGAATTATCATTATTTGTGCAGAGCTAGTATAGTATCCATACAAATCTTCTTCTGGTTCTTCTGCAATTAAAGGGTCTCTACATTTGGCCACAGATATATCATTAATTTTTGTTTTTTTACTTTATCGTTGATTTCGGAGTTTGCAACTTTTTTCAAGACTGTGGTTGTATTGTGTTTCAGAGGCAGGCTGTTTGTATAACTGTCAATAAGTATGTTTTCAAGTCCCACCCCAAAGTACCGAAGAACCAAAAAAGTACCCCAGCTGCTTTGGTACTGGAACTCAGTTGGAAGTCAATGTAAAGAGTACACTGCTGAAAGTACCATACCAAAAAGTACAGTACCAGGCGCAGCGGAAAAGCCATTTTAAAGTATGTACTTAACTCCAGTGACAATCACAATTTTTTTTTTGCCATTTGTACCTCAGTAGTAGTAGTAGTGTGGTCCATACCACACGGGACTGACAAGTCTTGGCCACCCAACACCCTGTTGGCTGTTTGTGGCTTTCCTCAGTAGTTACTAACCATGACTGATAAGCACCCAACAAGCCTTGCCGTCCCGGAGATGCTCTGGCCATAATAGGATAGAACCTTTACTCACCAAATACAGAGAGGTACGAGGAATTCCTTTTGGTGCGGGTGGTGTCATGACATAAGTGAATTAAACATAAAACTAAAAATCTAAAGGTTATGATACAATGACAAATAAGTAAGTGAATAATAAGTAAATAGGACAAACAATAGTCTTGTACAGGAGATGTGCAATGTTGAGGCAAGCATACGGACAAAGAAATAAATAGATAAATGTAATATGTAAATAGATAAATGTAATGTGCAAACCAGCTGGAGTATGGTGAAAAATTAAGTTAAAATGAAGGCTGTACAGTGGGTGATCAGATTATGAGACAGTTTCTCATGTGTCCTTATTGAGAATGGCGATGGCCTGGGGGAAGAAGCCGTCAAGGTGACGGTTTGTCCTTGAGTTCAGGGCTCTTATTCTCCACTTTCACTGGGATGGAAGATGCCCATGATTCGGGACTTGCCACAGTCACTCAGATCTTTATTCCATTTGTAATGCATTCAACATGTCCAGTATGCATAGCTTTCCATCTATCATATCCTACATTATAATGATGGTCATAATGTTTTGGCTCATTGGTGTATATATGTATACACAACAAAAAAATTTGATTCCATCACTAATTTTAAACATTTTTTAGTAAAACTAATTTATTTTAGTTTACTGTGTGGAATACAGCACAGAGTACTGTAACAGTACAGAGACTGTAAGAATAATGTTGAAATATATTCCAATATAATGACATCGCCATGAGCCATTTCCCCTCATTTTTCAGGAGTGGGGTAAAGAAAGCGTAAAATGTATTTAAGGAAGCAATACAATAATGGTAATGTAAGATATTATATGTAATCTTAGGGACACAAACCAACAAAACGAGTAGTGTTGCTCTGAAATATTACACTGCTGTATATTTTACTGCCAGGGCTCTACAGGGAAATGACATTATATCCATCCAGGATTTTGGAGATGCTATGATAAATAATAAGACTGCGGAAGCTAACTGGCATGATTAACGTTATAGACAATGCTTTTAATAGTAATAGCATTACTGTTAATTTTTCAGCAGACCTGAGAGTTTTTTTGGCCTACAAGAGACCAATGAAAATCTTTCCCTCTAAAACCGGACACTTGACCAATCGCAGTTGAATTTGTTTAACATTACGTTAAATGTAATGTTAGCCATGATTCTCTTCCCTTAATTTTAATCATTCATCAGTTTAATCACATTATGAAAAACTTTATACGTTTGTGCTTCCTTTTTAGATTAACATATTTTTAATTAAAGTATGTTTAATTTATAATGAAGTATAGGGGTGTTGTTTTTCTGATCCTCAGGTTATTAATGGGCCGAGAGCAACATAATTTTTTCCACTGCTATCATAGTGCGTCAAAACAAAGGCTAGTTTTTTTGTTTTTGCTTTTGTACACTGAGATATTAATCAGCAACCTGGTAGAGGACTTTGCAGTTTCATTCCAAAAATGAAATTTCCTCTTCCTACCTGCCAGGGGCTGGAAATCAGCTCATACGGCTTGAACTGCTTAGAGTGGCTTTGCCTTGCCGGTCCAGCTGGTGGAAAGCAGTAATTACATAAATTAAATGCTGTAAGTCACTGAAGATTGAAGGTTTTTTTTTTTTTGGGGGGGGGGGGGGGTTGGGGGGGGCTGGGGTGTGGGGGGGGGGGGGTGGGGGGGGGTGGGTGTGTGGGTGCGGGTGTGTGTGTGTGTGGGGGTGTGGGCGCGGGGGTGTGGGTGCGTGTGTGTGTGGGGGGGTGTGTGTGTGTGTGTATGGGCGCGTGTGTGTGTATGTGGGTGTGTGTATG
>JAODKM010000042.1:5175277-5185732 GCA_026780845.1 Petrocephalus sullivani
GGTGGTTGTGGTTTGTTGTGTGGTGGGGGGGGGGATGGTGTGGTAGGGAGTAGGATAAAAACAAGAAAATAAAAACAGGATCTGCTCTTCAGATTGTTTGCCTTAGTAGATGGATTGCGGACTCCTGGAGTGAACTGCAATGTGAGCCATGCAAACTCCAGACAGAAAAGGGCAAATTCACACTCATCTCCAGCTCGATGAGACGCTGTTTACCTAGAACCTCCGATCAGGCCCGGAAAATGACACATCTACCTCAGCTGGATTGCTGAGGTTTGCTGCCCTACGCAATCCCACGCCGCCCGCCTCATGTGGCCTGCGGCCTGTTTTGCAGGCGAGTTCAATTAAAAGAAAAAAAATAAAACAACAATCTGTTTATTTCATAAGGTGCAGTGGAGGGATATGAAGTGGTCTCTTTAATTTCAGTTGCCAGAGAGATTTAAGATGTGCCGTGTGTATCACGGATTGTTTACATTTTGATTTAAATTCGGGTGGGCAATTGATATTAAATGGCTAATTACATGTAAATTTCCACGGCCGCACCTTTGTCACGTGCCGGAGATAGCTGGAGAATGGCATTGGTGGCTAATCCGCTAACAGATGGCAGCGGCGTATCCAGGAGAAAATGGAAGGGGGGGGGGGGGGTCTTTCACGCTGACTCATGTGTGCCTAGCGACAGTGATCCTGCGAAGACGCCAAAAGCCACTTGACTCTGACTGTTAGCTCTCACAGCGCTATTTCCATCACATTCTCTCTTCACCCCCACTCGTATGTCACCCACAAGTCTCCAGGAGAACGCCATTACAACATCTGTCCATCTTGTTCAATTACAAGAGGTCCTCCAGGCCACAGGGTGGATCTGTGATCTTTTGGAAGTGGCTGCACCACATACCTCAGTCCTCAGGCTTCCACCGGTGTTGTATGCTGGGAAGTGTGCATGAAAACAGGCTTAAAAAGACATACAGAGCGGAACTGCAAAAGTGCGACGCATGATCATACCAGAAAGCGGGGCCTATGGTAACAGGCTCAGCCAAGTGGCCAACCTCAAAAACCCTGTCTCAGTGAAAAATCGGGCACACCAGCACGAAAAAAGCTGCTTTTAGTGAGACCTAAAAATGTAACTGACAGTACTCTGGCCAAATGCTGTCGCCAGAGATGATGCGTCAAAAAGAGATTAAAGCTAAATTAAAACACGAGGAGAAAAACCGAAGCTACCAAGGCTGAAACAGATTTGCTGTCCCAGTTGTACCATACAGGAGAGTCTTAACCCAAAATGGACTGTGCAGAGACTGAGATAGAACTGCAATTAAATGGCCCAATTGTCCATTTATATACCAAGAGAATCCTCTCTGTATTTAGTTACCTAACTAATAAGCACAGTGGTTTTACTTTTATCATCTCATTAATATTGAAAGTTAATATATTTAAAATTTCCTTCTAGACTAACCGCTGAATTAACTTACCGCATAACTAAACTGTCCACCCAATCTAAGTGCCCTCTACTCCCTCATTGGTTACATATGTGTATTGTAAGTATAGCCTGCTTGGCAGTACTGGTACCAGCATGGCACCCCAAAAAAGCTTCACCACCTGTGCCCTACTATCAAGACAAATTGAGATTGGCCAACTAGAAGATGATGCTCTTGCAGACAGCCTCTCTCGTCTAATGGGCTGACTGCCGACTGGTATTATTGTTTTTGTTGGGCAGGTGCAAAGTTCCATTTGCTTAACAAAAAAAAGACTCCATTTTATCATTTTTTTTTTAGAATATCAAAGACACATTCAAGCCCCCAAACTACATATACACATACACACACACACACACACACACACACACACACGTTTTAAAGTAACAGAGAGGCAAAAGCATGAATGATTTGTCCACAATTCAAAACCAAGATGTTTTATCATTACACGGCACCTTACCTTTCTGCCGTGGGAAATGTTGTATAAAAACAGCCGATGTGCTTTATTTCAATGGTACTTCTCAGCATCATATATGGGAAAGAACGCAAGACTTGGCTTGTTAACATGGCTGACTATCTCTCTCTCAGAGGTATTCCATAACATTTCGCCCGCTCGCGAGCCTTTATAGCTTGCTAAGCCTTCACTAATATTGCCTTAGGTAGGAACGTAATTGTGAGTTAATTCCACCAGGGGATAACAGATGCAAAAGCCTCCCTTTCTACGGCGGATATCTTTGAAAGCAAACAGTGCTGCGAACTCGCGGCTGTCAGATGCTCCTTATATGGATTTTGCTTCGGTAAGGCTGGCAAACTCTCCATTTCTCAGGATCAGGAATCGGGCCTTAATCGAATCTGGGTCCCATGGGTCTGAATGTAGCATAATGATGATCCCAGTGGCACTCAGATATGTGTTCAAACATGCTCCAGTCTTGATAAGAAATAAGCTAGACTTTTTTGATCCCAAGAGTTCATTCTTGAGCGTACACCAACAGGGTGCATAAAGTGCGCCACGCAAATTACACCATAGTGCCCCATCACCACTAATTACCTTCTTTTTACCCGCAGTGTCAATAACGGTTCTTTGCTATTTATCTTAAAAGTGGCATGAGAAATAGGCGCCTGAATGAAATGTCATCGTTTATATTTTATGTAACGTTAGCCATTGGCCCATAAGCTTTGCTCTTTCTGCGGTTTATCTTCATTTATTTTGGCTGTCCAGATGACCCACTGAGACTCTGCCCTGGCCCATTTCGTGCTGAGAACCATAAGGCTGCTGCCACACAGAGGTGAGCGGCGGTAGGAGCTGGTAAGCAGCAAGCCACAGTCACCTGACATAATCAATAAAACTCTGTTATGTCAGACAGCTGAGATAACCTGACTGATTAGTCTCTTCGACACTCAAGTGAACAACACCTATTTCTTCTAGTACTGATTTCCTCATAAATATTTCTGTAAAATTAAACTCCAGCAAGTTATTTATAACCAAAAGGTCTGGTGGTATTACCTCCAGATCTTTTCATCAACCGTTTTTGTCTTCTCTGTCATATCTTGCCATCCATTCCTGACACAAGAAGTCTATTATGCCCGTAGGAGTTAAGCCGCAAACTCAGGCCGTCTCCCACTTCGCCAATGTGCTAATGCAGCACACAACAGACATCTGGGCTGTTCATGCTGTCGCTTGTCACTGCATTTTATTTCACCCCCCCCCTCGCTGACGGGACCTGCCAAAATCACAATTATAAAATGACATCACTGTTCCGTCCCCCCGTGCTAGGGCGTTCCAGCACTGGGAGGCCCTCTGTTGAAGCGTGGGGAGGAGTGCGGCATGATGGGAGAGCGCGCAGGCGCCACGACCGCGCTGGGCATCCGCGGGTAATGAGGTCTCGCCGGCGAGAGGTTTTAGGACAGATGCGTGGCCTCGGATGGGAGGGCAGGGCACCGACCCTGGAACTCCCGCGGCCTATCGTCAGTCCGACCGGAGGAGTGGAGCTGCTGGCCTGCCCAGCGAGTTGCCGTCAGCGATGACCTTGTGGTGCGGTGTCACGTACCTCGCGGCTAAATAAGGACAGTGTTGGGTCGAACAGAATTCGCACCTCCCTTGGCTCACTCACAGAGCACAGACACACTGGGAGATGCTCCTTCAGTTCAGTTCCTTATAATGTTTCTGGGAGGAAAGCCACACAGGTGTGGGGAGAACTGCAGTCATGGACAGTGGGGGAGGAAACTCGCAAAGGTGAGAGTGCACAGTGCTTCCCCCTGAACCATTTTTTACATATATAACTATACTATAGCATAATATACTTTGTTTATGCAGCAAATGCTCTCATCCAAAGCAACGTACATCTTAAGAAATCAGGGTCAGGGAGTCCCTGAAGTAACTGCAGCTTAAGGGCCAATAGTAAAATCAGCTTCCAGCCTCTGGATCTGAACCAGTAACCTTCCTACCACAAGTGCAGCATCTTAACCCACTAAGCTACACACCATATATATGAAACAATAAACAAACTGTGTATACATAAAATCGGTGCCAATTCCTATCCCATTAAATCCTGGCAGGAAAGTGCAATAATGTACACTCACAATGTACAATCTAAAGGATAACTTTGCACATAAATGGGCTTATTGGGAGCAAGGATAAAAATAAATATCTATTTTCGTTACACTTTGGGTACATTCAATACTGAATTCGTTGATATAGTTGCATCCAAAGAGCCCATTACCACCTGCATGGAAGGATACGGAACAGACTATAAGGTCTCTACCTAAACGTTCTAATCATTTCCCTGAGAACTACAGTTTTTTACGAGAGCAGGCACTCGACCTTAATTTCAGCTGGCATGGCAGCAGCTAGCAAGGGTGGAGTTACTGTCCTATCGCCAGCCGTAAACTTAAATCAGGACTACTTGTTTTACCGCGGTTGGCAACATAGCATTAGCATTTCCGTACTAAGTGAAGGAACATACACGAGTATCCATGACAACAAAGCTGAATTATGACATCATTTAAGACCCTCTTTGTTTGCTACAGTACAAAAGCCTCCCAAGAAAAAAACCTTTAATGGTTTTAACCTTAATGCAGATTTTATGCCCATTGGTCAATAATATTATTTGGAGGTTTCCTTGCAGGCAAGAGCTGATGTAACCGAGAAGAGAGCATCCCACGTATCATTGAATATATCTGAATACCATTATGGTTAATCTGCATTAATTATACACTTAGAGAGCATCTCTATATGATTAACCTCATCCACCAGCCTCCATTTTATGCACTGTTTTATTCTGCTTTGTAATCTATCCATGGCATATTATTTGCACGTGCCAATGAGTTTCCCCCATAGGGTGCCATTAACTTCAGTCATAAGGTGTAATTAAACGCATTTAAATGAACGCGAATTAAAACATTCGGCGACCTAATGGCGGCATCTGTTTGAGATTCTCTGCCATGAAAATTACAAATTTTAGACCCTCCAATGAAGCATTCGCAAAAATAAACACGCACACATATAACACTGCATGGTTCGCAACTGTTTCATGGTATGGAGGGATCAGAACACAATTTAACCCGTCTATTCCCACCAGCAACAACTGTTGCTAACATAACCAACATGAAATAAAATAAAAAAATCATACATGTGTGTTAGGGAGGCCTAAGGAGTGAAATGCATGCACTGATTTTGGGATTAAACAGGTTAAGGATTATTATTATTATTATTATTATTATTATTATTATTATTATTATTTTTATATTTTTATGAACTAATAATAGTCAGGTTAATTGAGGTATCCTCCACAATACGAAAGCAATGCAAGAAACGTTTGATTACTGTGTAAGGTAAAGCCGATCGATCGAGTTCATCGCAGGACACGCACGCACACACACACACACACACACACACACACCTATAGGCGCAGTATCAGAATTCGCTTCAGCATGTTTTTGGACTGTGGGGGGACAAAAGCCGTATTTTAACTAAAAAAATGTGTTTTCCTCTCTTGAGCACTCAGTAAGTGAGTAAATGCTTCACTCATTTTCACATCAAAAGAGACACGAGCAAAGACAGTGAGATTTACTGTTACTTTTCACTTAGATAGGGGGGGAAAAAATGAGTATAATCATATTCAACATACAGCGAGAAACGGGAGATGCGCAGATAGCGTGACCTCTATATAATTACTGCTTCATTGTTATTCCGCTAAAATCTCCTGGTAGATGTTACTTGCATATTAAATAATGATACTTAAGCAAGATAATTACCGGCTAAAATGACAGAAAACTAAGTGCTCTTAAGTTATTGCTGGAGTAGTGCAACCTTACGAAATCAGTAGTAACTTTTAAAACCATAATCTACAGTAACAGCTTTGTGCACATGTTGTGAAATCGCTGTAGGTTTATTTGTCAAACCGCGACGATTAAAGAATAGTAAATGCATAGAAACTCTTGCAATACAAAAAATCTTCTGGAAATGAGACAAGCCCGAATAAACATCTTCCACAAATCGGCTGCATGCAGCTTAGTAGAATTGTATTTTATCGTTTATGCTCTTCATTGTTGCTGGTACTTTGCGGTTTAACAGTGTGATTGGATCTTTGGGATTGCCGTGTCTCGGAAGGACATTCATTTGATTTGTTTTGTACGTGGATTTTAGTGTTCCCAAACGCAATTATGAAACTCTTCAGTTTAATCAATGCAACGCTAATCTCTGAAAAGGGTTCTATTATCAAGAATTGTTTTGTGAGAAATGTCTTCAAAATAGAATTAAATATATAGCTGGTTGTATCTGCTTATACTAAACCTTTGTAGATGGTCAGCAAATTCATGCAATACAAAAAGAAAGAACTAAAATCCAAACAATAACAAGCAAAAGCCCATGGCAAGGGTACACATCATTGGAAACATGCCTCATACAATCGCCAATCCACTCAGCTGACTCCATTTAAACCTTTGTAGGGGATCCTAATCAGCACCAGCTGGCTTTTGTTACCTGAGGCCATTGCTATATAGTGTGTATGCAACCAGGCTTTTGCATACAGAATTCAAGCTGAAATTCACAGGATTTGTCTGGTTGCAGTCAAATTGAAGTGGGAGTGGAGGGGAAAAGACCTGGTGAAATATAGAAGGGCCAGTTAAATCTCTGACTTAAGATTGGCTGATATCTCTGACTTATGATTGGCTGATATCAAGATGTGTTCCAATACACCTTCAGTCAATAGGAAATGGCCAGTTGCTAGCATATAAAAGTTCCCATGAAGTGGTCCAATTAAGATTTTTTGCAAGAATTACTTGGTGGTCAGCAACAGAGCCATTCAGAGCTGAAAATCCATCCATAATAAGGGAGCTATTCATATCTTACAGAGAGAGCTTGAGAGAGCTTTAATGATTGAGGCTAACAAATGAGGAGATTTAGCATATGTAGGGCAGGCAACGTGATGTAGGAGGGCTGGGAAAAACACTAATCACTTTAAACACAATAGGTTTGCTGTCGAGATGCAACCGATGAGCATAACCCATCACTATTTATGGAAATATACCCAGCAGCTCACTATATACAGCATATAGAAATATAAATATGGAAAATATTCCCTGGCACAACGGAGACTATTTCCTTTGGGATCTGCATTAATTATTTGGCTGAGTTGCTGATGTCCTGATGATAACCTGCATCAACGGGCCTAACTTTCCTTCTGGATAAAAAAGTATCTCTCTCTCTCTATCGATCTATCGATCTATCTATCTATCTAAAAAATGAACACAGTGGTCAAAATGGCCTAAAGACAAGTTTTGTGTGTGCAGAAAAGCAGCAAACCAGTTAAACAAGGATTTAAAGTTCTTGGCAAGTTCTATAGTGTGCCAATCATCATTTTAACTCACCTCCCATTGGTTACTTCAGTTGGCATCATGTCCACACACACACACACACACACACACACAAACAAAAAAAGTTAAGCACCCAGATGGAGTGGTGGAAATGAAATGAATCTGCACATAGTGAAAGGTTTTGTGACTGTATTGCAATGATTATAATACCAGATGAAATGGACAACAGAGTCGGCAGTATGGGCACACTGCTGGTCCCATGTCAGTAGGGTGTCGATACATGCAGCGATACGGTGCGGAAGGGAGTTGTACAGCCATTGTATCCTCGCCTGCAGCAAGTCGGCCCACAGCTATTAAAACTGGCCCTTGAGATCCTGCAGAGTGGCACTGGGTGTGAGCTGACATCCGTGCTGATCCCACACGTTTGAGTGGGGAAAGATTGGGGGACCTGGCTGGCCATGGGAGAACAGGGTGTCAGGAGGGGTAAAATATTTGGACGCAGGATGTCACTGATGTAGTGCAGTGCCACCAGGGTCCCCCGAATCACTACCTGAGATGACCTGAAGTCATACCCTATGGCCTCACACCACAGTGTCAGTAGTAACACCAGAGTGTCTCTCCACAACATTGGCAGGATTGGTCTTCTTCCCCCGGCACCACCATACACGCACACAGCGGTCATTATGGTAATGCAGAACCGAGATTCATCGCTGAACATGGTATGACCACTCGTCATTAGTCCATGCCTCCCGGTTATGGCATCACTCCAAACACAGCCGTCTCTGCGCTGCTGTTAACGGCAGCCTACACATTAGACACTGAACCCGTAGTCTGGCTGATGCCAGTCATCCAGACACGGTGCGGGATGACACGGGGTGTTGTCGAGAGTCCAATACCTGTGTCTGGATGGCAGGTGCAGATATCATGGGGTTCTGTAATGCCTGGGGCACAATTGGACGATCCTCTCTTGGTGTGGTCTGTCTTGGGACAATATACAGCTCTGGAAAAAATTAAGAGACCACAGAAAAATATTTATCATTTCTCAATTTATGGGTACGCTTATATTTAAAATATATTTTTTTGCAAACTCCAGGCTGGCTCTTCCCTTCGTTTCATTAATGAAGGGCTTCTTCCGTGCTTCATGGGACTTCAGACCTGCCTCTAGGAGCCTGTTAAGAACTGTCTTAGCTGTGTACCTAACTGTGAGCACTTAATGTTTCACATTCCTTTTGAAGGTCAACTGAGGTCAACCTCCAATTTATGAGGCACTGTTGGATAAGTTGATGATCATCTCTGGCATTAGACAGTCGCTTCCCCCTTCTATCTAGCTGGTTTCTGGTCATTCCCAGTGTCTCCTGTTTCCCCTTGTTCTTGTGTCCTGTTGTCTTAGAAACTTTGAGCCTGGAAGCCCTCTGCTGCACACACACACACACGTATCAATCAGAAGTGTAAATTTCAGGTCCAGAAAGAAGTAAAAATCCAGACCAATATTCTGTTTCAACCAACTAATTGAGCACTCTGTGACTGTGAATCTTTATACTCTTCTTGTTGAAAGAAAATCTTGGCCTGGATTTTTACTCCTCTGATATATATATACACACACACACACACACACACTCTTATATATGTATCCTAGAGGACATTTACCCAATTGTATCTAGCGCCCCTCTTTCTCGCTCTCTCACACACACACACACACACACAAACAAAAACAACACCTTCAGAGAAAAAGATAGCAGAGTGCCGCCCATCTTCCTCCGAATGAAGGACGTGGCCGTTTCTGCTTGGTGATGCTCTCTGAATACGCTGCGCCCACAGGAAAAGTGACAGACTTATTATTTCTCAATGCTAGATGGAGGTGAGCAGGTGTAATTAAGTTACGATTTCCTGCATTCTCCCCCTCCGAAGGTCAGTGCGGATGTTTATCCCTCCTCTCGGCTATTCACTGACCAACTCAATGGGCAAAAGAAATGTCCTTAACAAAATGACATCGATAAAGCTGAAGGCAGAACGTGATGTCGGTCGATGTTTCGTCTCGTGGACGACCGTCAGCGTGTTTAACCCTCGGCCTGGGTGCCTGAGTTGTGACTTATTGCCTCCATCATCGCACTCTAGGTTCGCTGATGCGATCTAGACAAAACTTTCACAGGAATGAAGGCCCTATAGCCTGCCGGCTGTCGGCAGAAGTAAAGGATCACACTAACAAAACTGTCCCTCGTCCTACGAGACCAAGCGACTGATTGATGACCACAGCTGACTGAACTGTAATTAACAATCTAAATAATCACTTCATAAGCAGAAGCACAGTGCCCCTTTAATGGAGAATATATCAATATCATTGATGCACGTCTAATGCTTAAATTTAAAAAATTACATTTATATATATATATCAATCGTCAGTAGAGCTCTATTTTCTACATGCCTGAATTTGAGCAAATAAAGAAATCTCTTTTACTCCCAATAATTTCATGCAAATAAGAAATATGGGATAGATCTTAGCAGCAGACAGATACATAATTCCTTGTTGGCACATAGACAAATTGTTAAAAACCCATTTAATCTCAACATATGAAGAAGAATTATCATCTGTTTTTTAGGGAATTAACTTATTGAAAAAAGACACTCCTGAGATTTGAAGGCAAGGGGTATTTCTAAACTTTGTAATACATTTAATAGTTTAATCACCTTTTTCTTGGCAATAAAAATACAATTTTCCAAAAAAAGCTTTTGCACCTTCATCTCATGCGAAAAACTGATAAGACATCGCAGTCACATCCATTTACGGATCATTAAATAAAGCAGAAGATGGAAGACTGGCATATGAAAGTTCCTTCCGGTGTGCTTTTGATTATGAGTTAGCTCGTGTTATGCTTCAAATTTTTATTTGTTATTTGTAATTTATTTTTGTCATGTTTCTGGATGATAAATATGTTAACAAAGTTGCATATTGACTTTACTGAGAGGGTAGAAATGTCATCCTG
Source organism: Petrocephalus sullivani (assembly GCA_026780845.1). Classification (NCBI taxonomy): domain Eukaryota; kingdom Metazoa; phylum Chordata; class Actinopteri; order Osteoglossiformes; family Mormyridae; genus Petrocephalus; species Petrocephalus sullivani. The sequence continues at coordinate 5,185,536 of JAODKM010000042.1, forward strand.
TGATGACCACAGCTGGAATAGGTGTGACTGGGCAGGAAGGTGTTTTTGTATACACCTCAGGGCAGTTTGAACCTGCATAACGATAATCTAATCTAATTACAGCCTAAGAAGAAGAAGAAGAGAAGAAGAATTATACTTTATTGATCCCCTTGGGGAAATTGACTTTTCACCTCCCCCAACCTTGCTCTCCATGAAAG
>JAODKM010000042.1:5185832-5205239 GCA_026780845.1 Petrocephalus sullivani
ACGGCCAGAGGCTGGGCTTGAACCGGCAACCTTCCGATTACAGGAGCAGAGCTTAACCTGCTGAGCCACACTCTGCCTATGCATCCAATTCCTCCTCTAATATGGCGGGGGGGTGTCAGACTAGGGAAAGAAAGACAGGGACCCCCCAGACTTTAGACTGGCAAGGATGGACAACATTTGTGTAGCGGGCAGTGAAGTGAGGTTTAAAAATAATGTGGGGGTGACAGGCATCAGGCGTCTTAGCCCAGGCACTGTAGCCCTAAACTCTTGGCAGCATGCTGATTCCCATTGTGTTAAATCTGGCAATGACTGAGTGCTCACGGTTATTCGCACTGACTGCTGCTTTGAAAAGCCTCATTGTCCCCCCCGTCCCTACGTGTCCCCCTGGCACTCAGAGTCCCAGCACACCCCGGGTATGCTGCTCCTTCTGCTGCGTTTTGAACGGCACTAAGGTCGCCTGTTGGGAAGCCCGTTACCTCGGCATCCCGGTTCCTATTCTGCCGGTAAGCTGAGAGAGAAGTCCGGGCCGTGCCTGCCGAGCGGAGGCCGCGTCAGGAGATGCTGTTAGGATGCTCCATCAGTCCCCCTCCATCCCCCAACGCTGCTCAGCCAGCCTCACAAGTGTTACTCTGCTGCCAAAAAACAGACCGGATTAAGTGAGGTAGAGGCAGGACGTAAAAACATCTGCATTAGACCCATCAATTCTTACCCAGCTGGTAGCCAGGGTTAAGACAGCGAAACAATATGTGCTATAAGCAAAGCTTCGGCAACTTATATATAATTATACACATGTATATAATTAGCTGTTAACTGAAATTCCCACAGCGGAGGGAGGGATGGATGTCAGCTAGTTTTCATGGGACCAGGGAAGTCTGCTTGATCAGGAACACCATCACGCCTCAAAACCAACTTACCGTCATCCTGGGTCCATATGGCCCGCCCGGTTATGCTGACTGAGTGAGATTGATGTTCACAGCGGGCTAGCGGGGAGCCCTTTTTAGCTTGCGGAGGAGAAGAAATGGAGGTGGCTGGTGGGGGGTGAGGTGGATCATGTAGGATCCTGCAGTCTGGGGTGCACTATTGTATGGGAGGCTGGGCCTGTCTCTGCCTGGTGAAGGTCAGCCTGCTAATCTCACACCAGCCAATGGATATTTGTAGAGGTGTCAGAAGCATCTACCAAGCCTCATGTTCATGGAGATTTCTTTTCCAGTCACGTCAGTAACCAGAATGTCGGGTAACAGGATGGGATGTGCACATGCATACTCCGCAAGAAGTGTATTTAAAATGCCCAGAAATGGTCGCCTATCTGTACACCGGCTAGAACATCCATCCATCCGCCTTCCAACCTTTCATCCTGGTCAGGGTCTATGGGGGCTAACTGCTGTTTCGGGGTTCCAGAAAATTAACCGCGCCAGCATCACTGGGGACAGCTATGTTTTCCTTGCGACCAGCCCATTTATACGTTACGTAATATTGCTTATATTTTATGTATGTATATATATATATATATAATATCTCTAATAGGAAGTTAACGACAGAAAATGGGGAGCAGCATGGGTCGTCTTTCCAAGGATAAATATTTATTCCCCTAAGAATGACCTGGGACCTGGGAGAAGAGCCAGTCTCAGGACGGGTGCCAGTTTGAGTTCACGTGCTTGCTGCCTTTGTTTGAGAGCCAGCTCTCCAAACGATCCAACCACGGTCTTTAAATGTCTAATGAAAGCATATACAATATAAAGTACAATGCGCATGAGATTTCAGGAGGAATAATGATTTGGGAAAAAAAAATCTCCAACTTAATTTACTATTTTTTTTTTATAAATCTATATAATCACTGACTCTATGGGGCTATTTTTCTAGATTATAGCGATGAGTTTTAATGAAGTCCGTCGTGTTTGAGTTATACTCATTCGGGTTTTTGCGAATGTGCAAGAGGTTTGAGGGGAGTTTATCGATGAGAACTAGATAAACAGCTCCTGGGAAAGAGGGTCTAAGTTCTAATGCAAATCACGGCTCTGAGAGAGGATTATGAAATTCAATGGGAGATTATTAATAGGCTGTTGTGCTTGGCCCACGGCTCAGATACACCACCCCCCGTGGGCTCAGGAAACATCTGTACTGTCTTTGCGTCCAGGCACCGGCTACGCTGAATTACTACAACGCATATCAGTTCTTAGCGGAAAAATCCATTCACGTTCCAGTCCTTATCCTCACCCATGGATCAAATTACACCCCAGCGGCTGCCAGTCGCATGCATAAAAGCTTGATTCTTAATTTCGCTTCTCACTTTCCAAAAAGTGCCCCCCCGCCGCCTGCCAGGCACCACACGCTGTACGAAACCCTGGTGTGCCAAACTGGGATCAGACAGTGCCCCCACTCACGTAAGATGCATTATTGTGGATCAAAGACTTCGGCACTCGATAAACACACTGGCTGTTTAGCGGCAGATGGGGAATGAGCTCATTGTTTGGGTCAAGCTGATATTAGCTTCACATAAATGAAGAAACAAAATTAATCCTCGCTAAAAATAAATATTTGGGGAAGTTTTATGGTCCACGGATCAGTTTGACAGAGAACTGGACAAGGACATTATTAATAACTTTAACCTTCCTCGTGTCTGTATGATTTCATAAACCTTGTTTAACAAATTGGCTAGAAACCGGCACATCAGGGGAAAATGTTATTGTTTAATCTGACAAGGACTGCTTTAAAAAACCAAATTTTAAATATTTACTGATCTGTCTAAGGCTAAGAGCCAGCCACTCTATATCTAGGCATTCAGCCTTGTGAGTTAAAGATTTAGGAGCTATGTTCGGATTTCGGATTCAGTATGGAATCGACTGCCCTTAACACACGAGCTCTCAAAGCTGGTAAAGTGCCGCAAATCCCACGTTTAATGTAGTATCTCCCAGATCAGCTGCACTCAGACATGGAACACCACCCTGGCAGGCGAGGGAGGGGTTAAATGGGACACCAGCGAGGGAGTGACGTCCCCCTCCCTCATGAATTTAATCAAAGATGAAATGGCGATCTCTCATCATGCGGGACCTCCACTGAGGTGGAATCTTTCTGAGGGCTTTCAGGAGACCCGTACAGAGGTATTTACCTCGAATGACACGATAGCATCCAACAACGCGCTTTACGGATTCTCTCTGAAAGAAGCTCAACCCTGTCTGGTTTATCTGAGCATGGCGGCTTACCTGTTATTCAGCTCTGCACTGACAGCACAGGCCCCAGTTTGACCAGCCTCCCTCAGACACACACAAACCTTAAGAACATCGCGGACCCTGCTGAATAACATTAGGAGTAATCCGACCATGGCGTAACATCGAGGTGCCAGGGGAATCTCCGTGACCCATCTGATTTTCGTCCTGCTGAAACCGTTTACGCCTTCATTAGCGGGATTAGCGAGGTGGAACAGAGTCATTCAGGGATTCTTGTGTTGATGGGCAGGAAAATCCAAAGAGGGTGGGGAGGGCATGGCGTTACCCTACATCATTACGTGTTTGACACTTCCCAGCTTGAAAAAGAGGAGGGGGGGACCCCCGTCTTGCAATGCCTATTATAAAGACATGTCTATAGATCAAGCCTCCTATTGTGTTTGCAAATGGATTAAAATCACATGACACACAACAGCAACTGTTACGTGTCATAGCCCAGAACTCATAGGGCCCGATAGCAAATGAGCAATTTGGTAGAATGAAAACATGGACATAAGGATTAATCACATGGGCGAATCATATGTGCCAAAAAAAATGTGATGCTGTGTTACGGTTGGATAATCATAATTAACCAGCTGCTGCAGATACTCAGATGGTTTGCGAAGACCAGCATAAAATGTACAATGGCTAGAAGAATCCCGTAGCTGCTTAGTGGGGTATGCATCGTGTCCCTGTGTCCACATGGGTTTCTTTCAGGTCCTCTGAAGCTACACTCCTATTGCAGGTGATGTGGCATCTACAAATGGCCATTCAGTGTTGGTGTGTCAATGTGTGTTCCCTTCAAAACACCACCCAGGGAATTCCAGCTTCTGCCGACACAAGGGTGACCATAACCGCGAACTAGGTGTGCGATTCTGGGAAATAAACCACCAAGCGACTGCAAGTACTTACTATGCAAATGAATTGCCATCACTGTCAACTAAAAAGAAGGCAATGACTTTAAGTCACTTTGATGTCTACTCAGACTTGCTGATAATTTAGTGAAGTGCAAAAATGGAACCCGAATTTCAAGAAATAAATGTTCAAAATGATTTAATTAGATCTGCATTGCATAACTCCATTTATTTGAGAGCGTAATCGGAAATAAGAACAGTCTTCCCTTCACACGCACACGCCTTTCTGAGCTGCTTCCTCACTGCTTCATATTTATACACCAGCTGCTGGTCTTACTCAAAGCCCCACTTTATATCCCCCAGTTCTTTGGTCTTTTTTAAACTTTAAATTATTTCAAATCACTGAATGTCATTTAGTATGTAAATATGGCTGAACAAATGCAAAAATAAGCATATTTCATAACGGGGGAAAATAAGCATGAAACAGAATCATGTGCCAGTTCTTAGTCTTTTTTGCATAATGTTAAATTCAAGAATGTCAAAACAAATCAATGACATGTGTGACTCCCCGAGCTTCACATCGCACCAGCCAGTGGGCCTTGTTCTGCTGCGGCACTGTGCCTCCGGAATTTCCATCCAGTCTGTCTTCCATGCAGACCTCACCTTCAGCTTTAAGTTCTCTGTATTCCACACTTAAGCCAACACCTCTGGCCCGACCCAGAGGAAAAATGGCCACATGCCATCAATCGCCGTCTGCCAGCGTATTAAAACACACTTTAAAGAATCAGTCACGGCCATGAGACGTTAAAGAAACTGTATAACACAATTTGCTACAAATCGCTATAAACCAAGTACAATTTTATGTATAGAGGGAAACAAAAACTATACTTTTCATTCATTTATTATGTAAATTAAAACGTGCATTTTATTACATGAACAAAATGATGTTGCCGTTGCACTGGGAAGACCAAACGGCATCCAGCCAAACAGCACCAAGCCGCCCACCTTCAGTTTAGCAGACTGTTGTCAGCTGCAGTCACATAGTTTATTTTATGAAATCAGGGAGGTCAGTAATTAATTGATGCAGGGCCAGGAGCTATAAGAGTTTAGCATGGAGAACCTGGTAGGATAGTGGTGAAAAGTCATGGACACGTCTCAGAGGAAGGCCTGCTAAGAAATGCACTTAACCAGCATTGCTCAGAAAAAGTATCCAGCTCTCAGAATATCTAAAAACTAGCTCCCCTTTATCCATTCGCCACATCACCACTATGCAGAGGTATGAGTTTGTTTCCACCACAGTTTGACCACAGTTCCCACTTTGAGCATGCCCAGGGGGTTGGCCAGCCAGTTGACCTTGGACCCCCAGAGGTTTTTTTTCTCCCTGCTTGAGAGTTTGGGAGTTTTTGGTTCCTCTCCTCTGTTATAAATTGGCTTTTTCTTTCTTTCATTTCTTTGTATTTCATTTTCTCTGTTTATGGCGTTTACTTTCAAAGATTTCTTGAAAACATTATAATTCCACTGCAACCTTCACTTGGACAAGTGAGTCGAAACTAGTCATGGGTCATTTGCGAATGACTTGGCTCTAAGAACCGGCTCTTTTAAGTGAACATCTGAACAAGCTTGCGTGACAAAGAGTCATTTTTTAAATTAAAATAGTTTTTTTTTATTGAAAAATAAAAAGGGCCTTTTGAGAGCCAAAAGAGCTGGTCAGATTAGAAGATTCTACAGAATTGGAGTTTGACTTTGAGGTGGCTTTTAATCAGTGGCTAAGCAAGGAACGAAATTTATATGTAAGGAAGACAAAACCCATGCACAAAAATGCAGTCTCTCAATGGACACATTGCTAGATAGATGTGCGGACGGTGTCACAGGAGCACATATTTCCTTTTTGCAACTGTATAAGCAGTCCCAATTTCAGCATAAGAAGGATTTTGTGGCTAACAGATTTTAAGCATGGCTATGGAAATTGTGAACAGCTAGAGAGAACTCACTAAAAACCCACACAGGTATCCGACACCACAACCAAGACTTAAACCTACGTTCACCATTCACCAAAGGTTATTTAACTGCAGCACACTGTAACTGTTTTGTTAAGCTCTTTAAAAGTCAACTTCCTCCAGGGGCTATTTTGCTAGCAGAGTTTATGGATCCTACTGCTGCCAAGTCTGCCTCTTCCAGCCCTTGTTACGGATACCTCGGAGACGGGGAGAAGGTCATTCTCACTCGCTGCCCCGCTACATTTTCCTTGGGAGACAGAAGATGCTTTGCCGCTGAAACTGAGACGCGTCGACGGAATCGGCCCTATAAAGTGTCGTGACGATCCAAGGACAATAGAGTCAGCAAAAAGACGACAGGCTTACGGAGGTGAAACTTTTGGGCTTCTATTCTAGGCCGGTGTTGTCACACTTGTCACCCGAGAGCGCACCGAGACAGGCGTAGCTTTTTTCACTCTGACATCTGTCCACCACGCCACCGACGCTGACATGTGTCCACGTTCTGTGGAAAGTGTAAATTAACCCAACGGCAGAGTGTAATTTGCATGGTGTCTGTTACAGTCATCCTCCTCTGCCCTCCTCTTCCCTTTCACACGCTTATTTTCATGATTTCCTCATATTCCACACATTTATGCATTCCGTTACACAGTCCTTCCTCTAATTAACAGAACAAGCAATCAGTGGCCAAGTCCAATACGTGCATATTTCTTACACTTTCCCAATCACACTGTTATACTTTCCTCCGCATATTCCCAGCATCACTGTTGGTTTGTCACACACTTTCCATGAGCTCCTGAACCCTTGAACTATATATAATTCAGCTGAAATACGTACGTAAATTGGTGGGTACTGCTAAATGGATCACGGATAATTCAAGATGATTTGGATATTCTAGGAGCAGTGCGGAAAAAGACATCTTAAAGGAGCCATATATAAATACCTTTCACGTGTCTTCAGCACTAAATTGTTTGTAGTAAATAAAAGAACACAGAGTTAGGTATATTAGAAATTATAATCGGAATCGTCTGACCGCTGGATTCCTCTACCATGCGGAGAAGAGGTTCCACAATCACATAACTCGTGTACAATATGGTCACCTCATAATCCTGAATGGAATCATAAACATCCAAGAAAAGATGAGGATTTAAATTACAAAGATTCGAAAGCAGCATGAGACAAATTATGTTGTCTTATATTATGAAGAGTAATGAGTTCTCTCTTTCCAAGAAATATAAGACATCCAAATATATTTTGGATCCATAGTAAATTCTTGCATGTTTATTAAGATGCATTTACACTATAGTATGAAATGAAGAGGACACAGCACCATCCATTTTCCAGTGGCTACTGGGGTGCTGGAGAATATTCCAGACAGCATCGACTGGAAATGTGAGACGTGTGAATCACCTTCGCAGTATCATTTGTACAGCAAAGTTCTATTTTGCAGGAATACTCACAAACTATTTTACCGATTTACACCTAAATATTGTGTACACTTCTATTTAAAAATTTACTATCACTTTTCAAATCTGATTCTAACTCGGCATGGTAAATGCTGTGGTATTTGAGCACATTGTTTTTCCAGCCTACTAGAATCAATGCTAACAAAGTATCTAATTGGTGCCCTCACAAGTGAACTTCACAGTATCCTATGCTGCGGTCCGCGTTAAAAATGCATGACTATTGCAGAGTCCATCTCCAGAGGAACTCGCAAATAAGGAGCTCCAGTGATCATGTGAAGGCCTTTGATACAGGAGAGTCAGTGTTCGCAAGGATGAGACGAAACATTCCAGGTCAATAAAACGTGCCGTGCTTCACAGCAGCAGAGAAACTTTCCAAAGTTTTATTTTGTTGTTGATCTATAATAAGCAGGTAAAAACAGACAGAACAAATTTAGGTGTGGTGTGCCTGGGGTCAGTGATGCATGTGAGGCCCGCAGGACTTCCTACCTGCTGCCATCGGTCACTTCCTCTTGACGTGTGACTACGGTTACCTCCCATCTGGCTTCCGTAACGAGCCTTGGTGTTGAGATCCGCTGCCTAGAAGGTCCTGGACAGACGGATGTAAAATACGCCCCATTAGTGGGATTCATTCAGGCAATTGGCAATAGAACCCTTATGCCCAAATTACTGCATTAGACTCATCCTGTTCGTTAACACCCACCCAGATGAAGCGAATGCATGAAACACGTTTGGCAGGGGAAAGGCCAAATCCATCCCAGCACTGAAATCCTCCTAATTCCGTCATATTCAATTGCATTGACATAAAAAGTCATTTTTTTCATATGTCTATGCTAACAATGAGTGGCCTGGCTCGCCATCTTAATGTAATAAGTAGAGCAGATGGGCTGTGCAGAGAGGTGTTAAGTTCACCTGTATTTATATTAAATAATGTACAGCCTTTAAAAACATGTCCTCCCGTGCTCCTGGGTAACAACAGGACCAGGAACTATGAAGGTGCCAAGTACCCCCAGTCCCCATGAATATATCACTGTAGCACTGCGTGGCTCATATCAAAGTAACAGCAAATGGATGCTTGAATACGATTAACAGTTAATAAAACTAAATATTACAAATGTGGATGCCTACAGGTTACCTACTTCATCATGGCTACCTTTTTGGCGTTTTTTTTACGTTATTGACAAGTAGCAATGGAAGAGATAAAAGATACTTTGCATAATAGGGTTTATTAACCAACAACTCCTGCAGAGACGCGTTTCAGCCTGATGCCTTCTTCACTGCGCTAATGACAATGAGCATTTCTGGTTTTTAAAGCAGACAAACTCATGACCACATCCTGCTAGACAGCCAATGGTAACACAGCAAGTATCACCAGAACACACCTCTATTTAAAAGAAGTCTTATTGCACTATATCCACATAATAATATGTAACAGATAATGTAAGTTACCAATAATATGTATAACATGTAGCAGACATGATGTTTATAATCACAGGGCACTGGGTTAGTGCTGGGCTTTCCCTTAAGCCAGCTATACTATGCTACACCGGTGAAGCTCATAGGCTGTTTTTACATTTGATGTAACAAATCGATCAAATATGATTGGTCGCACCCTTTTAATAGCTGTAAAAGCATTGATACGCACTGATGGCTGGCATTCCTGGGTGTGGGAGCCTTGCAGGAAGACATAGGAATGCCTATTGCCAAGAAAGCAGAGATTCGGTTACTCCCCTGCCCTCCCCCAGGGTCTGGCACACAGAACCTGGCGCCTGTGGCCCACATCCAGCCAGGGCGGGTCATTCCACAGAACCCCAGCAATAAATGGCGCCACTTAGTCCTGGGTCCTGGGTATGCGCAGCGGACTCTTCCTGGGCCCAATGACCCAGAAGATGCACTGGATTACTGGGGGGGGGCTGCCGGCAATGCCATCAGCAGGCAGCTGGACGTGCCAGGTGGACTGGCAGAGGTGGGGGGCATGCTAGTCAGGCTTGACTATTTAGCTTCGCAGCAGGAAGCACGCAGGCTGGGGCACAGACCCGTCAGCCGAAGCCCTCGCCAAACATGCTCAGCCTAAATACTCAAGTATCTCATACTGACAAGGCAAACACTGAACGCTGCATATTTCTGCACCCTGCCACACTCCTGCCATCAGATATGGAAAGTTCAGGTCCAAAGAGTTAAAGACCCAGACCAAGATTTTGTCCCAACCAACCAGCTGAGTACTCTGTGACTGTGACTCTTTATGCTCAACTGGGTGGTTGAAGCAAAACTCCGGTTTGGATTTGCACTTTCCGAACCTGATCTTTTCACCTCTGCATGCTATAAATATTCATATGACCTTTACTCCTTACTCCTTACTGTGTGTGGCTCAGCGCGTTAAGCCTCTGTGCCGGTGATCAGAAGGTTAGGGGTCTGAGCCTTGGCAAAATAGTCACACGTCTGTGGGCCCTTGAGCAAGGCTCTTAACTCCCAGCTCTGTGCTGGCTGACCCTTTGCTGTGACTCCAAGCTTGCTCTAATCTGCACGTGTCTCGCAAGCAAGATCGGATAGGCCAAAAGATAATGTATCACTATTCTTCTGTCTATAATGACAGTTCTACTATGTGTGATGCTTGTATGAGCCTGCTACCACATTCCGTCGTACATGTGCATTATAACAAGTAAGTAGTAAGTGACTAAGTAGCTTTGTTTCATTTCCTAATCAGCTGTTTTACACTTCCCCAGAAAAGCAGAGAAGTAGCGAAGGGGTGTACTGATTCATTATCCAGCCACTAGCTAAACTGGAGGGGGGAGATGGAAAAGCGGTCCAGGTCTGATCACTGGGTCCCGGGTGGGGAGACGCCCTCGAGCAAACGAGCAGCCGGCAGCCTGTCGGGATCCGTATCCGGGGTCACTTCCCCCATCGTCCTCTAGTGCTCCATCTGCCCCTATGAAGGCGTCTCGGCTGTTGACCACGGGAGCCCGACTGGGCCGACGTTGATAAATTAGCATCCTGACATGTGGGATGAGGCAGGAGCGACGGACTGGCAGCGAGATCTGACTCTGAGAGGCAGTGCGTGACTCCACCAGCTTGGGTTGCAAGTCTCTCCAAGACGGAGAAGTGGGCGTGTCAAAAGGTGGGCGTGTTCTATAGCCCAAACATGCTGTCGTTAAAAAACGTTATTTCAGAAAGGGACCAGGCATATAGGTCAGGCAGCAACTATGATTAACAGACATCTATAATTAAATGCCTGATTCATATTTGTTTACATAGCGTAAAACATTTTCCTATGCTTGATAACACTTACCGCCGTACTTCCAGAAAACGCAAAGGAAGTTATGTGCATGGTTCCACCAACTTCGCCACACTCTCTTCCTGTCGACGTGCCCACCGTTCGTCACACCCACACACCTTTTGCCACACCCATTAAGCTTTCTATGCACTTGTTATAGTATAGTTATATTTTATATAGCCTTCTCTCCAACTATTCCAACTTGCAGAGACCTATACTTGTCCGGGTCCTCATCCGGAATATGTCCATCCCCACTTGTATGGCCTGCTGGAGAGGAAGCTGGCTGGGCAGCACTGTGACCTCACTCCTCCCTGGGGGCGCCTTTGACTCCCATCCACAGACCAGTTTATGGAGTTTGCTCTTTCCCTCCTTGTCTGTATTGGTTGCAACCACATTCTAAAGGCATTAAGTGATCTACTGGCCATGAATTAGCCCCCTGTCCAATGGTAATGTATAACTGTACATATTGGGCAGCTTGGTCGCATAGAGGTTAGTAGGGTTGGAATCTCCGCCATGGCTCCATGTGTATGGAGTTTGCATGTTCTCCCTGTGTTGTCATGAGGTTTCCCCCGACAGTCCAAAAGCATGCGGAGGTGAATTGGAGTGCATGTGCCCATAAGTGTGTGTGTGAGTGAATAGTGTGTGACTGTGGCCTGTGATGGGTTGGCGCCCTATCCGGGATTGTTCCCTACTTTGCACCCATAGTCTGCGGGATAGGCTCTAGACCCCCTGAGACCCTGAATAGGAGAAGTAGTTACAGAAAATGGATAGATTTTACTTATTTATGGGCCCTTGTAAACTGAGTTTACTCACTCATTAATAGTCTAATTGGAAATGTTTCTGTTAAGTAGAAAATATAGGTAGTAGTCTTCCCTTTGTCTCCTTTTCCTTTAAATTATTGATAATTTTTTGCACAACATAAATTATTCCAGAACTCTGCCTGTACCACAGTAATATCTGTCCCGCCATGAAGGTTGCACCGTCTGTCCAAGAGAAATGTTATTTCGTTTCACTGTGTATTGTACATGAAAAAGATGACAACAAAGCTTTACTTGCCTTCACCTCAGTCGGGAGTGTTAGACTGTGAGTGTGTGTGCTGTGCACTAGGCTAGTGTTCTGTCGCTGTCTCGTGCCTAGTGCATCCTGGGTAGGCCCCAGGCTTGCTGCGATCCTGAACCAGATAAGTGACTGTCGAAAATGGGATGGATAATTGCCTTCAGAGGAGGAGAGGCTGCACGTGGGGTGTGGACAAGGGTAGGGGTTTAAAGAGATGAGGTGCGGACGTCCATCGTGAGTCAGACGCTCTTCCCTGTAGCTAAAGCAGGAAACTAGTGCCCGGATGAGATAAGATAAGGTGCCGTTTAGGAGTTTAATCATGGGGTCCTGACTGCCACGGCTCCCATCAAATAGTGGGGGTGGGGGGTCAGAGATGAACGATTGCACGTTCGCCTTCCCCTGCATGAATCTGTAATGTTATAATGAGATAAGCACCCCAGTGACATAGCAAACCACTGTCTGGTCTTGGAAAACGTCTTTATCATGGATCCGAAGCCACGGCCCTCAGCAGGGCCAGACATGTCTGCGTATGCCTTACGCGACACAGGTCTCAAAAAAGGGTGCATTTTAGTTTTTAGAAATATTTAATGCCGACGATGTTTTAACAAAAAAACCCAGCCAGGCTGTAAATTTTGAAAAGCTTTTGTCCGAGAGCCTTTTGTTGCTCTGCATGAGCTTGTAAACGAGCCCACCAGCGAGAAAGGCCTCCCCCGACTTCCTTTCAGCCATCAGAAAACCGCTGCCTTTAGCTTATGTGTACTGATGCAAAGCTTATTAACCAATAATTAAGATGCAGTGCTCTTGAATACAGGCATCCGTGGAGATACCTTAAGCATGCTTACCTGGAAAATCCTGCTTTAGCTGTCTCTCTCAGAGATCATCACTAAAACCCACACCAAAAATAAACAAAACAAGTCCTTGATAGTCACAGTTGCAGCAAGCTACGCTTTCTCAGAAATGCCGTCTGCTATCGGAGCAGCGGAAGCCTTAGAAATGGAGGAATGTGGGAAAAGCCAATTCTATATTTACCTTTTTCCATGGACAGGAATTGACTTATTGCAACATAAACACAAACCATCTTGCTACTGTTTGGCATTCCTGCATTCCTTTTCTAAATACTGCATATCCCCCTCAACATGTTCCTCCGTCAGTCAATTAATGTATTGAAGGACAAAACCACATTCCACCTCCATTCATGCCACGGTGTGGTTAAACTGGGGGTCACTGGGAGTGAATGCCTCACATTCCCAGAATGCTCTGCGACTTCGAGCAAGGTCTAGAGAGCTCCACAGACTAGATCTGTTCAGGCTGCTGAATTCAAAATGGGACGCCGGTCTGTGGGGAACAGTCTGGTCTCGTTTCAGCAGAGCAAGGCTTCGGGAATATTCGCGGCACGTTTGAGAACTGCACGAAACTGGACCTCGTAGCAGATGCCGCGCCGCCGCCGTGCGCTAAGCCAGACAGAGGCTGTCAGTATTGCCGTTGGCAAGGCCTCATACACATGTCCTCTTTCATCACCTCGTGTCCTCTTTTATCACCAAACTTTCTTGCAAAGAATGGAAAAAAAAACCTTGTTTTTTGTAGCACAGGAGCAGATATTTTGGTAACAGAGGTCCGTAGTCTAGTGTCAAAAACTGGAAATCTGCAATGACAGACAAGAATTTCTTCCCCACTAAAAATGTCCATCTCTGTGGACAAGGAAGGCTCTAGCAGTTTTACGGCACTAGCTTTGATGCCAAAAGTCATCATTTACTTGGCATGTGTGGGAATAACTCTTTTTTTGGCCAGGAGAAAGTGTGATTCACCTCTAGGACATTTCATGCAGCCATGTTCATTTTCAGACCTTCTAGCCTTGACTATTTGTGCCCATTGTGACAGAGAACGTCAAACAGATTTGTGGGAGGCAGGCCTAAGTGCTTAGTTCAGTGGCAGGTTTTTTATCGCTTAGGAAGAAGAAAAGAAGACTAAAGTTTGACATTTATGGCTTTTACTGTGGCACCAAGGGATTTTTAACTTAAGTGTTTTATTTTTTTGACCATTACAAAAACAAAACCGCCACATACTTGACAACAGAATCCAGAAGAAGCGGAAGGGATTTCAGACAAAAAGACAGAGACTGGTGAAATGAGGCTGATTTAACCCGGTTCTAATCTGGTAAGCGAAATGGATGAATTAAGCCAGTCAGTGACTGACAAGACAATCCCCCACGCCCCATAAAATTTGAAGCAACATTTCTCCCCTGAGCAGATGCCACCTCTCTGGTGTTAGCTATAGAAAAAAATAGAAAGAAGGAACTACTGTCACATCCTGCCCACCTCATTCGACTGACCCACCTGTCTCCTCCCTGGCGTGAGCCTAACAAGCCACGTCTATTGCTCACTTGTCTTCTCGTTCCTGCCCTGGTGTAAATCACTCCAGCTGCCTCTCATTAGCTCCCTCATCAGTTTCATGAATGAATGCTTCCCAGGCCTGTGTTCCCCAGTCCAGTCAATTGATGTCATTCTTCCGTGTTGCTGGTATCCTGTTTGATCCCTCATGCGCTGGTTTATTTCCCATTTATGTCCTGTGATAAGCAGCAAAGGGGTGCGCTGATACATCATTCAGCCACTAGTAAAGCCCCTCCTGTTTTGCCACAACATCTGCCCCTAAGTCCTTCATGTCTAGACAGCAACATTCTTAATACATCATATTTTGATAGATAAGTGAGAAGACCAGCTGCAGCAAAACTCACCTGTCTTTCTCATCCAGTGAAAATAATCACCCCTAAAGGCTGAAGGACCTTGTGTGGTTTGTGCTGTGTGATTACTAATTAAAACATCTGTGTTGATGTCTATGAATACAGGGTGCAATAATTAACACCCTCTGTTCAGATTTTTTAGCAAAATGAACTTTTTCTGATGACTTTTTTGAAGCAAACTCACACGTGAGCCCACTCTTGTCCACTAATTGCTTAGCAGCAGAAGGTTCAAAGGTAATTGCATTGGAAAAGTGTTGTGATTAAGCAGCCGTTGAGCATGGATGTAAAGAAACAAGACCATGAAGTGACATGAATGTGTTATCCTGACTTGGTGCTTTTTTAAATGCCAATGGTATAAGAGGTTTGACTAATGAATTTTTGCATGGTTCATATTTATATCCAATGCAATGAAGGCCACATGTTAATGTCAAATAATTAATGCCACCCAGCCTCAGGGGATCAATCTGTCTCCATCATAGACTGGCTTTGAAAGGACGACCCGTCGCTACAGCAACAAAACGCCAGACCATGGTAAATGGTAAGCAGCCGCCAGAATCGGCGATGCATCCGTGAACAGACTCCCAGATGAGTCGCGTGTCCTTCAAAGGAAATGGAGCCCCTTCCTTTGTCAAAGAGCGCCTGGTGGGCATGCGTGCGGGAAGGCAATTAGAGTGGAACGGATCGCCGCCGCGGCAACCAACACGCTATGCTTTTTAGGCATGTTGAGATTGGGAGACACCGCTGGCGGTAGAGGCCGTTTGTCACTAGGCTGCCCAGCATCCCCGTGTTGAGAGGAAGCTCTGGAACATCAGCTTGCCAGCGGGAGACTGATACGGCACAAAGTTACAGGTTACCGAATACTCACCAACCGCCTCCCCTCCCTTCGATCTTAATGGGACTTTCCATGGCATTTCCCGAGGTGGTGATGACGGCACCCCCCCCACATAGCTTGGTCGTTCCAGCTGCAACAAGGATTACGACTTTAATACTGGAATTTTACCCACTCCACACAAACCCCCCCCCCCACTCACAGGGTGCCTATTCAAAAAGACTTTTTTCCCCACAGTCCATTTCATGCAACCAAAATTAATTTCCTTCGAAGGGAGTCTTGTTTTTTAGCACGGGATCCGTCACGGGTGGCCCCCTGATCAGTGCACGGGCCCCCCCCAAGGGGTTGCGCGGAATGCTAGCGGGCACGGAAATTGATAAATTGCACTCGCCTCCACGGCTGCTGATTTACACCTTTTACTTTGATCTTAAAAATGTGCTTCATACAAAGCTGTGGAAGGAGTCGCAAAATTAATTGTGGAATTTAAGAGAGAAGTCATCCATTTTAATGCCCCCCGCAGCCACATAATGCCTAACGGCCTGTTGTGTCAGTGTCGATTGGCTCATGTAGCAAACATGTCATATTCCCCAGCTGCGTACTTGTGTAACGTTACATTCATTTGCATCATTTCTGGGAATAAGTAGAAATCACCAGGACACTGGCTCTTCTAGTTCCAGGCTTTCCTTGACTCATCCGAAGAATAGAGCTATAAGCTCTACCATTAAAATTACTACTGTACCTTGACCAAACCATACAGCTCTGTACCACACTGCTGCCATTAGCGGTAGGACTGTCAGCAAGGTCAATTAAATGATGTGTTCTTTCTATGTATCTTTTGAAAACTGAGCCTTTATGACATTTTATTATACTTTATCTCCATTATAACAGCCAAAATAATGGGGACATCAACTAAATTCAGCTGAGCTATTGTCAAAGCTTTGTTGGGTATTTTTGGCTTGCTGTTTGTTGCTGTTTTTTTCCCTTTTATTTTTATTTTTTTTATCTTTCATCCCAACAAGATGTATTATTTGGAGCCAGACTTCTCACTTCCACTTTCCCCAGCAGGTCAATATCTCCATGGTTTCTGCCGGTAATTGCACAGGCCAGGGCGTAGGAGGTGCCCATAGCAGCCAGGCCTGAGCTTTTAGGTCTCCGCGGGATCTAGTGTAGACACAATGTGACCCAGAGGGGGTCTGCAAAACCGAGGCAAAGTCCCCGCTTGTGCGATGCGCCCCGGCAGCTGGCAGCATTTGTTATTAAAACCGACCGGAAGAATATCTCAGCTGGGACGGCGAACGGGGCCACGAGATGCAGAGACTCTGACGGCGAGCATCCGGTTTCATTGACCATGTTTCCCCCTCGTAAGGAAATTAAGTGCAGTTTGGGCCTGAATGCCATGGAAACGAAAAATGCCACAGTTATGAGCAAAGGAAAAATTAACAAAATGGGATTGCTGTGCTGGGGCCGAAGAGGGGAAATGAGTATCCAGGGGGAGGCCTGAGCTTTTAGGACTGTGATATCCAGGTTTTAGAGGCCAAGATAAAACAGAGACATCACTATATACCCAGAAAGGGCAATGAGGTGAAGTAAATTAGTGTGCGAAATCCCCGTGAAGCGACTCCCCCGTTGAGATGGCCAGTGGTTATGCACCCCTAACAAGGTCCCTCCCGGACCAATCCCAGTTCTCTCAGACTGGCTTCACGCGCAGCCTGGGGGTCACACGGAGGTGAACCAAAACTAACGAAGACACTGCCAGGTTCTTCCAAGTACAGACATAAGCATCTCCACTGACAGAAAGTTCTGCGAGAGGGACTTTAATATTTCAAGGGGTAAATAACCTTTGAATTTTAATATTTCTGGCTTCCTGGTACTCATTAATTACAAATGCATTTCGGTGCGAGGCACCTGGGTGAGCGGAGGACTGAGCTTAAAAATGGATTTGCTATGAAATTCTCCATGTCCTCCAGTGGAAACAAAGGATTTTGTGCTGCTAGGTGCTGTTTCACCCCCCCTGCCCCCCGAAGGAGTGCCGTGCTTCACACTCTGTCCTCCTGTTTTGGGGTATGAGGGTCACGGCCCTGGTATGGGGGTTGGGGTGGCATCCCTTCTCTTCTAACCTTGTCAGTGTAGAGCCAGTGCGATTTCAGGGAATTTCAGAGTAGTGCTATATCCAAGCTCTTCTCAAACCTGCCCCCTACAGAGGGAGATGGACAATCAGACAGGGTGGACAGAGCGCCAGCACACACTTGATGGCTTTTTTTTTCTAACTGTGATGTCCATCCAGGCTGGAATATCATTCATTCATTCATCAATTCATTCATTCATCCACAATGATTCAATGCCGAAATCTTTATTTGAGGAATAGAACTACCCCGATAAAAACATCAGACCACTTGGTCCTTGAATCAGCACAGTTTTTTTCCCTGCCCCTAGAGACCAGTTATTATGTGAACCCATTCTCTCACGGGGGATTAAATGAATTCCACTCTAGGGTAAGGTGGTGCAGTTTTGCAAGTATCATGAGATGGTTAATCAGAGTGATGACTCAAGCTGAGTGAAGAACCTCACAGAGAAAATGAGGATTACATTTCAACATCAATCTTAATTTTGTCATTACTGTAGAGATATCTGGCAAGCAGAAAGTCCCATTCCTGACCCAAACCCTCACTGCTGAATATGTCTAAATGAGTTTCACAACCTGTCCTAAAACCCTGTATGTTAAAAGGGCATTTTTTTGCCTCGGCTGGAAAGTATTCTTGCCCTTATGTCACCTTTCATGTATTTAGCAGATGCTTTTATCCAAAGCAACATAGAGGTGAGGATCAGAGAACAGTGTCAGCCAATGTCGCAGGAGTATTTGGGTTGCTGGCCTAGCTCAAGTGACTAGCAGTGACATCACTGTCAGCCTTAGAGTTTTGAACCAGCGACCTTCTGAGTCCTAACCCACAGAGCCACACACCTTTGCTGTCAGGTGGAGATGTGGAACATTTCTGTGAAGTCTAGTGGGTTTATATACAAGGCACTAGGTCCTTATTAAAATGGCAGCCGTGCCTGACAGAGGGAGTGCCTTGGTGATTAATGACCCCCCCGCCTACTAAAGACAATATAAAACCACATCTTCAATTTTATTCCCCAAACTCAGATACATGAAAATTGCCTTCCCCAAATTGCTCACTGGCCGTGTTCCTATTCTATTATATCGCTCCCGCGTACAGTCACGAGTCAGTCATGAACAAAGGAGGACATGGTGCGTTTGCAGCTGAGATGACTCCCCGCCTCTCCATGCGGAAAACAGAAACTGACACCCGGGAATGGCTGGGGGATAACTTTAAACCTCCACTTATCCCCAGCGATGCTTTGGCCGAGAACTGGAAAAAAACAACAAACGCCAATATGACTGTAACACCTTTGGGGGGCTAAATGGCAATAATCACGAGGGATGAAAAAGAGACCCAACAACCAAGAGGAGAAAAACGAGGCCGGGGATCCGGCTGTAAGGAGAAGGAGATGCAGATGATGATCAGTTGGTGTGTTTTGTGTGACACAGCAGCCAGTGGTCAAAATATCAGGGACTGTGGTGGGACGCCATGTCACAGGCTGCCTGTGTCTTTCAGAGCATATTAATATACATTTTAAATAAACATTGTCAATGAAAGACTAATCTAGGTCCCAAAAAAAGGGCAACAACTTCATGTGAAGGCCCTTTTAGGTCTGACGGTCCAGTCTGGGAACCTGCATAACCAGCAGAGGGCAAGATTCAACCAGCAGACGCTGCCGGCCACAAGGTGGCGACCTTTGACCCGTGAGATCAAGAGTGTAAAGAGGTTCACCAGAGCCCTTCAGAAGGATCCCAGGGGAGGAGATGTCGCTAATGCAGTCGGGAGCACCACGAGCCCTCTCACACGGGGGGGGGGGGGGGGGGGTGGTCATGGTGGCCCCGCCCCCCCGGAGTGTTCCGGGGGACGGGGGGGGGGGGGGGGGGGGGGGGGGGGCCGCACAAGGCCGG
>JAODKM010000042.1:5205976-5230635 GCA_026780845.1 Petrocephalus sullivani
GGGGGGATGTTCATGCTGTAACGGCTACACCTGAATGTCTTCAGTGACACTGGGTGGGGGGGCTTTGGAAGTGGAGCCTGACAAGACTGCTAATGTCTGTGGCAGCCAAAGTGGGCCAAGGGGGGGTGGGTCAGAGCAGAAATTAACAGATCCAGTGGTGAATACAGTACAAGGGTAAGACAGTCAAGTGTGACAGCCTCCACGATGCGGTTATAATCCGTTCAGCGCTTAATCTAATTACCCGTGCAGCGGCCGCTCTGAGCATTTCACCAGGGCGCGCCTTCACCTACCTCTGGGCATTGTGTTTATCTCGTTTGAGAAACACTAAAGAAATCAATTACAGGCAATTACCATAATATTGCAGAGGATATCTTGAAACAGACAAATTTTCCTTTGTAATTATTTTGATTTTTTTTTGTGATAATATTCATTTTTTAAAATCCTGACAGTCCTACTAAGACGACCAGCAATGAAAAACACGATCAGAACAGCTGTGATAGTCAGTAAACGACGTATGATATATACAGTACTAAAATATTTTGATTCATTGGTGTTTCTTGCTGAACAGATGTGGCACAGGGACTGGGACATCTTAGCCTGAGCACACATTCATTACAGTGCACATGGACTACAGGCCACCTAGACACACCAGTTCACCTCATTGTATGTTTTTGGACTACAGAAGAAACAGGCGCAGGAATCAAACCCACAAGTATTAGAATAGCCCTAGCCAAGTCACCGCACCATCGAAATGAGTTTCCCTACAGCGTAATCATTCTAAGTGGTGAGGGAGTATTAATCTGCAAAACAAGACAAAGAATAAAGTGTCACTGCTAAGTTTTCCCTGAGGTGCTCATAATGTTATACATGTATTGAATCTATACAATATTCTATGCATAAAACACATAAACAATGGTAAAAGGTGACAGCAATCCGGAGTATATGCTTATAGAGGTGAAAAAACCAACATGCCATCTGAATGACAAGAGATTAGCTATCCATATTAAAAACTGCCTATCAGTGAGAGCAAAGCCAATGACGGCTGAGAGATTGGATATAGGCCCACCTTGATTTTACGGCGTCTCCCCTCACTAGCTCTGCTGATGGAACAAGGTGTCCTGTCGTCAATGTCAAGGGAAATCAGGGGAACAGGCACTCATTTTCCTAGGGTGCAAAGTTGCTGATCCAGTAATTATTCCTCCACCGCTCTTAATTGTTTAAGTACTTATATAGACAGCGATTCACTGTGCTGTTTGTTTCAAGTATAAATCACTCTCTAATTGTAGAGTGACACTCCAAGTGCCAGGGCTGCAGCTCATGGGGACCAGCGCAAAGAGAGCCCATGTCCCTTTAACCTGCTGGAGCAAGTGACACCAGAAGAGACAATGCTTATAACCGGACCTTTAATTAAAGCTAACCATTCAGATAAATCATAGGCTCCATTCAAAAATGTTACCCTAGAGCAGTGGAATACAAATTTCATCCAAAACAAAGCTTTTACATTTCACACACGTATACACACACACATCAATCCAGTACAGGGTCAAGGAGGGGCAGGGGTACCTGAGAGAATCCCCAAAACGTGTTGACTTTATACACAGTGAGCTGGGCCAGGATTCTAGCGCCATCCCTAGAGTGTGAAGACGAAGTGCTACCCAGGGAGCCACTGTCTTTACAAGTGGATTATTTTCACATATAATATGAATGTTGCTAAAACTCTTTTAAATGCTGATTTCAAAGCTGTTTCTTTTGGCCTCGGAGAGCAATTGTGCTTCAGATCTGCTGCCAAAGTAGAAGTTTCCTTTTCATCTCAAGGTGTGCCAAGTTTGTACTGTCCACAAGTCCCAGAAAAGGGATTGCTGATCACGCATGAGGGCCACCTCTGACGGAACGGCTAGCACAGGGGTAGTCAAATGGGGGACATGAATCAGCCTGTACCACATGATCAATCCCACCCTCCCCAGTCGGTAAAATTCAGAGCTGCAAACTTTGGTCAGCTGGCTGGAGTGAGATTTTCAATTTGAGGTAAGTCTGCACATACATGAACACACATTTACAAGCATGCATTTTTTACCTTGTCAAGCGTTGGTACAGCTTGCCAACTTTCCCAGCACTTCTGCTGTAGATATTAGGCTTATGATGGAATAATATAGATTTGCAGTAAGAATGGAATGGAAGAATGGAAGTCTGAAAGCGTGAGTGTTGTGCCGGATGTGTGAGAGCTGGCAACCCTGGGCCAAGGGTCCAGGGCTTTCAGTTCCTGATGGAATTTGGACCTTGAGGGAAAAAACTGCATATGCCTGGCCTAGAGGGCCCAGAAACATGCACCTTCACTCCTGGCTGGCCTCCCGAGCACTGGAAGAGCATGACAGATGGTGCTCCACATTCACTCCTGGGGTCGTGACGCTGCACCCCCACTGACCTCACCTTGGTATCTCTCCCTCCAAAACCACAGCAAGTAAGAAACAGGGCTAAATTCAACCGACTCGGCACAATTACCTCATCCAGAACAAATTTTTCTTACAATACAAATATTCCAGAACATTTCTGTCAGACATAGCACATAAAGTCTTCCATTTTATGCCCAATAACAGGACTGGATATTTAGCTGGTGCATCACGGCTTAAAAACTATGCTTAAGAGCCAGCCTGGGATTTAAGCTGACAGTGGACAGTCTGTTCTCAATATTGAGGTTGTTAGAAGGACCTCATTCTTTGCTGATAAAACGTAGTTTCATTGTCATTAATTGACAAAGCTTTGCAGTTAATGAAGATATTAAACCCGAGCATAGCATCACGCTGGCTCTTCCGAATGCAGCCTGGAGGCAGACTGCTCTGCCCCAAGCATATCACAGCAAGAGTAAATATTAACAGGTGTGCTATATACTTCTCTGTGGATTTATGGGGGGGGTCGCAGTAACTGGGACAGTCCTGCCATTCGGTGACATCATAAATCCCTGACTGTTTTCAGCTGTAAAGCCGTTAAGAATCAAACTGGGTACCCTGATTACCGCAGTGTCCTTGTTGACCATCACTCAACACTTACAAACACATGTGCTTGTAATGACCAGTCTTGTGTGTGTTACAATATCCTGTTTGTCCATGTCACTTTATGTCTGGATTGACGCCTAGTTTTCCTGTTTTTCTCAGATTTTGTTTTTGTCTTTAACTGCCAGCTTGGTTGCGATGACTAAATCGCAGCCTTTGCTTTGGTCCCTGGCTTTGGACCTTCACTGGCCATTGCTGAGAGCTACTGGGAAGCCTGAGATCTCAGGGAGTTGGCTACTGGCTGAGATTTGGCCTATGCAATGATGTGCGAGTCGCACCACTACACACGCTCACCCACACTCACCCTCATACTTTGCCCTCCTAGTGACCAGATATTAAACTTCCCGGCTGGATGAGAGGAGGAAATCAAAAATAATTGTCCTCAATCGCGGCATCCGGTTGGCGTCGGCAGGAACAGATTCTGCCGGCCAGCATTTCCAGCGGTGTGAGCTGCCACGTAAACTGCCCATCTGGGCCTCGGATCGAAGCCCAGAGACCAGAGCTGTGGGAAGTCCCTCCCACCTGCGAAAGCCGTTAACTGCAGATTGCCTCGACACTCCTGTGGTGGTAACTGATTGTCCTCAGCGGGGTTCCCGCCAGTCAGAAACTCCACCACCCCCCCAAAACCCCCACCTACAGGGACTGATGCCTCTCTAGGCAGCCGATGATGCCTCCTCACAGCCGCATTGGGTCTAGGTGATCATGATGCACAGCGGTAAATCTTGGCAGGAATGACTGTGATTTTGAGTATGAAGGAGACAGGAAACACACACAGCATCCGAGCCAAGAGCACATTGTCTACAGAACGCACCAGGCAGAGGAGCACACAATTTAAATGCTACTGGAATCACACACACCCCTATACCCGAAAGCACATCGATCCAAATGGTCTTCAGCAGCCAGAACTGGCATTCTGGTCCATCTCTGTGTGTGGGCCACTCCTCTGAGGACAGGACGGGCACACGCAGGATAAATAAGCTCGTGCAAATAATCTCAGCGTGTCTCTTGGCTTTGAACCCACGCTTTTTCCCATAATGAAGGGGTAGCTCTCTGGAACTGTCTTTGTGTGGTTCTACCAAAGGAGTGTGAGAAGCATATTTAGACCGGGTGGCCAGGCAAAAACAGACAGCAGATGAGCAGGAGGTAACAGACACTGATAAGCTATTAGTTGGCACCCTTATTCCAAAAACCAAGCTCAAGTGCCCCATAATGTATAATATGAAACAAATACAAAAATACAACCAATGGTTGGATGATTCTTTGTGAAGAGGTATTGGTTATTTGTCCAATCAGAGGAATTTGCCCCCATATCACTCCACATTTTAGGAAGTGTCCTGCTCTCATGTCTACAGTAAGCACCAGGCAGAGGAGCACACAATTTAAATGCTACTGGAATCACACACACCCCTACACCCGAAAGCACCAAGATCCAAATGGTCTTCAGCATGTGTAAAGTATACCTAAATAAGTACATTTTTTGTACATTTGGTTTAGTAGGCAAAACTTGCTAAATTGACTCAGGGCAGAGTTGTGGTTTGTGTTCGATACTGTCGCGCTGGTTAGCTCTCGGGTCTGCATGCCTAGGGAGAGCGGGCCTTTAACCTTCGGTAGCCAAAGTGTACTCCCATGAAGACAGGTTGGAAATTATTAACTGTTCTTGGTGGTAGTGAATTTTAAATGAAGGCGTCTTTCCTTCTGGTTGTGACTGATGGGAGGTTAAATCTTCAGGTCAGTGGGGCTTGTAGCAATAATACCGGTGCGACGTCCTTTGGGTATCACACACCTTTACCGTTGATAGGAGACTGCATTTCAGTAACCTGTGGTAGCCAAGAGCAATTTCATGGGGTTCCGCCCTGTCCAAGAAGCTACTGCCTGCATGTTAATGCGACAATAAATCACACTGAGGGTGTAAAGGTTTCCTTCTATTAAAAAAAAATTATAATAGGACAAATTAAAGTGCATAAACACTTCGCCAAATCTTAGTGAAGGTCCTGCTCTTTCACGCTCCCAAACTGAGAGGATCAAAAGGGAAGCCAGGAGACTCCAGAGGCATGTGACAGATTCGGAGAAGTAACGGTCACATCGTCACATATCTCGGTCTGTGAGGTCTTCTCAGAGGGTCACTGCTCATCACAGAAACTTCCTCTATGGCAGCAGTAGTTCACGACTTCCTGGCTGGTCTTATCTCCTCAGAGTCCCGTGACTGGCAGCCATCTTGGCACTTCTTCCATGGTGGGATGTGTTGTGGCCTGCTAGCGAGATGCTGGATAAGGAGGGAACACAGGGGACTTGCATGCAATAACACGAGCCCGAGCCCCTAAACAATCATGCCATCTCTGGATGTATTGATGCTTAGAGAGAATAGGTGCCGAGTTGCAATGCAGTGGGTCCATATTATGCAAACTCCCAGGGAATTGATGCAATAACCTCAAGCAAGGGATTGTTTTGGTAAATATCCAGCAGTAATGCTCATTTTGTGGATAAAATTATACTATGGGCACTGTCACACTATATAATAATTTTGCCATGCTGCTGTCAACCTGTCACTGATCCAGGATCAGGTCTCATCTTGTCAAAACTACAACAGCTCCTGGCTGAAATCATCTAGCAAATGGTGCAGAGTCATCCGGAACATTGACACACAAGCTGCATTTGACTCCTGAAATGTTCAGGTCTCACTCTTTAGTGGCTACAAGTTGGAGGCCATTCGCATTCCAGAACCCTGTATAGCACCACAGAAGGTCTGCCATGCTTCCTTGATGCTGTGTCTCCTTTCTTGACTTTTTGCATTATTCGGTCTGACTGGTTGACCCATAAAGTGTCATGGGATTGAGACTTAACAGGAAGGAGACATGGCTTGTGCCCAGCTGACACCTTGCAAAGTAATTGAAAAAGGGCCTTGTCTAGCTAACTTCCCCTCTGGAGCCTCTCTCGGTGTTTAATTAAAATGAATATTTGCTTTATCATATAATTATTCTTTCAGTAAGTTCTGCGATCTCCATTGTGTGCCACGTTCTTTTTACAGTCAACCACTACATTCTATCTTTGAGCAGAAGTTGCTTCATAAAACCTGGCTTTTTTATGTTGGTTTTGAATATTCTGTAGCATCGTTTAATTTAAAAAAATGAGACAGTTGTTGTTCACCCCACAACTGGTTCAAGACTGAGCACTTATTATTTTGTCTTACTTACCTACCTGCTCAATAGTTCTCACAGCCTCTGCCTTTTGGAGTGGTACCTCATAAAATGATAAATTAGTGTATGTAGTGTATGTAGAGAATATAGTAGCTCTCTCCCCAGGCCTGATATCTATGTAATTTCCTCATATATACAGGGTGGAAACGAGAGTCTGAATTTTAAGCGGTTACGTAACTCCGCTCAGTTCGGCAATCCAGATGGGTGACCGAGCGCTAACTAGGAGTAAGATGGAGGAGTTTAATAAAAAGGAAATCTCTCAGGTTCAGCGGCACAAACAAGCCCAGAGGAAGGCAATAATAAAAGACATGAGAACGAGTCAGATGCTTCCCTTGGGGGGCCGATCACTGGCACACGCATGGCAAACATCGCGACACTGCAGACCACCGGCAGCATTTAAAAGCCTTGGCCGAGGGCTGGGTGAAGCAGAAGGTCCTGGATGAGTTTAACGCCATGCCTTGCCCCCTTGTTTGTGTGGGCAACCCAGAGACGCACAACTTAAGGGAACCAGCATCTGAAGTGCCTTACCCCCTTGTCCTTCCTACGACTGGTTGTAGATCACCTTGACCAAAACCTGGGAAACACTTATTGTAACAGGACATATAGGTCATCCACTAAGGCTCTAAGAATATGTAAGAATTAGATATATAAACTTAAATAACCTACTGGAGGTTTTATTTGCCATTTAAAAGCATAAAGACGGACAAAGAAGCTTATTGGAAAGGTTTATCCTGCCCTGCTGCCTCCTTATCCTGCCTTTCCTAATCTTCCTTCCTTTATTTGACTAGATGTAAGTCAAATGTTGGCATTAATTAAAACTCTGGTCTAGCGATTCCTTTATGAGAGCTATTGTTTGTCTGGCGTGTAAATACCAAACACATTCTGGTTTGCACTTTCCGATCAATCAGTCACGCAAGCATGAAATGGTGTGTGAGGAGAAGAGAAAGACCTGAAAGCCTGCTTCTGAAGAAAGACAGATTTGGAGCCAGATGCAGGGTGACATAATGCACATTGAGGGATGTTCAGCTCAGACAGCTTTGACTCCCATATTAAATCTCCACTCGTGTATCTTAAAAACAAATGCCGAAAGTTAGCAGCTCCATCTTTGAGGGAGTAAAATCAACTATTCTGTCTTATGAAAGATAAAAAAAACAGTTGAGAACTAAAAAAGTTACTGAGCTTCAATAGTAGTGTTGAGGAGGTCCTGGGTTGGGGGGTAATTGGATTCATTACTTCAGCGGGCCTGATCATCCATCATGCATTGCTGGTGATGAGAAAAACAATTAACATAACACGAATTAACTGAGTAGTGGAAATTGATGAGGAGCGTGACACTAAATGTCTTGGAGTAAGATATAGCACCCCCACATAAACAAAAGTCTGAATTTAGGCAACTAGTACTTGTTTAGTAGCTGTTTAGAAGTTGTTAGAACTTCACTGGGCGATGAAAGTAATTGGATGTTTGTGCTCATAATAAGGCCTAAAGAAGAGGTTAGTGCCAGTGCTGGTGTGAGTGCTGATGATGGCAAAATGAAACGTCCTCGAGGAAGAATCCGTGCATCCTCCTACACTTGAGGAAGAATATCTCGTTGTCAAAGCGCATGTTCTGGCAAGCGCCACCTCTGCCGAGGCCCCCCGACACCGTGCCATATCTGACACTCATCGAAGCTCCTCTCAGGAGCACTATCTGTTTCAAGATAGTAATGAAGGTGCTAAGAAGTGGTGATCTTTCATGCATGTGATGCAGACCGAATCACACACAACAAACCTCCCCCACCTTTCCCTACGAAGAACTTGATTTCATTTATAATTTAACACCACTGAAGTTCACTGAAGCAGTGTGAGTGTCCTGCTCAGGTTCTTGCCCATTCAGGATCTGAACCAGAAATCCCTAGGCACAATCCTACATTCTCACAGTTGGGACATTATCATTATGAACATTATCACTACTCCTTATATTAACCCATCCATCCATCTTGCAACCACTTATGCTAAACAGGGTTTCGGGGAACTACTATTTCCTCATAATAGTATTTCAGTGAAATTGTGAAATAGTACTTTTAAGGTATTCTAAAATTATTCAAAAATTTGGTCTGAAAGCAGTTTTAGTTTGACTGTATGAATGAGAATCAAGTCTAAATTCATTTTCACATTCAACACTATGTTTGGATGATTATCACTTAAAACTGCCTGCAGTTTCTGATGATTATGTACAGACAAGGAAGATTGGTGTTTGTGTGTAATGGGTATAAAAAACATCCAGAATGTCTGGCATTTTATCTGGCCAGTGGAAATTACTCCAGACTAGCTCCTCCTTCATCACCCTGACTACCATCATCATCATCATCCACATCACCCAGGTACTGGGAGCGGCTCACTCTTGAGCGAGGAGATAATCGGGACGTAACGGGGCTGGTGTTAATGCCCCCCCCGGCCGCGGCTGGCAGCTGTCTTAGGGCCACCTCGCTTTGTGTGTCCCAGAGCAGAGCATATTTTCTGCCCCGTTTGTCACACCCAGAGGCGCCGCGAGATGAAGATTCATTCCCGACTCACTTCTGCGTGTCATTTTTATCCCTTTTCTCCAGCTAGTCCAGCCACCTACCCCCCCTCCCCCACAAAATATACCAGCTCTCCACATGCCATAGTGTTCCTTTTGGCCCATTTTTATTCATTTGCTCACAAGCAAATTAAATTTGGCAATGTTTTTGTGGGAGATTTAAAAAGTCAGGCATGCGCCTGCTTTTAATATAACAGATATGAGATTTCTCACTGGTTTCAATCAGAGAGGCTCTTAATTTCATTTCCCTCGCCCATTAGGCCTGCTGCTGAATGTCAGAACAAGCTCTTTCTGCTTGGGGCCCATTTGATTACGATATAGCATTACTATTAGATTTAATGAAGGAGTCCCTAGCATCTGTGTAGTTCCCAGCACCCCCCCCCCCCCTAACGCCCCCCCCCCCCCATTCCCACCCTAACCCCACAGGAGGTTCATTTGAGACTAAGCCTCCAAAGCAAGCCGCTGTACCGCCAAAACTGCGGCACTCAGCTTCCCACCCTGGCCGCGACATCCCGCCACTCTGCTGGCTTTCGATGAGGTTGTACAGGTGTTGTGCGAGCCGCTAAGCAAACGACAAAAGTGGCTGTTCAGTGTCAGAAATGACGCTCGTGAGCACTGAAGCTAAAAACTGCATTATGCAAATGTCATGTTTGACACGGAGTAAATAGCTGGAATTAATTACCTCCCAAATGCATTGTCTTTCTGTCAGGGCTTAAGAGAATCCTCTTCCAAACAGAGTTAAGAATCTTCACACCACTGATACAATATATAAACAAACATACATATATGCACACGTTTGTATACATAAAGATTTCTTTGTAGTACTACATATATGTATGTGTTAGTATATTAAAAAAGAGCTAAATGTTATGCTTCCCTATTTCTGCTTTTTCACGTATATATTAGCATAAATTCAGACAAATCCACACTTGGTTTTATATTCTAATAGGGGAACATTTGCATTTCAGTCAGACTGCAGGTAGTTTTAGTGGTGGAGAAGCGCGAGCTGCCTGAAACCCCTTCATCTTGGAACCGCACTATGCCATCAGCCCTTATACACACTGCCCCAGCCAACAGAAACTGACTTAACAACACGCAAAGCTGCTATGTCCTTCCTGATTGGACGTGGGTCAGTAGGCGGGCCCACCCTTTATTCCTGGCAACACAAGGCTGATGCTTCCCTATACAAGACTAGAACTCTAGAAAGAAACTGAATGCATGATTTGACTCGTGAATCACATAAGAAACTTTTTCTTTTTAGCCCGAAATACATTGGAACATACAGACTCACAGGCGCAATGGAATTAGTAACAAGGTCCCAGTAAAAGGAATGTGAAAACTATAGTCAATCATCAGCCATAGCTGGGAAACAACCCGATGGCTGCTCTGTCAGACCCTTGCATGTATCCTAATTGAAACATCTGGTGATTGATCAATACATAAATTACAGCTGACACTTATTAACTCTGCTGGGGGGGGGAGGGGAGGGGAGGGGTAGTATAATGCTGAGATGAATCCTGCCATTTATTGTTACAATTCACACCTTAAACAAGGGGATGGCCATAACAGCCTATTTGCCCTCAGTTCATGGAAATGGAGAAGTGAATGCTAGAAAAGGAAATGTATAGCAACAAGAGGCCAGGGGAGACTCCAGGGAGCTCTCCTCTGTTTATTCCCCTACTGGAATCAGTTGTTCCGCTCGGCTTGTATCTCTAGGGGGCAGCAGTGGTGGCACTGCTGGATGGGGGTGTCGCCCTCTCTCATCTTAGCCTTTCAGGAGATTTCTCCCGTCTCTGCCCCATCTGCCTCCTACCTTTCTTTTTGACCAACAGAGGGCAGCACCATGCTGCAGGGCCTCCTGTCAATACTAACATGGCTAACCTACTCAATTCCGTCCATCGCAGACATGCCGCTGCCATCAGTATCCGCATTTCTGGGGCGCAGCCTGACTCCCGGACTGTGCCCGGCTGCCCTCCCGTATATGAATCGCTCCAGTCTTTGTTTAATCCGTGCTAGTGCTCTGTCATCACGGCCTGCATATGTCTAAGTTACACACACTGGGGCAGTATTCCCAATAGGGGCCGAGAAATGCGATCTGTAGGACAGAAGGGGGGCTTGTGCTAAAACAGGAGATTTCCATCTGGAAAATGGAGCAAAAAAGCTTCACAGGAAAATATGCTTACTGTCCAAAGTCAAGAATAAATGTTTATGAGGCGTCCCATTGTAAAAATATTCATTTCTGCTGTTATGTGTTAAAATATACTATTTTGGGCACTTGTGTGTCATTTTGTCCCCAAGGAGCTATTTTTTGCTTCGATATTCCTCCCTCACCAATAAGGAGAATACTGTGGCAGTTACTTGCTGCTCTCCGAACCCCTGAGCAGCCTTCCTGTTTATTTTGCTGCCCGTCATTGTTTGGCCTTTTGGGATCTGAGTCTTTGTCAGAGCAAAGGTGCTGGGGGTCAGCTGAGACCCCGGTTGCTATTCGAGCTAAAAGTTTTCTATGAGCCGCTTCCCACCTCCCCTAGAATTCCCATTGGTGACGTGAACAATTCTGTATGTCCACTGCTTTCACAGCTTTGAAGTATCGGTTTAAAATATTAATTCAACCCACCACCCCCCTAAAAATGTTGTCAGAGCAGCATGATGATGAACGCCTTTGATAACCAAGTGCTTTTTCAGGCGTGAGGAAATCACTACCGGAACGATGCGGATTCACGGTTCAAAGGGATGGAATTGGAGACAAGAGGCTGCTCACTGAATCCATTCTCACCATTTTGCAGTGAACATGTTCCGCTATTGTCTTTTTTCACTTGCTACAAAATCTGTGATTCCCCCCCCACCCCCCAATATTTAGTACTCCTCTGGAACTCAGCAGGACACTAGTATTCTAGAGCGGGGGGGGAGTCACACCTCTGCTGTTTGTGAAGACAGGGTCCTCGCAATTCGGCTGTGTACTGAATGCATAATCTCAGAAAAGAAGGACAGGATACTAGCTAATTTGATATGAGTAAGGCACCCCCCCCCCAACCACCAATCAGAAGATCATATCACCATCACAGGACTCTGAGTTTCCATGTTGGCACACTAGCTTCAACAGAACCTTGGCTTTAAGTGTTTTTTTGCCCAATTCCTAGAAATCTTGCTCACACTCAAGCTCTCACAATTGCAGGTCTCGGCCCATCCCCACTCCCTGTATTGGAAAGCACTGAGTTCATGAAGTCTTACCGTGAATCCCATCTGTTAGCACCCTGGGAATCTCAGGGTCATGTGATGTCAATATGATCTTCTGACTGGTGGTTGGAGGGTACCTTATGGATATCTAATTAGCTAATCTCCTTCCCCCCCACCCAGATATTTACAGCTACTCGAGAACTCAGCTCAGCAGGACACGACATCTCTGGCACATCTCTGCTATTTCTGAAGTGAGGGCCGTCCGGATTCTCAGAAACAATGCACTTTAGGGAGGACAGATTGGCTAATTAGATGTGTAAGGTACCCCTACCCACCAATCAGAACATCACATCAGCATCATATGACCCAGAGTGTCTATCTCGACACAGTAGCTTCAACAGAGCATAAGCTTCAAGCGCTTATTTCATGTATTTATTTTTTGCTGTTCCCGATTCCCAGAAATCTTCATATAGCTTTCAAAATTGCAGGCCCTGGCCCACCCCCACACCCATGTATTCAGAGGCAGCAAGTTCATGAGGTCATACTGTGGATCCCATCTGTCAGTACCCTGGGGCAACTCCAGCCCACATGGAGCAGCCCGGCAAGCTGATGTTACCTGGGTCAGCACCAGAAGACAGAGGCAGCACAAGCGAGATGTCAAGGGAGACCACAGTGGAATGCCCCCCTCTGGCGCCCGAGTTTACATTTTGTCTGTGTATGTTGGGGGGGGGGGGTAACTGGAAACAAAAGCTTGAAAGGAAAGGAAATCCACACAAATAACCAAAAGGGGTCTGACTGACTTAACGGAGTGAAAAACCTTTTTCCTCGCTGCTCCGTGTAGCTGTGATGCAGTGAGTATTGGGTGGTTTCTTTCCCTTTGTTTCTGACCCAAGTTGCAGGCACCAGCTAGCTGACGCTAGCTCCCCTTTGCTACCATGTCCCAACAAACAGGGCTTCTTCAAAGCTCACTTCAGATCCCGCTGCTGAGGGCTCGCCACCATTCCCGGGTGTCACGCCGTATCGATATGGATAGCCTCACGTATCTGAGAACTAGAAAATGGCTGATGTGGCTACGTATTCAGCTCGTTCTTTTTACCTCATTAACTTTTCTTAAGGGGCTCGAGGGTCGATAGATGAATTTAGCTGTCGCAGGCCAGGTTTGAACCCTCACAGTGTGATGTCCATGATATATTCTGAGTCCTCATTAGATGTGGAGGGGGTGGGACTCTTCTCACACTCTGTGAAGGCATTTGGGGGGCAGGGCACACCTAAAAACAAAATTAAATCCAGTAGAGGCAGAGGAGGACACCTGCAAGCAGGCCAGCTAGGTTTTTCTTCCTACCATGTTTATCTCACCTCACCCTCCACATCCTTGGCCTGCTCCCCTAGGAAATCTGGCCTGGCGTCAGACAAACAGAGCGGCACACCAGACAGCACCAGCGGAAGGTCATCGGTGCCCCCTGTCAGTGCAAAGTGTTTCGCTGTATTTATTTTTCCTAAGCCGACTCCAAACAGCCATGGCAAATTGCCCAGACTGGCGATTGTGACCAAGGACACCGGGAGCGAACTAGATAAGTTTATAAGGCCTCCTCCCGCTTAAAAAAGAAAAAAAAAGCACAAAACCAACAAACAACGAAGTGCATCTTTATTCTTTCACTTTTTATTTATTCAAACACCAGAAGAATGTGTCACACCCCCCCCCAAAAAAAAACACACACAAAAAGTAAGAGGGATGAAAGAAAAATGAAATCCGAATGGCAAGAGCATGCACTTGAAATGACTTCAATTACCGTCTTGCATATTAAACCAAGTGTGTGTATTCCAGAGCAAATTAAAACAGCTTGCTTAACGAACACCCCGGGCTATTCCGTACTGTATGGCTTTGAAACCCAGCACCGTATTGTTCGCGCATTCTCCGGGGGAAAATCACTTTAATTGAAAGCGTAACAAAATATGCTACGGCTTCAGTATCTCTAGAGCTATCGGTTTTCCTTCAGAAACTGTCTATTTTTCCCTGTTTTGTTTGTACTGCTTCCTGAGGTATTTATTATACTACCACACTGTCAGTGTCATTTGCCCCCCCCCACTATCCGTTTGAGCTGTGTCTGTAATTAAAATGAGACAATGGAAGTAACGGGAACCTGTGTGGCGCATTTACACAGTGGCTTCCGGTCGCCTTAACTCCCACTTGTGTTGTAATGAGCTCGTGAATGATCGGGTCTATCACAGACACAGGACTGCGCCATTCCCAGCCCTCTAACTGCGTGACAGATCCAACCCCGGATTTCTGGGATAGGCGTCGGTCTCTCGTGGGAGGGCTGGCCCCTAGTCCTCTGCAGTGGGACCCAGAGCACACATTGCCATAAAACATCCCTTTTTCAAACTGCTCCCCGCTCCCCACACACCATGCTGGCTACACAGCATGGTACAAACAGCGCACACCAGCAAGTGGCACAGCGGTTAGAGTCCTGAACTCACACTCAACGTTCACCTGTTTAAAGAGATGGCAAGAGGATCATCCAGATTTTATAATTACATCAGATATGTAGTAAATATTTTTGCTCACATGGATGGAGGCAAGAATGTGAAGAAAAAAATTGCCTAGTTCCATTTCAGTGTAATTAGTGGCCAGATGTTCCTCTGACGAGCGGCAGACACCGTCCCATTATCAGACAAGCGCGCTGCCGTCTTTGTTGACAGAGCTGCGGTTCGCGGCGAACAGAACCCACATCTGCATTTACTGCAACGATCTATTTCCTTATCTTATTAGACAGAGTGAAAACAGAGGAGTTTCAGGGACACAACAGAAACCAAACCAAGCTAAAATGTGAACCTCGTCACGTTGAGGACAAGTCAGGTTTGTTCACGAACCTGCAACCCAGACATCTAAGCACAAACCACATCACAGTTATCCTGAAACGTTTCAATTGTTTCTGCCACGCACTTGAATCTTTTATATAATTTTGGCGCTTATGACAAGTGCTTTACCTACACCACCGGGTTTCTGAGTTTCCTGTCAAATTAGCAGTTCGACACTTTAGAAATCAGCACTGAAGCAGAGCCATAAACAAGCAGCCTTTCATTTATGTGCCTCGCTAAAGCCCAATTACCGGCTGCCAACGGTCCTCCAGCTTTCCGAGAAACTTCTTTCTTTAAAAAGACCATGGCTGCCTCTGTAATGGTGCCAAATTATCAGTCGCATTTCAGCATTCAGAGCACAACAGTTCGTACTGCTGACATTTGTGCCATACAGAAGGGGAGAAGCTAGTCTGCACTCCCCCTCCCCCATCACTTTCACATGTGGCACCTCAGACAGAACTACAAAGCTGGGGGGCCTTCGGGGAGCCGACAGGAGTCCCTTGAGCAGACCACCGAATGACGTAATGAAGTCCCCACCCCCCAACCCTGGTTTGGATCATCATCCGAACGACATCAGATGAATATAAACAGGGTTCCTTCCACCTGCTATGCAGAAAGCCACTTATACTCCCTCATACTGACCTTTTAAAAGTTAAATAACATTGCTAATAAGCATTGAGGGCCAGACAACTGAATGTGGGGCATCCTGCTTCACGTGTCTATGCGTACTACACAAAGCATGAGGCTGGAGACGTCACAGTAGCATGATGGATGTTAAAAAAACACTAGCCCAGAGGTTCACGTCCAACGAGGACCACTGCTTGCGGTTCTACCTCTGAAGAGGTAAAATATAATTTCCCATTCATACAACACCCCTCTGGCTGCAGGAGAAGCCACAAAGCTATTACAAGAGAGAAATGAAATGAAAATAGTTTATTGGCAGAGAATGAAGCTGGGGAAAATAGTGACATCTCCAATTCAGGTCAACTTAAGCATATCACTGGGACAGACCAAAACGCAGAATTAAAACCCAGATCACTCTTCAGAAGACGCACACAATAACCGGCATTCCATGGAATTAGCCTTCTCCTAATTATAATTCACCCAAACAATATCTAGAGAAAGTAGAAAAGAAAAAAAAAAGATGCTTCATAAACTAAGCATTGTCTCCTGGGAGTATAGTGTATGTTTTATTTATATGGCTACAAACCGATTCATATAATTCCGCATATTTTTACTTTTTAAACCTGAGAATAATTAATTTGCAGTGATAGTCTCTTTCCGGTGTTGACTTTCCCTCCCCATTTCTGAAATGGTGTGCTCCACGTGCAAGCAGAAACACGCCCCAAACCAGCTGGGCGTTGCGGCTTTCCTCCTGGGGATGGATACGTACGCCAGGGGAGGCAGCATGTGGTCTCGGCTGTCCCGGCTCTAACACACATCCTGTCCCATTCCCAGGCCGGAGCCGGCATCCACCATCGCACAGGGGTCCGGGCCACGCCACGGCTAGCCATCTGACAGGTTGATAACGCATGACCGCACCGCACCACCCCCAAACTCCCGCCCTGAATTTGGCCGGCGCCTTAGAAGACGACGGAGGACACCGGGTCCCGTTTCGTGTGGATGGTTAACACAGGCCAGGACACGACAGAGATTTCCAGGCTAGCACCACACAAACACGCCCAAGGTCTGTGTGCCTGAACACCCCTGCAGGAATCGGGCTGATTCCACACCACCTGCCTTGCTTGAAATTCAAGCAGCCAAGGACCTGAAAATTCAGAACCAAAACACCTATCCATCACATTTTTTTTGATGGAGAGTGGGCTACTTTTACTGCAGTGTCACAAAGAAGAAAGTTTCAAATACAATCAAAGCGGTAACATAACAGGCAATGTCTAAGCTAGGCTTCCCTTGCCGCCCCCACCCACTGTTATCATGACTACACTAAAAGGACTGAGAAAATGGTATAAATTTATGAAGGTCGGCGTGTTTACAGGGGTTTTCACAAGTGGAGCGAGGCGATCAGTGGAACATCTGCTATTTTAGCGCTCGTATTCTATTGTCAGCTGCACCAACATCAACGTGGACCGTATGCTGTCCCCGCAGGGCCCCAGCGAACCACAGGCCGTGTGGCATTACCAGAAGGTGTCCAGCGGCATCTGCCTCTGCCTTCTTTCTGAAATCGGGCCACCAGGATACTACAGTTTAAAAAAAAAAAAAAAACACATACATCTGTACAAGGACCAACATCATCACCAGACCATCAGATAAAAAGAGTGTGCATGTGACTGGGGGCTGCTGGATCTAAGAGACTTAGGCTGACATCCTAACACTGAGCAAGATGAAACAGATATTGCTATGTCACCATTTTCTTGATTTCATGTTTTGCTATATTCCATTTCCACGAGAAATAAAAACAACTCACTGCTCCTTCATTCGCAAATGTAGTGTTCTGCACGTTCACAACATTGGCAAGCAATGAGAAACTGCAAGCCACTGTGGCTGGAGCTTCTGGATGTTTCTGACACAGGACGGGTCCAGGCTCTCGGGCCCTGGACCACACAGGCCTCTGATGGCTAGGAGGAGTAAAAGTCAGAGCCGCTGGGCGATCCTCTGCACCCAAATGTACATAAAAAGGAAGGGGGAAATGGCTCAAAATACAGTTGTACCTCTAAAGCTGTCTATAACAATCATTAATGCTGCTGTGGTCTTTTCTGATTTCAGGATTTCCGAAACAAAACCTCTCAATCGACAGCTATACCCCCGTTGAAGACGTTTTTCATTAACCTCTCTGACAAATGTCTCAGAATCTGCAAAAACACTTTCTTTACCAAAGAATCCCCCAAAAATCCCCACACTGCTCTGTAATCAGTGAAATGTAGATGGGGGGGGGGGATATAAAGTAAACACTAGCGGAGGAAAAAAGTAAACCAAAGCCCTCAAGAGAGATCAGTCCATTGTTATTTATAAACCAAACGCAACAGTAGGCAAATTCATTTCCTTTGGAAAATGTAGGTTATTCCATTTCTAAAAACGTCTTCCTTCTGTAGGGGCTGACAAACCATGAAACAGACTTTGCTGCGAGTTAGCGGGGCCCCGGCATCCAGGAAACGTCCCCATGTCCCCGCTCATTCCCATCCCCGCGCCCCAAAGCAGGACGCGGTCTGGCAAGGCTATAATTATAATATATATCGGGGGTACAGCCCCCCCAATACCCATACGTCCTCACAATGTCACTACATATAAAATATATACATTTTTTCTTTTTAACTACGGCCTTGGGCCCACCCCAGTGCTGGGTCCATGACTACGGTGAGACCGTCTACAGCAAACTATTTTAGCATCCCCTTATTCCCGGGAATTACAAGCATGGGGGACTCACACAGGCCTGACTGTGGGGGGGTCACTATTTGTCTACATTTACCTAGAAATGACCAGTTTCCCATAAATGGGGGACATCCACGCGGCAGCTGACAGCCACCACCCCTACCTCACCTCACGTTTTCATCCCACAAAGCTCCTTCTTTTTGGATCCCAAGGACGCCTTGTTCCGGTTAATTTTAAGCACCATCAATAAAAGCCACCCCCCCTGCCGCCGGCCCGCGTCCGTGTTTATTTAAATCGGCAGGAGGCCCGGCAGATTCGCGGACTCGGTCGTTTTCCCGCCGCTCGTTAATCAACAGAACCGGCCGCGTCCGGTCGCGACGGGGCTCGGCGCGCGCGAGCCGCACTGACGTCAGCGCGCGGGACACGCGCCTCGCGCGAGCGCGTCCGCATGCGTGACTGCGCGGTTTTTGCGGATGTTCCGAGAAAGTGCAGAGCAGCAAAGTTTCTCTCACTCTCTTTTTTTTTTATAATGCTATATTCCTTCTCCATTCAGGGCAAGTTCCTCTCGGGGGGGGGGGGTCTTAAATTTAGCCAGACTGTACAGCCAAGTTGGATCCGGCACTGGTTCTTCCTGGGGGCTTTCATGCTAGATTTGTAGCGCATGCGTGTGAGAGCGAGGGAGAGAGTGAGTGAATTAGAGCGACAGTCCGACAGACTCCAGAAAAGGCTCAAATTTCACCTCCGCCGAACGTGTAAAAATGGCTTCTTCCAAAAGCCTATTACCTACAAACCCCTATTTTTTTTATATCACACTGAGAATCATTTACTCTGCTTGAAAGGAGCAAATTAAGTTACCCAAAAAGACATCC
This sequence comes from Petrocephalus sullivani, assembly GCA_026780845.1. NCBI lineage: Eukaryota > Metazoa > Chordata > Actinopteri > Osteoglossiformes > Mormyridae > Petrocephalus > Petrocephalus sullivani. Next base: position 5,225,004 of record JAODKM010000042.1, read on the forward strand.
AGAGAGAATAAAGAGTCCAGAGCAGGGTCAGATTATATATAGAGATTCTTTTAATATATTTAAACCCACTAAAAGTTGCAAATACAACTTTTGAATGAAAGGCACAGTCAAAAAAGATCAGACGTTGCTGACGTAAGACTGAAATAAAAAAAAAAAGTTACAGTACAAAAGCGGACAGTTTCTCGCAAACATACAAAACCCTCAGGTTCCCTTCGGGTGCCTGACAGGTTTGGTGGGGTGACACTGTTACCAAAGTACAGAGGACAACTGCAAGATACTGACAATGAGTGTTATTGCATCTGAACTAGAAATCACCTCCCATTCAGCTTACTATTAGCTTGAAGGGGAGGGGGGGGCTTACTGATCCATGACCATGTTCTTCTGGTTAAAAGGGCACGTAAATAAAGACCGGACTTCTGTTTGATCCAAGGGTCTTCATCAGCTTAACCCCACGAAGAAGCATGGAAGGGGAAAAAGAAAAAGGAGGGAAAAAAACACATACAAAAATCGCCATACTTCCTTTTTGTAGTACGTATCAGACATGGACATAAAATCCACATAAAAATGTGGGACCTTAACACACCAACACGTCCCCAAAGCCCTGTTTGAACATCAAAACCATCATAAATCTGTTTCATCAATTAATACTAGTTCAGGTTGCCAAATCACCAAAGAAAAAGAAAAAAAAAGAAAATCATGACAACTTCCCTGACAGCTCCTTGGGGGACAAGAACTCCTGTGACACTAAAACTAGGACTTAAGTCAAGCTTCCAGGTGTAAATGGACTCATCAGGTAGTGGGACTCCAGAAATAGGGGTGACATATTACATATATCCAGAATCTTTGGTATATGCACAACATTTACAATATGTGGACAACCACAATCGCAAAATTCCATAAAAAAAAACTAATACTGACCCTACAAAGGAATGTCCTAATGTCCCTACCACTTTTATATTTCGATTCAACTGATGGACTGAAGACCAGGGAAGTGAGGAGATTGTACAGTGGTAAAAGGCCTTCCCCTCCCCTGCCCCCAAATCATTCCTCTGGGGTCCACATCCCAGCAGCTTCAAAGCTACTGCGGAGCAGGTCTGGAAGGAAAAGGACGCCATCAACTCATCTTCGTTGGATAGCCGGGAGAATGGAGAGCAAAAAAAAACCTCATATTGAGTTGGGTGTAGCCGTGGGTTAATCTTGGAATGGGATCCATGGCAATCTCTGTAGGACTAATATGGGCAGAGAGATGCCCTACAGTGACACGACCCGTCCTCATGGGATAGGAAAGTGCAAATTTATAAAAATGACTTCATAACCATCCCCGTATAGACAAACAAGAAAAATAAATCCTGCAGAAAAGGTCATGAACTTGATGCAAAATGGTTTTCAACCGGCTAATAATCCCTGCTACTTCCAACACAAGGAAAGTGGCAGGGAAAGAAGAGACTAATGTTCGTCGTTGCCGTGGTGAGAAGAGGGAAGGGGGCGGGGCCACTGCGAGGTACGGCCTCCCCCGTTCATTACCTAGCGACCTCGCTAAGCTGGGTGAGGTATTCGCGCAACTCTCTGGCAGCCCGAAACCGGCCATAACGCTTCTTAGGGTTGGCACACTCGTCCAGCAGGGCCTGGAGACGCCCGTCTCTGGCCACATCGGCAGGGGGGTCGTGCAGCAGGCCGCCCGTGGTACCTCGCCATTTGGCGTACCTGGACAGAAGGTTCTGGCAGATGGCGTAGTAGTTGTGGTCGACGGTGACGCGTGAGCAGAGGATGTCTTTGGAGAAGGAGAGGCAGGCCTCGTGGTCGCAGTCCTCGAAGTGGCTCTCGTACCAGACGTCGTAGTTCTCCGGCTTATCTGGGGGGGGGGGGGGATCAGGTAGAGGGGGGGTTACCCTACTTCTGGTTGGGTCAGCCAGCTCGCACACACTACATTCCAGAGTTTCCGATACATCCACAGCTGGAAGGGTATGAGATATTGGGCACAAATGTACTGGTCTGCAAATTCAGTACTGGGGGTCACACGTTCCCCATGACCCCCACAGCTCCTGCACCTTTGCCCTGGTGACTACGTAACATATCCCACCACTTACCAGTTGTTTGATAGGGTGACAAAGAAAGACATGTACAGCTGCCGTTAATGAGACACGGGGTGGGGGGGGACCCCCAGGGTCCTCAAAACCACTTAACAGGATTAAGATCACTTAAAAATCACTTAACTGGATTTGAATTCCTATCTGCAAAATGGCCACATATTAAAAATGTGCAGCAAATGAGCAAAGCCCAACCTCACTCAATCCAGACAGGAGGCAGGGGTGCCTGTGAGAATCACTCTGGTAGGGGCAGTGTACAGGCGGGGTACGTGACAGCACATTTACAGATAGATGGGATCCTTTGTGAGACTCTACAGGAACCAGACTGGAACCGTACGGGGTCAACACGCAAAAAAGGTTAAAGACCTTTGGAATGTTTCCATCTAACCAAAATGCCCCCCTACCCTCCTGAAAACAAGAACTAATGAGTCAGAACCCACATCTAGATCAATGGGGGGGGGGGGGGGCAAGACATCAATTTATACCATCAGATATGAACAAGGGTAATGTTGAGTGAATCAATCAAAAGCAACCTCACTCAGCTGACCCTACATGACCAGACAGCCAAGTTCCCCCTCCCCAATTCCTTCTTAAAAAGGCCTACGCAGCTCGTCTTCCACCCCGGACCCATAAACCATCGAGGCAGGAAACCGGAATTAAATCCAGCCTGGGAGCGAGAACGGCTCACTCTCACACGGTGGGCCGTCTCCAAGTCAATGGACTTCAGCAATTACTCACCTACACTGGGTGGAGGCATGCAACGCGATGCCCTGAGGAGAGACAAGCCTTATAATTCTCCTGGTGCATTAGCTCAAGGCTTCTCCCCCGCAACCCTTCAAGAAAAACCAGTTCTCGGGAAAATGGAATTAACCCATCCTTTCATCTTGACGTTCCCACACAAATCGGTCAGATAAACGTAGAGCAGCTTTACAAGCAATGGAATGTGTCAAACAGACTATCGACAATGAACCTGCCTCATCTACCACCTTAGACCTGCACTACCACTGACCGACCTGCAGGTGTCACTGTAAACAAATTAGGTTCAACCTTCGTAAAGACATAGCGGGGGTTTCAGCAGCTAACGGGAACTGGGGAAATGGTGTGGACTCCTTACTTTGGCAGGCCGCTGTCTCCCCGTGCCGCCGGGGGGAACCCGCGGCTTTGAAATCGCGGTGAATTTTTCGGCATGTGTTGCGATAGCTTGCGGGGGCTCCCGGCTCCCACCCCCACACACCCACTTCTCTGAGCCATCTGCTCCACCTCCACCCCAGCCAATCACGCCACCCTCCTCTCTCCATTGCTCCCCTGCATCAGTCAGTGAAATCAACGCCGTCACCCGGACGCATGCGATCCCAACCCAAAAAACGGGAAAGCAAAAAATAAAGAGGTGGGCAGTTTACATTTAACCTATTTAGCTAGCCCTTAACCAAAGTGACATACATTTCTGAGAAGGCAGGGCCAGACAGTCCCTGAGCAACTGAGCCTCTTTCAATGGCCTCAGTGGCGTCTTTATTCTGCAGACCCTGGAATCTCAACCAGTGACATTCCAATGACAGACAGAGCGTCCAATCCCGCTGAGCCACACTCCAAACCCCAATGCAGTCATTTTTCAATTTAGTAGTTTACGCAAAGGAGAATTACAGCTTTATTGAACTAATTTACACCGCCCTGAATTACACAGAAGCCATTTAGCCTAAACATTTTGGGTTCATGTCAATAATAGTGATTTCTGTATATTTATGGTCTTTCAGAGCGAAACGGGAGTTCCTTCAGCTGAATTTCACACTAGTCTTCTTGCCGTCTCCAGTAAATGTTAGACAACAGCATGAACATCACACAATAGAAGCACGTTAGAGAGACATACTCTGCCTTATAAGCCGTTTGTCGGCCACAATGACATTTTCCGCATCCACGACGATGACCTTCCCGTCACGCGGGCCCACGGCGAAGTTGTCGAAGCTGACATCGAGGAGATACAGCGCAAAGTCAAAGTCGTTGTTGGTCAGCTGCTCGGCGATGTCCATCAGCTGCCGGGCCAGGTCCACGCGTTTCCCCCAGGGGGCGCTGTAGAAGCTCCAGAGCTCCTCACCCACGTAGTTCACCGCTACCATCCGTCCGCACGCCCCCAGGTACTTGGCGAAGGGCCAGCCCTCATCAGAAGGAAAGCTCTGCAGAAGGTGCCAGAAGATGGAAGCATTAAATTCCAATCCCCAAGCATCATTAGAATATAAAATTTACAAAATGGTCCGACCCAAATGCCTTCCAAAGAGCATCAAAAATTCATGACATTGAATGTAACATTCCTGAAATACAATGGTTAGAATAATTAAATATAAAAAAACCCCCACAATATCTAAATGGTTATAACAAAAACACTACACCAGAGGGACACAAGAGCAGACTGCAAAGCAGCTCCGCCCCCCAAACTGAGCCCCACTCAAAAATAGTCTCTAGTGGCACCTGCCTCATTAAAATGCAGCCTGTTCAATATGTGGCATCCACACACAAAACAGTGAGCAATTAAAGAGGAGGAATTCTTAAAGACAAACCGAGATGTTCATACATACACAGCAGCCCACAGAGGAATTCTGGGCCGTCGGGTAAGGGTGGGCGATATGACGTAAAATTAGTTACAGTATTTTTCTCTTTTTGGATGCTGACGGTGTTAAATCACGGTATTACTTTCTTTGGGAGGAGTAACAAGTTCCAAATAAGAGAGGTGCCCCCGTTTTGGGACGAGTCTCTCCTCTCCTGTCGACGCCTAGGCTCTTTCCGACATTCCGCTCTCTCCCAGCCTCCCTTAACTTTATCAGCCGATATCTGGCTTGAACGGCGCTCATTAGGCAGCTGTGCCTTCCCCCCCACACACCTTGCATGAAGGTAGCGGCACACATATTGATTTAGTGAATTTGTTTTACTTTTTAATATGCTACTATGTATATGTAACCGGGTTATTTTAGTGTATATCATTGCACCAAAACGGTTTGTTCTGAATTTGTTAAATTTTCCATCACGACAGAGCGTGTTTAATAGAAAATTCAAACAATGCAAATAAACCGGTTATAGAAACATTATATAAGGACAAGTATTCAATCTATAACTGAAGTTTTGAGGGGAAAAGGGTTCACTTTTTTTTCCCCACAAATAGGCCATTGTATGATTACAAATAGGCTGCTGTATGCACAATCACACGGGTAAGGACACCGGTATACCACCCACCCCTACCAACAAGCCATGGGCCTGCATCCTAAATGCCCAAAAAAACACAGCGGATCAAAATACCTAAAATTTTTTTTTACAAATTACAGACCCACAGACCAGGTAGAGCATTCCCGCAGGGGTGCAAAAACTTTCTTTCACTGCAGGGGGAATGGAGCCTCACAGCAGTGTTGCATTAAACAGGGCAGCCGGGTTAACATGCAGATCTAAGGCTTTTAAACGGGGGGGGGGGGGGGGGAAACAAGGAATAGCGGGGGCGTCACGGGTTTTCACTGGCAAGGGGTTTGGGGGGGGGGGGCGAAGCGTGGCCACCCCCCAAAGATTCC
>JAODKM010000042.1:5236307-5259156 GCA_026780845.1 Petrocephalus sullivani
CAAAGGAAATTATCACACCGTGGATTGTTAAAGGCTAAAAATGACCCCACTTTACAGAATGGCTAAGCTGAAAACAGAAGCAAGTGGACAATAGATGGGTCTCCACATCCTGACCTTTATTTGCTGATTAAATAGGGGTGGAGGGCTTCGTAACATCCCCCAATGTGGATTCGTAACCATCACACACAGTTCTAGGCCACCTGGCTAGCTGAACCAGGAACCTTTTCACTCCAAACCTTTTCCACCCCCAACCCGCCCCACCCCTAGTTTAACCAAAGGCCCAGAGGATGACGCACGCTAATTTGGCTCGAGTTGCAAGCCGCCCCCCACCTGTCTTTCAGGAGCCAATCCAAATAAGAAAAAAAAAACTGAGGTCAGTCTCATTTGTGCACCAATGAGGAAAAAGCCAGTGAAGTGGCAGCCAATCAGGTTCACTGACATCGCTTCCAAGGATAAATGTTCCTAATCCTCTCGCCCTGGAATGAGCTCGAATGTCATGTGTGAGAAGACTGGAGATTTCAGGGCAGACCACAAAGGTACCGACTTCTGCAGGACGTTTTCCAAGCCCTCCCTAGACCGTCAACCAGAAAGCCCTAACCCTAAACCCTCACCTCAAAGCACACCGCTGCCCCGATGCTGCACCCTCTGCTCTCATCAACATGCAGGTATCAGTCGCATTCCAGGTACTTCTAAGCAGACCAAGCGCCATTCCCCTGCCACTTGGGCCCACATCAGCTCAGATCTCAGCTACCCCTGCCTCCAGAGATCCACACCTCCTGGTGGGCAGACAAGCCCCCACAGATACAGGTTACACACATCCACACATCTGAGCCACCTTGTGGCCTTCAACGAATAAAAAATGGGGTGGGGGGAGATCCAATTAAAAATGCACATCAGGGAGGACAGCATATAACAAATTCCTTGTGTGTGCCACACACACACACACTTGGCCAATAAACCTGATTCTGATACACTAGCCCAATACCCACACAGCGTGCATATGAACAGATTCTATTGTCAATGTCGCCGATTACGCCGGAGCGCAGAAAAACGTCCAGCACTATGGCATAACGCCAAACGGCACCAAATGAAATACACTAGCACTCCTGAACAGGGAGCACAGACCTCCCCCAACTGTAAACACCAGTATCTACGTGCATTCCTCAAACTCCCAAGCAAACAACGTCAGGGAATGCTTTCTTTCCGTGTTAATAAAATAACGACAGCACTCAGCCACGTCAGTTTAAATTAGTGTCTGTAATAAAATAATGCGCCCCTCTCGGCAGAGAAGCGGCGAGGTCGCGCTTGTGAGCCACCGTGACCTAAATGTGCAGCATACCGCAAGGAAATCCAATTTGCAAAAAAAAAAAAACCTGGATACAACGGCCAGCGTCCGTGCGTTGGCGGACAAGGCAGAGCATCCCTGTAAATACGTGGACGCGCAGAGTGAAGCCCAGTGAAGCGCAGTGAAGCAGCGGCCTCATTATGAAGAGCGCGCTTCACTCGTAAGGTGGCGCGCTCCTTAAAGTCCCCGTTAGCGCTGCCGCCCGGGTTCCCCTCCGCAAAGGAACGGCGTGAGCAGTGCGGCTGCTTCCAGGCGCCGATCCGGCTTCTCACCGAGCTCTCCGGAGTAGCGCCTTGGAATATGCGCCTTAACTTTTCTATAATCTGACACTGCGGGGTGAAAACAAAAAACTGCCATCTGCCCAATTATATTTTATACCATATACTATTATTATTATTATTATTATTATTATTAATTGAGTTCAATTGAATATAATTGGTCAATAGAATTGAAATAATAATAATTATTATTTTCCCTCATATGGTAAGCAAGTCAGGTGCCCATAACTGATTAACTGATTCCTGTTTTACAGACTCTTCTAAAACTCTACGTTCTGTTGTAAAGGCGATTTTGACGGCTTTGGCGGTTCGGTTGTTTTTGGTCCCGCACTAATACCGCGGGTCTAACCCGCTTTTTCCAGGCTACCTTACAGAGAAATCGCGTAACTAATGTAAATCGGGAAGCCGTGTAACTTAAGGCGGAAAAATACCCACACAGTCCGAGTTCCGATGACCGTCCCAAATGAGGCGTCAGCTAAAATACACCGTTAATATAGCCTATTCTGAAAACCGAGATTTAAAATTAAAAACTATAGGCTACAGCACATATCCGGAGTCGGCTAGCAATAGCGCGTCGATAAGGTCGATAAAACGCTTTATTTGATAACTCTACAGTCGAAATCCAGCAAAGTCACGACAAGCGAAAACGCAACAACATTATTTACAACAACTTGCGTCGGCGCGTCCAGCACGGAGCAACAGGATTCTATTATACGGGATTATTATAAGTGCCATCTTCGTATAATCTCTGTTCTTGCATGGGCTTGAAGAAAGAAAAACAAAGAAACAGTACACGCAATCCACATACAATTCCAATATAATTACCCTCTAGATGAAGTAATCGGCAGGCTGTACAACACATTTAACTGCACAACACCACGGAGCGTCTTTCTAACTTATCGAAGAAACAACAGGGGGTTTCGATAGCTGGGGCTAGCGTTTAAACGTCACGGCTTTAGTTTGTAATTAAATCTGTTGTTTTCCAAGTTTCCCCGCAACTCGGCAGCGTAAAGCTACGATCCCCAAACGGACAGAGAAATCCGCCGCCGACGCTTCGTAACCCCGACACCCCAAAAACTAGCGCGACTGCCCGAAAGCGCAAACGGGCTTAATCCCCCTTTACCTCTCGGCAGTACCGCAGCATTCAGGCGATCAGCGCTCCGCCATGGTTCCCAGAGCCCATCTAGAGTTGCGACTTGGAATCATCAGGTATCCGGGCGTGCGTCCGGGGGAAGGAGCGCACGATCGGATCGGATCGGCTCGACTCCGGCGCGGCTAAGGGACGGGGCGCCGCATGCGTCCGCTCACTCCTCCGTGCCTGCGCTCCGATCCCCGCGTCGGGGCGGAGGACGCGCTGCGGGCAGCTCTAGATGGCTGCCTCTAGCCCTCACACTTTTCTCCTGTCCATCCGTCTTGGTTGGAAACGCCGAGCCGGTCGTGCAGGGCGGAATAAAAGTGCCCCGCACGCGGCGAAGTTAATCCCTGCCCAGTTCCTTAAACTCCTTCCCGCAGACCCGCATGCAATGCCTAACTTCTAATAACCTGCAACCTTTAACGGATACATATTAACAACGCGGCGCGCGCTCGCGGGTACATTGTATCCGTACCCGGCAGAATGATACTAATAATAAAAAAGCCCCCTTAGGGGAAAAAAAACTCAAAAGCCTCAAAGCTGCACGGTTACGGAGCGATCGTCGGAGATCGGGGCTGGCGGACAAACTCTGGCGGCCGCGTTTTCCCTCGGACGCCGCCGGTCCGGATCCCACGCGAGATTCCGCGCGCCGAAGGGGACCCGTGCGGCGCGTGCCCCCGTACCCGCTCCTCCGAAACACCCCGAAGCGTCACAATGGTTTCCGTTCCCACTTCTCCGGTTTACGACCACCGGCGTCCCTTTACGGCAGCGCCTTTCGCCGATTGCCTGCCTTCCAACTCCGCCTCTCCCCTTTTGAATCAGCCGTTTTTTCCCACCTTCCCTCCGGTTTTCTACAGCTTCCCACTAGAAAAAGTAGTTTAGCGTGAAATGCTCTGAAGACGCATTCGGCGATCTGCGTGCCACCTATCCAGTGTCCGTCCTCTCCCTTTATACGGGGAGCTTGGAGACATTTCCAGTGTGTGTATTTCTGCTGAAATGCACAATCCACTAACTTAGGTAAATATGCCAAGCGCTGTAGAGTGCAGGATATATAATCGCTTGGGCATAAATGCAGCTACAAATATATATTCTGTCCTGAATCACACGGAGAGTGTAATACCCCTCGTTGCAGCCTGTCACCGTGTTACTGCTGATCGCTGAAGTACTGACACATTTATCAAAACCCGATCCCGCTGAGAATCACCCGAGATGATCCTGGGACATCTGCTGGGCAAGACTTTTCTGAAAATTCAGACAGCATGTAAAAGAAGTGGTTCGATGATTGGGGTGAAAATGATATATTTTGGGTTTATTTATACGTTATGCCGGCATGGAAACGATGTAAACATCGCCGGTACCCAACAGGGAATAACCGGAGCATCGTCATGGGAGACCGAAGCAAAATTGGACAGCATCGCAAATAACGAGAGGCCTCGCTGCAAAAATAGCCCGGTGTCCAAGGGAGCAGGGAATGCCAACCGAATCACTTATGAATATTTTATCAGAGCCAGAGCTTAAGGCAATGTAGATTCATGAGCTTTGGAGAGGTAAACTATCAATACTAAACTCATTATCTCTACAAAAGAAAACACTGGCTTTAATGCGTTCTGGATAGTGATATTTACCGAGGTTAATTTTCCCAGTGGTATGTTTACGTAACATACGTGCTATTAGAAAGAACTTATCTCTTCACCAAACAACCAAATTAACATAATGAATAAATACTGTGGGGATTCTATTACACGAGAACATGCAATGTAGTATTGATTATACAAATAACTAAAACAAGCATAGTAGGATATTAAACTCTATAATTCTCCCCAATAAATCTATAAACGTAAAAAAACATAACATTTAGACCCAATTATTGTTAAGGTCCACCATCTCCTCACATGTTTTTTGCTTATAATATTAAAATCTCTCTTCTAATAACCTTTTTCCAGCGGTAATATCATTTCGCTAAACTGCAATCAACAGTATATGACATTTGGGCCAAATTGCAATGGTACCCTTTAAAAGTTGTGCCCTTTTAAATGAGAATAGCTCTGAATTTACGAAGACAGTTTTACATGAAGTCTGACATTTCAGTGGAAACTAAATACTTCTACAATAGTTAGGTGTAGCCAGACCTCATTGTGTAGGACCGGTTTTTAACATACCAATGTCTTCAAAATGAAGGTTTTTGTATTTCTGTTACTTGTGGGCATAATTAAAGAGGCTCTAATATGCCTCGTCAAATATCCGCAATCTTTTTTAAACTTGTGTTACTCGTTTGCGCGAAATGAAGCTGGGAACGTTTTGTGCACACACAAGCCTACATTAAAAAACTCAACGGGTACATTTTCATTCTCGAAATGTTAAATAGTTCAAGCATAAAAAATGACGCAGGGGTTTATCGTAACCAAGAAGTAACAGGATTAATCGAGTGTTCGGTGACATCTAGTGTTGGATGTTAGTATAAACTCTTTTGCACGTAAATGTCGCCGAGCGGCGCGGTGAATTAGTGGGTAGCACAGTTACACACATCCAGTGCTGGGTCTGAGTTACTCTTGTATTGTCTTTATTTTACTATGTGTTTGCATGTTCCCACTGTTTTTATGAGTTTCCTCCAAAGGTCCAAAGGCATGCAGATAAGCCGATTATCATCTGTAAATAGTCCGTAGATCGAGTCTGTCTACTCTGTTAGATTAGGTCGGTGGGTAATTCCAGCGGCCTCTAAGGCTGTAAAATATTGGGAACGTAATTGGATCGGTCTGGATTGGAGGGCCCAGTATAATATACTTTTCAGGGAGAATTTCTAGCTTGTTCCCTGACTGGCATCCTCTTTATTACCAAAACAGTTCGAATGAAAGAAGCATAGAAACATTAGTTGAGTATTTTCTGTTGCAATTATCGTCCAAAATTCTGGGGAATAGCATATAATATAACTATATGGACCAATCCCTGGCCTATCCTCGCTGCCATCCCTGCTTGGCCAGCAGGTGTCGCTGGACATCCCATTCCTAGTGTTTGAATCATGAGTGTTTAGTTCATTATGGCCTGGTCTGTCATTCTAGGTGTCATTATTGTATGTTCTCAGGTTTTGTAGGTGCCGTTAATTGTCTTAGATGCCTCTTACATAAACCCGTATTTAGGCCCCTGTTAGGTCTCCATAGCATCCTCCAATAACTGATCTTTAAAAAATGGGTAAGTAGCATTGAATCATTTTAGAAAAATCATTATGCATCAAGTTTACCATTGATTAGGTGGGATTATTATGCATGTTGTTTTAATGATCACAGACTCATATTTGTGGCCTAACACCATAAGGACAGTTGTCTTTAAATGAGGTTCAGGGGATAGGAATCATCGTGTCTGACATTTAACTGACATTAATATAGCACAGTAATTCTTTTTGCAGGTGACCCAATAACCCCCTATAAATCTGAACATAGAAAGTCGATAATGGTCTGCCGGTTTCACGACATGTCGGATTTTCGACTTACACCTGCGAGCCTTGCTGGCTTAACTTAAGCCCAACTATTTCAGGAATGTTTCACTTTGTTTTGGATAAGCTGGTCTCCACCGCACGGCTTAATTACTTTTGCCAGAAATACTTAGTTACTTGATTGATGTCCTGGCACCATACCGGCAGAACCGGATTTAGCCCCTGTACTCGAGTTTGATCCTGATTATAGCGGCACAAAGGCCAGAGGGGAAACGTATTTTTCCACTAAAACGAACCGGCATGTCTGATCTTAATTTCATTAGGGCTACTATGGCACGTCGTGCAAGGCTTCCAGAATTTGTAGCCAAATTAAATTTACCTTCTCCGTGCTGAATGGGCGATTAAGCAGGGCGCTGTTATGTCGTTAACAAAATAACCCTACAGCCTTCTGCATGGCAGCCTCCGCGCTTTTAGTTTATTATACGGTTGCAATGTGGCTTAATGTAGAAACGCAACTTGTACTGAATGTGACGTCGCTGATCTATTTATATACCGACACCCATTTCGCTCTGATCGAAGCCCATGGCGCACTCACCCCCGAATGACTACATTTCTAAAGTATATAGTTTTTCGAGTTACTATATTATGTTAGCACTCTATTCAAAGATTAATGACCATTAATGATTTCGGTTTAAGTTTTGTTTTAAAAAAGCCGCATTTCTATTGTGAAAAAGCGTTGTAAATGAACCCATCAGATGTTAATGTATTGAATAATTAACCCAGTTTTTCGGAATCAGCTTTAATGCGTCAGCATGCATGGTACTGTAAGACCGGTCTGAATTTCGTAAGACCATGTAGAAAAAATAGCTTTGCACTTTCAAGCAAATAACCCGTTGGCCACCGATTTCAGTTAATGTCTGGGCGCTGTTTTTATGAAAAAAAAAATTAAACGTGGCGATAAAGTAGTTAATTGGATGTCAGCTTGCACCTAGTTTGGTAATCGTGCGTTCCTTTTACCTCTGGAAGTCGGGAGACGAGTCAAATGACGCGCCTCGAGGCCGGAAGTGACGACACGCGCGCTCCCGTCTCCCCAAAAAACAGGACAAGACAACCCCCCAAAGCTGCAGCATGGTGCCATTTTCTAAGCAAATGTACTTGAGGGAAAGTCGAGTTGAGCCGCCCACCTGCAGAGGGCCAGCAGGGAGTGGGGACCACGGCAGCTTATGCGTGTCGCTGGGGGTGGAATCACCCTCTTGCTCGCAGTTAGGCGGAGTCGTCGCGGTTGTTACAGTTTTACTGGCTCGGCTGGCTTCTGACCTAAGAAACTCTGCATCTCGCCCATTTACTCAGCTGGATATTCCACTGGAGCAATTAGTGGAGTACCGCTCTCTGTCCGCTTAAAAGGGCATGTCAGCGGAATGATGTGCTGGCCCTGCTGCTTTGCTGAGTCAATTACAAACTGCCAGCTCTGGAGGGGGGGGACTTTCTTTAAAAGCCACATGCTACCCTCTGCCCAGTGCTGTCCATCCATATTCCATTACACAGTCTTTGTAGTCTGTAACGGGTGCCACGTGTGGCTAGTTCTACGGTAACAGGATTAAAATCGGCAGAAACTCAGGCTATGGTTTGAAAAGTGACTTTCTTTGTTTGAAATACCATTAGTTTTCTGATACGCCAACTATTAAAGTATACTGCATAAGGGCAGCACCCATCATCAGCTGCATGACTTTTTGGTAATGGAATTAGGCCTACCGCTGCTGTAAAATTGCCTTTTTTATACTGAGTTGTAAAGTGTGTGCGTGTGTTTTTGAACAGCATGTGGTAAAAGTGTTGCACGACCCTAAAATAGAATGTCCGGAAGGTGTAAATAACATGTTGTCAAAATAAGAGCACCTACATAGTTTTGAATGTGTAATAAAAAAAAACTGTATGTAGATGTCGTCAGACTGCCTAGCATGGTGTATGGCTGTAATGGACCCCTCCATCTGTGATGCTTCCGTAATACTGAGTGCAGGGACAGCTGATGATGCACGTTGTTGAAGCAAACAGCATTTGACCCAAGTGGCCAAAATAAATGCTGTTTTCTGGATGGCCTGGTTCATGTTGTACATGGCTTTGAGGTCGTGCAAAGGTATAGGTTTGGTTTCAAGACTGGTAGGGACCAAAATCTACCCCCAGATTATCGGTAGGAACATGCCTATACCCAAATCTACACCCTAGGTGATGTCCTGTACAAGTGCATACCTATACATTTTTAGCCCCTGACAAAATGTCATCTTGGGCCCCATCTGGCAGTTTTATGTATAAATTTACTGTACCTTTTACTGTACAGTGCCCCTGTACAGTTCTGGGCCCCATCCCCATGAATCTGCCGGGGTATCCACTGACATCCCACCTCAGTGATATTGCCTTTGGCCTTGTAGTGAGGAATCAGACCTAGCGATCAGCAAAGCGACACCCTGATTGCCTTCTCAGCTGTGGCCACTAGGTGGTGCTGTTCAGCCACCTGTTTGTCGTGCGGTAACCCTTGTGCTCTGAATAAGAGCGATCCATGTCAGACATACTGAATTTTGTTTAACAGAAGGTACTACGCAGAACAGCCCGACCACGCACAAGTATTTCCCAGTCTTGTCAGTTTATGTTATTCAGTTTGACAGCACACAATTAAGACCATTCATGGACTTATCCACAGGCTAATTTTCATTTACGGTCTTTGGAGACTTTGTTGTGCTCTAATGTAACATCTTTAGCCGCTCAACAAATACCTTTTCTTCATTTGAAAATACAACCTGTTCTTTAGTGTTTGTTTTTAAGGTCTGGACACAATTCGTCATCTCATTTAGAGAATATATTCTACAGCTGCTGTTTTTACTTTGAGTTAACCTTTAGTCCAGTAGATCTGATTTTCAAACTTGGTTAGCCCACACCCAGACATAATTTTTCAAAATTACCAGAGTAGAACGGGTTTCTGCGAGGACCTCAAATCCATCTAATTCTACGGAAGCCTTCTTCCAAAATCTACTCTGAGTGAGGAAGCGGTGGAGTACAACCACAGTGAGCGGTATGCACCTATCTGAAATCACCTCCTTCAACCCACAAAGAAGCAGTGTTATTCTTAAGTGGCATCAGCCCACTTTCATTTCAGCCTAGTTCTGCAACGGCAATGGACCGTCAGCCCCGAGGAGTGGGCGTGACTGTTGCCATGGCAGCGAGGTCAGGCAGGGGGGAGGAGTTTTGAGGAGCTGGAGCGGGGTGGAGCGCTGAATAAGTACGGACCATGTCTACTTGTGACTGTGTGCGTTGGGATACTTTCTAGCAAAAACAACTAGGTGGAAAATTACTTCATAAATAAAGCGCGAAAAGCCACTATAGAAAAACTGTGATGTTGCTCTGGTTAAAATATAAACGTCATTTGTAGTCATTATACCTTTCACAAGGTCCATTGTTTATTAAACTGCTCATTTAAAGAATGCCTGTTTGTCCTGCATGTGGTTTTAAGATCATTGGTTGTTTAAGTCTCGCCAGTTCTTTGTGTCTGAGCCCTTACCACCCTCTAACTGAGACACGTGGAGAAGGTTATACTGCAGTTTATAGTCAGTTTGTTCCCCTTAAACATGGAAAAGTGTGTGTCAGAACACAGAGGTGCTTTGTAAAAAAAATGTTGTATAAGTCCTAAAAATATCTACCCATTTAAAATATATTTCCCCTACCACATAAAGGGGTGTTTTGGGAATAGATTATTTATTGCATTGGAATATAGTGACGAATTGCAATATTGATCTCCTCATTTCATCGACAAGCAATGTCAGCAAATCCCAGCTAAGAAACGAGCTGCGTGTAATGACTAATTAAAAGGTCCTGCTAATCTTTCTTTCAGAGAATGTTAAACCTTGCCAAGCATTTAAACATGCAGATAACGTACAATCTACGTTTAAGTGGGCCCAACATTACGCTACAGTACATTTCACAGTTGCACTTGTTGTTTGTAGGTAGCTTTATAGCAGATGCTCTATCCTGTGTCAGCTGCTCTACACCAATCAGGTTGCCCCTTAATTCATACCCTATATTTCATTGGATCCTTGCCCATGGGATTTAAAAAGTGTCCACTCACCATCTCACCCTTAACCAAAGGATATGAGGACACACCATTGCATAATGCGTGGGGATCTCAGGAAATTACAGTGATTTTGTCAAACTCTTAACTTTTAACTTGAATTTGTTTCTCTCACAGGTAGCGTGGCTTTATTGTGCCACATATTGAAGCCAGTATCTGACCAGACTGAACAGAAATCCCCAATTCCAGATTCTTGTAGGATACATAATGTCTTATGGTTTACCTACGCGGCAGTCTTGCATTCTGCTGTTATCTATCTAAATGTTCTATTTTACAGCTGCTGGGAATGTCACGGTGTCAGCAGGCTGAAAAGGCCCTGGCAGAATGTGACAGAGTCTACATTTTCCTGGGAGGGTGCCAGGCCTCTTTAGGGTGGATGGAAGGCGTGATCCGGGCAGATTGTGCAGAGAAGGTCTTTGGCTCTCTTTGTGCTGTACAGAACCCAAGTCTTGTCCAGAAGAAGCCTCATGCTTGGATGCTTCAACAGAGTCATATGGTTCCTCCTGATCTGTCTGATCCTAGACCCAGCAGACTGTCAGGCTCATCACTGATCTGGCCTCCTTAAGATGCTTAACATGGTTCCTGGCTCACAGCTGTTACGGACTCCCCAATGTAATTCCAAATTCTGGCCAATAGGGCATAAAAAACATATGTCCAGACTGACTCTTTGGATGCAATAAGGAATACATGCTGCGAAGGCACGTAGGGGACGGCGATGTCTGCCCTTCAGTCCTGCAGCTTCGGAAACAGCAACCTGCCTCCGCTCTTTGTGATGCGTTACCGTGGATACTGACGGGTCCTCGGCAGCTTGGCGAGGTTGCCGTGGAAACTCAAACACCAGCATCGCCCTCGACAGCGCCGGTACATTTTAGCACAGTGCGGCCATTGGGTCTGCTGACTGGTTTCCTGTGCGACTTGAAGCGGACAGATCTTTTGGAATTCCTAGTATCTGCTTTTCCTTCTAGTTCCTATGGCTGTCTCTCAGAAGCCTATATTCCAGAAACTTCCATGCACTTGGGTTCTACTGAAACATGCTTTATCTCACCCTTCTATGCTCTGCCGTGTTTGAAACCAGCAAGAATTATTTCCAAACGGATGCATTTGGTAAATCTTCAGTCACGGTGGTGGATTTTTCATGTGGGTTAAATATCGTCGTGCTGCAGTAAACATAATTAAAGAAGCCGGATCTTCTTTGATCTAAAATGTTTCCATCTATCTCACTGGCCAATCGTCATGAATAAACCAAGACTGTAATTAGCAATATGCCTAAAAGCGTGAGGTAGTTCAGCAAGAAAGTGTCTATTTTGTGTCTCAGGTCACATATTTTCCTTTTTGACCTGAAGAATCAAACTCTTTCCCTGAATTTATTAACTCGTGATTTATTGCATGAAAACAACACCATAAGTCATCTCTAAGCAAATGTGACAAGCACGTCTTTGTCTGCCATTAATCACAAGGGGGCGCTGTTAGGATGTGGGTACACAGTCCGGCTGGGGGCCCAACAGGACATCTCATTCGCACCCCCCTAACACGGCAGGGTCAGGCACCCATGGACAATTTGCTACCCTTGTCCACGCCGTCCGTCTACTGGCTGATCGCACCGACTGTCAAATCAACCAGCGGCCATCTGTCAGCAATTAAAAGAGAGTGCATCATCTCATGTGCATCCCAGGTAAAGATTCACACCCGGCAATTACGAGCCGAGGTCATCCCATTTAGTCCGAATCCACAGTGAAGGTGCCATCCATCTTGGAACAAAGGGAGGGATAAGGATGTATGATTGTAATAAAATGATGTTCTTCGTACGTTAATTACGTTAAAGGGCGGAGTTTCCCCATTTTCCATACGGGCAGTAACACAGTGGCACAGGCAGAATGCTATTTTCTTTGGTATCCAATTTGCGATTTGCAGCGTTCATATTTCATAATACAGAAAAATAATGTTATAGAAGTCGCTCTCCTTCGTACGAAAATTAATAAATTGTCACAGAATATTTATCAGGCACAGAATGCAGAGGTTATCCATCAATCCTGATAAAAGTCTGTTTTCAGCAGGGTTGTCTTTGGGCCATGTATTCTCTAGTAGGGTGCTGAATGCTAGCATTCTTATTGACAGCTCCTACTGCCTGGGTTTTTAACACTGTAATTGCCTCCTATATTGGCTTCAGGGGTCAATGTGATTGGCAGAGATCCCTCACTGGGTTCCTGTGTGTGTCCCTGGCTAATCCTGAGTCATGTTGGCACAAAGAGGGTGGGCCTTGCTCAGCGCAATCCGGGCCATTAGGTTAGCCTGCAGCTCAGATCTCACGGTGGGTTTGGGGGCGATGTGTGGCACGGCAGGTCAGGGCACTGTGCTCGTAACCAGAAGGACGGCAGGTCCAATCCCAGGGTCAGCAGTTTTGGGGAATGGAGGAAAGCCATTAACCCCTAATTGCTCCGGGATCTGTTTGGCTCTGCTTTCCAAAAAACATGGATAAAAATGTCAGCTAAATCATATATATAGAAGTGGAATAGGCAGACCTACAGCGATGCTGTCCATCATGGTGTTTGGGGTTCCCCCCCACTTCTTTGGGGGGGGGGGGGGCACTATCCTGGCTCAAGGGAACATGCTGCTATTTCACACTTGATCGATGGTTCACCTTGGCCAAGGTTAATGGATTCTATAAAGCAGGCAGCCTCACAGCAGGTCCTTCTTGCTGATTGGTCCATGTGGTTTTCCAAATGTGCGTATAATAACGAAGTTGCCACAGTTCAACCTACCATTATTACACCCATAAGTGAGACAAAAATATATATATTTCTATCTCGATTATATCTAGAACAGTGGTTCTCGACTTATCAGGACCCACAATATTGCTAAATCATGTCATGATCTTAGTATGTATGTATGTATGTATATATGTATGTATTGGTTTGTCGGTCTGTCTATCTGCCAAAAATGGGTGGGGGTACTGGAAGTTAAAAAGAAATATCCTGACATTCACGACCACAGAAGTCTAACATGAAGTCTAACATGACCCACTTCAGGGTTCAGAGCCAATGATCTAGATTAAAGCATCATATGTAAAATGTACCCTTAATATTGCTTTAAATATGACTTAACCACATTATAAAAGACTCTTAGAGATACAGCATGAGGACTATTCATTTTATGAGTGATCATATTTTGATATAACATAGTGACTGATATTTTTTAATATGGCAGTTGCTTTATCATGGGGGCAGTAGTAGAATGCTGTATCTGTGGTCCATCTGCCAGGGAGGGGTCATCCGTGGACCCAGCAGAGCCTGGAGGCCATTTTTGGGGCACTCACTGAAATAGCTGGCCAGACTGATCATAATCAGCCCAGAGGTGGGCGGCGAGCTGTCCTACACAGTTTGAGGACCCTTGGCTCCTGAGCTTGGGGTGATGTCAGGCCCCGTTCCACAGTGAGCCTGGTCTGCCAAAACATACCCCCGGCCCACTGAATTACAGTATAAGCTTGGCCCACCCAATTGTAAGCTTAGAACACCCTCTTGTCAGCTTGGTCCACCCCCTGGCCCCCTGAGGTAACTCTGTGCCCACTCAACATTTCCAAGCTGGAGCCGGAGTAATGTTACCCACCATCTCTCAGAGTGCCCCCTCCCAGGGACACCTAAGCAGATCGCGTAGTAGTGACTCTCAGCCCTCCTCCCCATCATAGACAGCACATCCCACAGCCTTTCCAATTCCCAGGCGGCCAAAAGGTGCGGGTGGCTTCACGGGGACGGGGCTGAGCCGCCCGGGAAAGGTGGCGCTAATGATTTCCAGGGGTTGGCGGAGGCTCGACCTTGCAGGGCTTTGCCTTCACGCCTAGCCTTCTCCCCAGCTGCGTCTGGGGGTGTAAAGATCTGTTAAGCTGGCTGCTTAGACAGATGGTGGCACTTGGCAGCCAAGAATTGTCACACCAGTTCTTGTCCAGGCACATCTACGACTGGCACCCCCTCATGGGAGGGTGGCAAATAATTCAATGCTAGAAGGCACCGGTGTGGAAGTGGTTTAATACCCCAGCCATTGACTCAGCCAGTGTATTTTACTGAGCAGGGCTCACCTGAATTGCTCTAATAAACCTGCTCCAGTACCTAACCCACCGCCAAACCTAACCTTTACCCTAGCCCTGAACCTAATTCAACCTCAACCTTATCCACACTCCCAATACAGCCCCTTAACCCCAAACCCAGTGCTAACTGAATCCCAGGCTCTGGCTCATACAATAATCCTAACCCTACTGTCAACCAAATCCCTTATAAAAGGCTGGACTGCCAATAAATATCGGGCCGTGGTAAATTTCGCAGAGATCCCCAACAATTAATTTTTTCCAGCCCACAAAACCATCAGCCCACTGTGGGAAAATGCCCGATATGCCAGATGGCCAATCCAGCCCTGTCGTAATGCCAACCCTAGGCCTAACTATAATGCCAACCCTATTCCTAACTCCAAAATTAACCCAATGCCAATCCTCACCCAGCCCATGACCTCTTCAAATTTGCATCTTAACATGCATCCTAACCCCAACCCTGACACTACTCTTAAAGGCAGTCCTACTACTGATCTACCGAAGTCTGGCGCTGACACTCACCGGAGCTGCAATGATAATAAGGAAAGACGACCGTCATATTTTGCTACCCAGCGACTTAACATGCATTTTGGAACCGGGCATAAACTGACAGCTGAAATGGGACTGCTGTGTCCTGTCACTGCCTGGCATCTTTTCGCGAGATTCGCCGATGCCAGGAACTCGCCGGAATAAACAGTGCTTTCGGCCGTAAGCCTTTCAAATTGAATCCTTTTCTTTCTTTTTTTTTCCCCTTCCGTCTGCTTGCCTGGTGCAGCCCCGGTTTTCCAGCAGTAAATATTTACAGGCTCGGACGCGGTGACCCGGCTCCTCACACCTGTCGGCACCGGGCGGCTCTTCTCGGCGTCGTTCGGCCGGGAGGGTCGGCGAAGTCGCCTCAGCGTGAGGCCAGAATGGCAAGGAAGCCAGGAACGGAATTTCTCAAGAGGTCCTCTTTAAATTAATGTCCTGCCAAATAGGGTTCCATATGGAATAATAAAAGCTGAATAATTATTGCCCAAATCATGAACTCAAATAACCCAATTTCGGTGCAGAATGTAATATTTCCTCATGAGAAAGCGTATCTGTTTTTCAGGTAACAGAGGGACTATTGGGTTTCTGGTGTATTGTGCTGTTACATGTACCGCACCTCTCATTCTCCGACCTGTTTATGGCTTTTTGACTCCTTGCCTCTTCAGTCCGGGTTTCTCCTGCCCCGCAGTGTCTAACCCGCTCAAAAGGTGCCCGCGTTTCGCCCCAGTTCTCTTTCATCCTCAGCGTGACACGGCTCGGCGTTCTCAGGGTAGCGCGTCACTTACAGACTCCACTTTGTGTGTTTTTCCAGATCCCCAGCTGTTTATTTACTTGGCTTGGGTTACACTGAGCAGGAAATATTACTCAGTGTGTTACTGTTAGAAAATAAATGGTGTAAAAAAGACAAGAATAGCCATTAAAGTGCCGCATTTCCTCCTGAAATTTTGAGGTTACATTTCCAGCCCGGCAAACTTTCTTGCATTTGACAAAGGGCACAGCTTCTCAGGTGCCATGAAACCTGCTGATACTCCATCCTACCATCTTGGCAGGTGGGTAACGCTGGGGTCTCTGGCGCCCCCATCAGGTGATCTGTCTCATTGAGGTGCTCAATGAATGAAAAGTCAGCGGTGACTGATTAGATGCCGACTTTTGCCTCATGCTATGAGCTGAGCAAGGAATGGTCCGGTGACACCGGATGACTCCAGACGGCCTCCCTCGCATGACAGATTCGTCATGGTTTCTGACCTCCCAGAAGAGCAATCATCACAAACTCCAAGGCTCATGCAAAATACATTTCCTCCGGGCCGTACACCTGCTTCTTTGAACCTGGTGGTCAGCAACACAAGAAAGAATATTTCGTTAAGCTGTTTGAATTTTTGATTTATTTCCCTTTCACATAAAATGTTTCCCTAATGAAATCCGAGTGATTTCAAAAAGAAATAGTAGCATGACGCTATGAAAAGCCTACATCGGAGTTCAAAAGGAAATCGTGTCTAAAACTATCTTCGTTTTCTTTTGATTGCCTATTGATTTTTGTGGAGCGAGGACGCTGCCTTACACGGGTGTTCAAATCAGCGGCAATCAAAAATCGGGGGGTGGGTGGTGATCAAAAGAGCTTCTTTTTGCACATCAGTTGCAGTGAAATGTTTCCCAAATATTCTAGACCCAATTAAGCTAAAATGGATTGATCATTACCTATTACA
The DNA here is from genome assembly GCA_026780845.1 of Petrocephalus sullivani. NCBI lineage: Eukaryota > Metazoa > Chordata > Actinopteri > Osteoglossiformes > Mormyridae > Petrocephalus > Petrocephalus sullivani. The sequence continues at coordinate 5,252,913 of JAODKM010000042.1, forward strand.
ATCTCTGTCTAAAATGCTCCCTTAACGACCAAATAAAAAGCATTTGTGCAATTAAAACATTAGCAATCTCGGATCGTGTTCAGTTCTGATGAGTCATCTGGGACATTTAACAGTATAATGTAAGAGCTCATTTTATTAGCTTGTTGTCTTCCATGGGACTTGGGCTTCCGGAAAGTCCAAATAAATCCAGACAGTAATTGCTGCCGAGCCTTAAACTAGCTCAGTCTTTCTCTCCAACACGTCCGGTATGGCAGATCATTTCATTGTCACTGATTAGTCAGTGCAGCTATATGGTTTCCTAAAAGTAACAAAATCTGCAGCAAATTAGCTTACTGGATGCTGAAACCATTGTAATTCTCCATAATCCTGGAACGCAAAACCTCCTTAGCTGTCAGTATCAGTTTCTTGTTAAGCAATAGTTCAACAGGGGCACACAACCGATCCCAGAATCGAGCTGTGTCAAAATAAATCCTGGACGTCGGTAAGTTGTAAATATGTATACGGTTTAGATGACTGGGATTCTTTGAAATGAAGATGCAGCGGGAAAATGATTCTGGTGTGCGCCAGACGGTTATGGGGAAAGTCAGTCTGGCCTCTTGAAGCTGAGACTGTAAGAAAAAGTGAAAATCAATTCACCACTTTAACACGCTGGAGCACTAGATGATGATATTCGGGGTGATGATGCTTTCGGGCGCTCTGGTTCAGTACCTCTGCAGTACACCATTCAGGCATAACAGGGCCTAAATCCTGACACATTTGTTACACCAAAAATACCCTTAAATTATGTCTCTAGTGGTTTATAACAGAATTCCTAACATGTCCTGCCCTTTTCATTTAATGCTCAGTTATAGCTGTAATATGCTTTCCTTCCTGCATCTTTTTGAGTGATTCAGGCTCTCAGGACAGACCTTTTTAGATCTTTATATCTGAAGTCTTTCCTCAGTGTAAACTTGATGGATATGATAGAGATGGACCACTCCCCTGCTCTTATAATGCCTGCTTTCACAATATGCACAGCAGAAAGGGTGGAATAACACTGTATATCAACTTCATTTCCATTTAATTTTGCGTCGTTCCCTTTCACTGCCTTTGTTGACATCACTGTACGGCAGTGTTTCCCAATCCGGTCCTCGGGGACCTGCAGACAGTCCGTGTTTTTGCTCCCTCCCTTGGGACAGTGGACTATCTGGCAGGGAGCTCAGAGAGAGCAAAAACGTGGACTGACCATGGGTCCCCGAATTGGATTGGGAAGCACTGCCGTAGAAAGAGGCCGTGGTCTTGCTCTTCATCGACGCGATTCTCAGTTAAGATGCGGGCAGCGTGGGGTTGCCCGCATCTGTACCAGGTTCTCCGATGAATGCCGATTAGCCAGATGCTGTTTATTATTATTATTATTTTTACTTTCTGTTATTCAGTGCCTTCAGGAATGCTTCTTAACTCCTCTGGCAGTGGGAAAAGTCCGGTAGAAGCCAAAGAGAAAGCTCACCGCCCTCTATTTATCCATCGCTCCTGTTATGCTGCGATACAACGATCAGAACATTAACTAATCGATAGCAATTATGTTCCACTTTGGAACGTCGCCTTGTTGCCGTGACGTCATCATGTTCCATAGCATTAAAATCCCATGTGAGCTGTTAGCTGACCTCTGAAGCTTAACGGGAACCCTAACCTCCTTTTACTGGAAGAGGGAGCCACGTCACTGGCCTCTGTGGCCGTGCTGGACGCGAGAGAAGAATCTGTACAGCCCTTAAAGTGTACTATGGCTGCCTGCAGTTCATTTCTTAGCTTAATCTGTTTTTAAGAGATTATAAGAGAAATTTAGGGCAGCCATTTTTTTAAAGAAGAAAATGTATGTATTTAAACTGTCCTGGTGTTTTGTTTTTATTTTCCATAATCATAGTATAATTAAGCTCCATAAAAATCACATTCAGTCCAATATATTGGATTTCTGTGGATTGGGGGAACATTTCAATGAATACTTTCAAATAGAAGATGGACATCTTATTGTACTATTTATGTCCTAACCCCTCTATAATTACTCTGAGGTTATTATCTGTGATACTGTTTCATGTCTGTCTTAATGTATTCATCGTGTTACAGTGTGATTGAAAAGGAAGATGACTTTATTTTAAAAAGACTGATAAAGCTTTTTTTCCAAGAGACTCTTTAATTAGCTACATTCAACTCATCAACCCTGAGTTATAAATAAGAAATGTGGCTTTTATAGAGCTGTAGAGTCCTCATTAAATCTGTCGGGTCTGTTCTATTAGTTAGCAGGGGCGGTGAATGGGACTGGGGGGGTTGGGGGGGGGTCTCCGTACCTTGATTTGCGAGTCATTGGCGACAATCAGCCTCATGTGTCCACAGCTCGGGCTGTTAGCGGCCTAGGAGGAAGTTAGTGTCATCTTCTACAGTAATGCGTTTCATGCTGGACTGCTCATTTGCCCAGCGGGGCGTTTTATTCCAGGAGCACATACATGACTCAGCATGTTGGTCATGGACTGGACCCGTATCTCGAAAGATGGAGCCTGCCTGGTACGACTAATCCTTATGTGTGGGCAGGATTCTAAGATTAAAATAACGGGGAAAAAAATAGCAGTAATAATAATAAGGGGAATCAAAATCTGAGATGCAATGAAAAAAGTTCACTGCTTAGATGCAACCTCACTGGCTCCTCATTTTCAGTGTATGCTGCATTGTCTCTTGCACTTGGGCTCCACGCTTATCGAGCTCGACCCTGTGCTGGGTCAATTATAGAAGATGCATGGATGGACAGATGGATGGACAGACATCAGAGAGATGGATGGATGGATGGAAGGAAGGAAGGAGGATAGTGACTCGGCACTAACCACAGGCTTAATTTGATATGCCTATTAATCTGATATTCAGAACCATGAATTCACAAGGTCTTCTGTGGCCCACACAGCTCCCTGTCTCAGAGGCAGATTTAGGATGATCAGGAAGCCATGAAGCATCCAGCAATGCGGGAGAGATTGAAATGTTCCCACATGATTACCCAGAATTCTCTCTCGGAGAGGAACTGGCCTTGGTCCATTCCAATTAGCTTTGGTATATTGCTATTATGGTACAGGTATTGGAGTTTTTAATTGGTTTTAATGATTCTTCCCACCACGGTAATGCTGCTTCTATAAATGTTCCAGCACGCTGATAATTACCCCGAATCACTCGGCAGCACACGCGGCTTGTGCACACGCATGTGAGCCGCTGAACAGCGTTTGATCAGCATGCCATGACTCCCTGAGACTAAATAAGAATCGAGAGGTAGAGGTCGGTCGATTAAGCAGCGCCGGGAGACGGAATCCGACGTGGTGCCCGAGGAGCTCCGCCGCGTGCGAGGTAGTCGGCCGCGCGGATGATTATTCATACTCCGACTGAGACGGGGGGAGGCACCTTCCTCCAACAAGCAGGCAGGGATCCAGAGAGATCACTCTCACAGCCTATAATCATCAGATGCACTAATGCAGGCTTTCCCAGTCCGGTCCTCGGGGACCTGTGGCCAGTCCACGTTTTTGCTCTCTCTGAGCTCCCTGCCAGACAGTTGACATTTTTGACAGTCCAAAAACGTGGACTGACTGTGGGTCCCCAAGGACCGGATTGGGAAACACTGCCCTAATGCGATCATAACAGGAGTCCCCTTTAAATGTACTTTACACAGCCTGAAATATGAATCCATAGATATAGTTGGTCATGGCTGGATATGGATGGACTATATAGATGGATAAATCTATATGGTTCCTGCATAGTGTTTACATAATGGCTTTATTTATGCGCCACGGTATTCTGAGGTGCTGCAGTTCTGGCTTGATTTGTGTGCTTAGCAAGGCAGGCAGATTTCGAGAAGCGGTTCGGGTTAAACTGCCTCATGGCCTGGATATCTGAGCCCCCAGACTCCAGTACAAGCTGTTGCTGAAAATGGGTGGTCCATCAGCCCATGCTTTCTTTTTTTGGCCTGCACAGGTCATACTCTGTTACAAACTGCTCATGGTCTGCGAGTAATTAAGGGCCGCCTTTTGTAAGGGAAGGGATCAGCAGAAGCCAAGTAATCATATTTGCTCTTTGGCAGAGTAAGTGCAGAGGTTCTGACGTCGACAGGGTAGGGGACGTATTAAAGGCTTGATTCGGGAGTATGCAGGATTGATGATTGGGGCTTGCAGATCGGCACCGTGAACCTAATGGAGCTTTTCCACTTCCACCAGGAACCAAGCTGCACCCGAGCCTTGTGACCTGACAGCTTTCCAGTGTAAAGTATGCAAGCCGCACCCAAGCCGGTACTCGCGCTGGGTACTAGCAGGGCCAAAATAGTGACCAAACTGTGCAGGTTGTGCCACCACCATCTCACTGGTCAAAATTGCACAGAAATACAGGTGATCTGCCTCGATATGCACAGATCATCTGTAGGAAAAAATGGCACATTATTTACATTATTAGTAGTATCACATACTGCCCCTACTTAAGAAGTACTATAGAACAGCTGAATGGAATGGATTTGTAATGCAAATTTGTATAAGCGAGCGCTCATTCCTCTAATGTTTGATGCTTGCATGACATGGCGAATCTCACAGACGCGCTAGCAGAAATTGGAAAAATAAAATTCCTATAATAATTGGACATAGCAAATTGTGATGTACACTATTTGAACAGTAAATACAGTAAGAATCTTTTCAGTTTTATGTCACTGTTGCTCTCCAGATTTTCTGCGACGCCGTTACCGAGCCGCAGAGTCCCGCCTTCTGCAGTGGAAAACCGAAGTGAGCTGGCACTGTAACTATTGGGTTCCCGTTTGGGTTCCCGTTTGCCAGTGGAAACGCGCCATAAGACGACGGCCCCTCCAGGTGAATCCAAGCCGCCATCCAGCCGCTTGCCTTTGCTGTTACGCTCGTCGTTCATTAAAACTGAGATTTGTCCTCCCAAAGATCTTATGCATCTTATAGCTGCTCCTTTGTTTACACCGAGTAGCCCAACCCCCCTCACTTGTCACCTCAGAGTAACTTGAGTCGGGATGAGCCAGAGGCAGCGACGGATGTGCTGTCTGGGAGAACAGGTGGCAGTGGGGGGCGGGGGGGTGCGCGCAGATTAGCCCGAGCCATTTAATCACAGCAGACCCTCTGTACAGCCTTGTTCTGTACGGCAGGAGAACTGCTGTCTCTGTAATAAAAGGCTGCAGCTCCAGATATACCAGCTTATCGAATTTCTGGGAGCAAAAAAAAAAAATAGACAATCTGTAACGGTGTATATTTGTGGCGAATTTGGAGCAAAGGAGATAATATTGCACCATGTGTCTGGTCTCCTCTGTCACGGTATCCCCCCCATTGTGAACACTAAAGCTGGCTCCTGGAGGAGTCCTGGCGCCTGACCGTTTCCATGACACTGATCACAGGAATGCTGACGGCCCTAACTGGCGTCTCCTCTCACACCTTGCCATCGCTGCTCCTCCGCGCTGACTGAAAGGCCTGGGGGCCGAGCGAGGTCAGCGCGGCTTCCTCCTGTCCGTCTTCCTCCTGTCCGTCGTCTTCCTCTTGTCCGTCTTACACCCGTCCGTCTTACTCCTCCTCCCCTTTGAAGGTTGCCTACTTCTGCAACATGTCAACAGCGATAACCACGCCACCAACTGGAACGTGTGTACGAGCAGGGAGAGTGCGCTGTTAGCTTGCCCGCTAGGAGCCTGGGGCCTCTCCCTGTCTTCCAGCTCTTTCTGTACTGTCCTCATTAGCGCAGATACAGGCCCTGAACATTAGTACAGGTACAGATTCTTAACAGCCTGATAAAAGACGACGTCAGTGGTTTTTTCCCTACATTTTGTCCTATCCACTGCTTTTACCCTCCATCCAGCTTAAGAGCAGAAAAGAGCAATCACTCAGCTAAGGTCTAGTGGAATTAACAACATATTTTGCAAGTATTTTGTTATGGAATTTTTTCAAAGCTGCATCAAAAAAACATTCCAATCTAATAAACGTTGTTATTAATTTTTAACTGTGACAGTTGTCAGGGTCGGTGCCTGTCCGTTCCCCCTTTTGGCCAGCTGGTGTTGCTGGCCATCCTGACCCCCCCGTGAGTTCCTTACCCCTGGTCTGGTCCCCACATTCCCTAGCCTGCGGCATAGCTCAGTGGGCTGAGCATCTGGCTTGAGTCCCTGTAGCATGGGTTCTAGGCTGGCCTTGGGCCAGTCTTCTGTTATTTTGTATTCATTGTTTTGTAGTTTTATAAGTTTGTTTCCTGTTCCCCG
>JAODKM010000042.1:5259256-5271318 GCA_026780845.1 Petrocephalus sullivani
TGGAGTCCTGTTAACCACACCTGCCTCCTGTTAGTAATTGTGTTCTGTGTATTTTAGTTCCTGCCTGTGTCCTGTTCCTTAGTCTGTCGTTGTATTGTTCGGTTCTAGTGGTTTCTCGGTAGTTGTTGTATTGTTTCTGTGCCCGTTTAGCGTAGCCCCTGTTTTCAGTTATATTTTCTTAGTTGGATTCTTCTGTGTTTGTTTTTTTTTTTTGGTGACCCCTCATGGTCTGTTTTCTTTTGTAGTTTTTCCCAGTTTTGATTTCCTTTCCAATAAACCCCTTTCTTGTTCTGGTGCCGCAAGTGGGTTGTCACCTTTTTCCTCTCCTGAATTCTGCCTGCACCATGTCCCGCCATCACCGGATCCATACCAGACAGTACATTAAATCAGTCGGCAACCCATCCTGGATCGTTCCTTAACTTGCGCCCCTCGTCCCCGGGATAGGCCCCGGAGGTATCGCACAGTGACATTTTTCACATCCTCGCCCTGTCAGTTTACATTCCGACTTTGCACTGTTGATTTTATGGTGCTGTAGAATCATGTAATATTGGGAAGAGTGGAGGGACGAAAACGCCATCCCTGAACGAGAGTGAATGGGAAAGTCCCAGCTTGCGTGACACTGCTGCCGCAGGATGCGGCCCCCTGGGACTCATTACTCTGCATGTACCTCTGGGAGCCGGGGGCTTTGTTCCCGGCAGCCGGGCCCCACAGGCAGCAGGAATGAGCCAGACTCATCTTCATCTGCTCTGCTGAGGGTTCCACTGCGCCGCCTCTCAGCCACTGACACGGTGGACCTCTAGTCATCCTTCAGGGCCCAGTCTAACGAAGGAGGGCCAGCACAGTGTGTAATACTGCTGAGATGGGTTTCACGCGTTACCTCTCGGTCTTCCACTGCCTGCCTGGTGACCCAAACACTAGAAGCACACCTGAGTCAGCAAATAAAATATTTGAAGAGTGTTTGGACTTTTAATCTGGACAAAATATGTTTGCAGTGGAACGCTGGACACCGCAAGAGATTTTTGGCCATCTGAGAGCCTATCAGGCTCAACCTACACCAATCCAATTTTGGGAAATTTTGGAATCGTCCGAACATTCCCCACCTTTACGGGGATTAATGTTTTCCCTGATTAATGTGTGTAAGCTTCAGGAAGGACAGAGAATAAATAAATGTTTTCAATACCATTCTCTCTTTTCTCATTTGTTGGTCTCAAGCTACTGAATAATAGAGCGAGTACGTTTCCCAAAAGCATAGCTGCTAGCTACATTAGCAACTTACATAGTTAGAAGCGTGCAACTGAATGAGTCCAACTACGCTAGTTGCTAACAGGAGTTTTTGGGAAACACACCCCAGGACGAGATGTGATTCAAGATGGAGGAAGGGCAGAGTAGGTGAGAGGACCATGAGTCAGATCCGGGGAAGGAAGGCTAAACTCCCATGATGCATTGTTCTAGCGTTGGCCTCTAGGTGATTCCTTTCATTGCTATAGCAATTTTTGCGCAGATGTTGACGAAAAGCTTTGAGATTTTCAACACACTCTTAAATGATAAACATTTAATTCACTTCTCTGACACAACTAATTCAAAGTGACTAGGGTTATAATTTATTTGTACTCCACATTGTTAGCACAAAGAGGCACATGGTGAGCTACTCTTAATATTGTTATATTTGTACTACGGCTTGCACTGTACATTTGATTTTCATACTGTTCCCAGCATCGAAGATGCAGGATGCAGGATTACCACCTTCCCTGTGGGAAGGTAACAATTTTTTTACTATAATAGGTCAGATCTTCTAAGTGTTGCTTCTGGAACCTGTGCCACTCTATTCTGGACCATGTCTCTAGCTGTGCATGTCCTACTTCCACCGAAGGTGGTCTTCTTTGAAAGAATGTTTGCTCCAGTTCGCCGCCATAGTGCCAGCGATCGCTGTGTTGCACTGCCCTGGAACAGCTGCACGTTTAACAAACCCCTGCTGCCTCTGCGTCTGCATGTCAAGGGGACAGATGGGCCAGTCTCCTGGTGGCTCCACAACCTTTTTTCACGCCCTGCTGATAGCCTCTCCCTATGCCGCATCAATGACCGTCCGCATCTGGTCCCCCTACAATGCATGGGCATGGGTGGGCAACAGGGACGAGTCTCAGATTTTTTTTTAGAGTGGGGGCATAAAAGGGGCCAACCTTATCATCAGCCAATGATATGCTTTTAATGGGTGAGTGACAGGGGAGATGGCACTCAGGGGGCCAATCAGCTTTCAGCTCGGGGTCAGTGTCCCTGTGGCCCCACCCCTGGTGGGTCAGCGCAGAGGGCATCATGGGCTCTAGAGTTCCTCACTGCTACATTTACTGCCCACTCATTGCAGACAGTGCTGTATTCCTGTCAGTCAAAGAAATCCCCTCCACCCCATAAATGCTAGGCTTTCAAAGAGACAGCTGGGAGTGCATTCGTCCTCCAGCTACGACACTCCAGTTCTTCTGCTGGGGCTCCTCAGATTAATGGAGACAGGGGTACCAGCCCCCTGTTCCAGTGAGGCTTTCTCCGCCCCATTCAGCAAAATTTGGCTACAGGCTCCAGGATCAGATGTCTGCACCCTCACATACTTCACCCCAAGAACACAACACCAGCTTGAAAAGAAATATGAGCTTGAAGTCAGATGGGAAAATGTATAAAGACATTTCCAAAGAAGCCTGTGCAGCCATATTTTTTGACATTCCTTGAGATCAGAGGCTGCCTTCTGGTTAGCTTGGCGTTTGTTTGCATCAAGGATCTCGGGAATCATTTGCACTCTGCTATAGGCATCAGATGGATGCAAGGTGTCAGCTCTGCGGATTTCTGTACAGAACCCTGTGCTGAGCCCTTAGCCACCCAAAGGTTCTGTCTTTGTTCATAATAAAGCCACAAGTCAAAGCAAGGCATCAGTGCCCTCTTCACTATGGAGATGTAAGGGGAGGGGTGCAGAGGCTACCTTGAGTGAAGTATTTAAAATTACTTCAAAGAAATAGGCAGCAGAGTAAATGAGTGTATTTGAGGCCAGATGGACAGATGAAAGGGTCTTCTGTGTGTTCAGTGAACAGAGTAAGCGGAAATGAGTCAATATGGGTTTTCACAGGGTGAAGACGTTACACAGAGGTCAGGTGTTTGGTCTTGTCTCCTTTTGCTGGCTTGATCCATTCCTAAAAGTGTGGGGGGAGAAAAGCGTGCATTGTGCAAGACGCAGGTTTCACACAGTAATAATTACAATACAATAATTAGCAATGATAATAATAAATAATAAATAAACAATGTTTACTTGGGAGACGCTGCACAGCAGCAATCTGGCCTACGGAGTACGCCCTATAAAATAATGTCCTTCTGGACAGCATCCAACCTCATCCAGCGTCCAGTAAGGTTAAAACGGAGTAAAAAATCTTAAGCAGCTGACGGAACAGTGTTGTGCATCTCTAATGAGAAGATGGCACTCTACATTTTTTCTGCCAGACATGATATATTTTTAAAAATCACTTTTGAAATAAATGTGTTCTTTTGACACATGCTATAATTTGCACACAACTTTTTTCTTTTTTAAATAAAGGACATATATTGAATATATGATGCTTATCTCCATGGGGTTTCAGTGTCTGAAATGGTGTCCTCTGCCTTTCACTGTCTCATCAAAAGGAGATGTGTTTCTGAGCCATCGGGAGGTCAATTTTACAGTGAGTGTCACAGAGATTTGCCATGTGCAGACTTGCAGGGTGACAGGGGAGGTGATGATAGACATAAGTCATGAAAGGTTAATGTCATTTAACAGCCACAAACCACGGTCACGTGTGACTATCGATCGACTGCAAAGTCATGAGGACCATTTATTTTCTTTTGATTCGATTCGATCAAAACCATCAGAGACGGTTTATTATGTGTCCCACTGCCCATCTCTGAAGAAAGCAAAGTGGGCTCATCAAGACTTTTTTTTTTCCATCGCGAAACCTTAAACGCAACTCACAGTAATATGTCTAAGAGGTAGCCTGAAGTGAGCGTTACATCATACCAGCCTAGGCATGCAGGAAGGATGATGAAACGAGGAGAGTAACTGCCTCGTTTCATGTTTGTTTGTCACAATCGAAGCAGAGATGAGAGGACTGAAGTTGCGTCATTCGGAAGGAGTCTGAACGTCCCCCGAAGCAGTGGGAAAGGTGATGGAGCAGAGGGCAGGAAGCAGAGGTACGGCCAGGATGCGTTATCACGGGGCGTGCATTCACACACAACCACTCGCTAAGGGCGGTTTAACCGAACAACAGTGCCAGGGAAAGGATGCAAAACGAAAACCCTGGAGCCAAAGTGTCACCCCAAGACGGGATGGGATATAAATCATGTAAGGCGCCGGGGTGATTCGAGGACAATGAGCATAAGAAGGGGATAATTCATACAGAGGGGGCAACCTTACCAATAGCCAATGATATGTGAATCGGTGAGTGACAAGGGAAAGGGCACTCTAGGGGCCAATCGGATTTTAGCTAGAGTAAATGCCTCTGAGGTCCCGCCCCTGTATATGCCCATGCTAAGACATGTGACAGCCAAATGAGCAGGCCCAGTTCCATCCAGCTCTTAGAGTCATGCGACGAACCTCGGAATCTGCAAACCTGGCAAATGAGACATTGGATACATGATTAGAACACGTGCCAGCATGTGGGTATGACTTTGGACAGAAGGTTGCCGGCTCAGAGCCCACAGTCGGTGTAGTTATTAGACCCCTGAGTAAGATCTCAGAAGTGTACGTCGCTTTGTACCATTGTGTCAGCAAAATAATGTAAATGCCAGTCACGTTTGACGGCGGCTCAGCGGCTGTGATGAGGCATCGAGGCCGGGCACCCTCCCATCCTTCACGGCTGGTGTCCACAGACCGCAATGGGCTCCATGCGAACAGGCATAAATAATAAAGCAGACTGGGAAAATTACCTCCGCTCATCATGCACGGCTGTAGAGGTGATATTGCAGGAGCCAGAACACAGTGTGAGGAATTCAGGGCGTAAATAATGAATCGGAAGTGGCATGACCACAAGACATAACGGCAGAGTGATAGCGTTACGTCAGGTACAGCGTCGCGAGTCTGCCTCCATATCGAGTTGTAAACGCTGGGAAAATTTGACTAACTCACGTAATTGGAGAATTACTTATCTGTTACGATTTTTGGCTCCTTTACAACTCATAGGGCTACGGAATTAATCACGTGGGACTGATATAAATTAACCAATTAGCCATGGAAATGTATCATTTCGGGGGAAGCGCAAGCTAAATATCCCAATAAGTATCAAGTAAAATTCCAGATTGTAGATAACTATTCTGTTCTTCGTCGTACATATTTCATAGCTCGGGGCACGAGTCTGGGTCATGCAGAGAGCTCGGGGAGACAAAATAGCTAGTTCCCATTGCAACGATTTCAATATTTAACTTGATAAATGTAGGTCTTTTCAGTTCAGTGCAGGAGATTGATACGGGTAGCTTGATGTAAGAGTGTTTGAACGACCTAAATTAATAATAATAATGTCTACTCCCTTTCGACTGGCAGCTTCTTTCCGAGGGACATTCCCATCTTCCCACTATACGTTTTTTTAATCACTTGCTGTCATCTCGGGAATCTCCCCGTTAAATGGCTCTCATCAAGGCCTGGGTCTGGGCACCTGTTCTCTGAGAACTGTGATCTATTTCACCTCGGTCGTCGTCTATAGTCATTTGCGGAGTGACATCAAGCCGTCCCCCATTTTCTTAGCCTCTTATTACTCTCCCCATCTCCCTTGCCTTGTCGAAATGCGCGATGACCTGTAAATAACACGTCTACCCTAAGAAGCAGCTAGGTTATGGAGAGGGCTGTTGGGGAAGTAGAGGTTGATGGGCTGTTGGGGAAGTAGAGGTTGATGGGCTGTTGGGGAAGCAGAGGTCGATGGGCTGTTGGGGAAGTAGAGGTCGATGGGCTGTTGGGGAAGTAGAGGTCGATGGGCTGTTGGGGAAGTAGAGGTCGATGAGCCCGAGACCTTGTTGGCATTGATCTCTGCTGATGTCGCCTTCTACGCCGCAAAACCCCTTCGCACGGCAGGCACTAAAAAATTACCGCCATTGGTCACAGCGATGTCCAGAATGCTGCCTACAAGGCAACTTTTTCTTGTTATTGTTTAACTTTCCTACTTCCTGGGGTCATCCCTGGGGCTTCACAAGCCATTAAAAAATGCTCCTCCAAACACCAGCTTTTACCAAGGATATTGCGTCATCGAGCCGGCTAACAGCTTTCATTCCGGTTTGGTGCTCCTGACAAGACGCGAGGCGGTGCGGTGGCGTGGCTCCTTCCGGGTTTGCGGCCCGGAGAGGCTCCATGATCCATAGGAGCGCCCGCTAATTGGGGCCGCACGCGCGCCGTATCGCGCTTCCCGGCAAGGCTGGGGGCAATGGCAGGATAATTGAAACTCAGCTCCGCTCCCACAGTGAACATGCATTTTTTACCATCTTCTTTTCCGCCAGTGTGGCCGCCCTGATATGCACACTTCCTCCTCCGTCCCATATCTCTTTTATTCAGCATCTTCCATCATTCATGAGCGAGAGCGAGTCTCCCCAGGGGCTTAGAGAGCCTGGGAGCAGAAGCCGGTCTGCTCACATGTTCGTCGCCTTTACAGTCCCCACTGTCCATACAACTGATGCCGGCTGACTATATATTGCATGTATTTCTTCTATACCACTTGTCTATATACGGTTATGAGGGTATGATCCATGATGGGGGGCTCAGGGCGCCTGATCAGAAGTGGCCCACTTTTCAGAGAGCTCCATTACAATCCTGCAAAACTGACCAAGGAGAACCCCCCTCCCAGTCGGTGAATTTTACTGAGGGAAAATCCACCCATCAAGAATCTGCCCCTAAATAAGTCTCTGCACCCATCATGTAATAAAATATGATATAATATAATAATATATATAATATCTATTATATAATATATATTAGGGCTGTCAATCAATAAAAAAATTAAGTAGTTGCACATTTTGCAATGAATGAATTGTGGTGTCAGTCAGTATAAATCCATGTTTGGCTTTGGGACCTGTTTGGAGTGCATTTTTTTAATGAATTTACTGCTCAGGTCTCTTTTCAAGGGGAACGGGGAGTGTTATCGTAAGTGGCCTGGAGTCCAGCATCGCCAAGGCCGACCGAAAAACAAACTCTCAGCACACCCGTCCTCTCTCTCGCATGCAGAGAAAGGCAAATATCAACCTGGTCTCCTCCCCCCTAATCTAGGACACTTTGAAACAGCACACAACGAAGCAGTGGGTAGTGGGAACAAAACAGATGGATTTGATTTTAATGAGGTTGTGTGGAGGGAAATGAATTTACACAAGTCAAAAATTCTAAGTGAATTAGACGACAGAGCACCTGGAGTAGAACTTTATAAAATATACAAAATCAGTTTAGCCCTGAAATAGATTTTCTTTTTCCCTCATGGAGTCACTTACAAAATATCTATTTGAGGGGAAAGTGTGGTGTGATTGGGCGGAGTTGGAAGAGTCATGCATGGCTAACGCCGTCCCGAAAACAGTGAGGCCAGCGCATTACGCTATGGAGTCTGGGCAGAGGCATCGTTTCAGAAACCTTCGCTTTCGAGACTATCACCTTAAATAATGAATGCCGGCCTTGAAATTTTCATCAGCCTCCTATGACATCAGGGAGCTTTTGGGAAGGGAGGGAACGGAAATATGGGGGTGGGGGCTGTGGCAGCGGGGGCCAGAGGTGTGAGCTTCTGAGAGGCTGTTTGACAATTAAAGAAAATACCGCAGGCGTGGCTGAGGAAACATGATCAGATGCTGGCGGCTTACACTTTCACTTTCACTACCTCTGGTCCATCTGACCCATCCGCTGCCTCTTTCATGGTACCCGGAAAGTGGTGCAAGTTCATAGGCTGCTAAGGGAGAAAGGACACTTCTGACCCATTTCCCAAGATTCATCTTGTTTTTTTGCCAGCAAAATGTCACTAGGTTGTAGTCATCACCGCGCTGTGCCTTAGGCCCCGAGATTCAGTTCAATTCCATTTATTTTTATATGGCCCCTAGGCACTTTACATGGGTGTTTTGTCATAGACTACTGCATCATTTATACAGAATTCAAAAGCAGGAAAAGGGAAGACAATGAAACGATGGAAAGAACGCCAGATGACAGCGGAGGAGAGGAATCGAAACCTCCCAGTTAGGGAGAAGAAAGGCCTCTGGGGGTCCGTGGTCAGCTGGCTGCCCACCCCATAATATCATTGAAAAAAGATGGCTGAAAAGTGCATTGAGTATGACACTAAAAAGATCATGTGCTGAGGTCTGCGGTGGTACCGATCCCAGGCCAGCGCTGTCAGCCTTAACATGCATCATTTTAATTCTGGAACAGGAGCCTTTTCAAACCATCACAGACCTACGCTGAAAGTTAGTGACAGACCAAGGGGCTTCGGCGTCACAAGAAGTCCTGGCTCTCCTGATGCCTCTCTTTGGAAAATCCCTGCTTTGGGTTTTCAGTGGTCACACAGGAAATATTACATGACAAGTTTCTTTCTGAATCACGCCAGTCAGGGCGTGGGAAGCAGTCAGCAGGATGTTGCTCCCTTGAGCCCCCTCAAGCATGGCGAAAGTGTGGCGGGGAGGTGCTCGTAAGCGTCCGTAATTACCCACAGACCTCCAGGGAACAGTGTCCACTTTTTATCCTCGGCAATCCCCAATGAAAGGAAGCCCTATTTCCCTTAGACTATATTCGGCGGGCTCAAGCTACTCCATGGCCTTGGATCCTGCACAAATGGAGCAGTCAAGCCAGCTGAACTCTGTCCCAGGAGGATTCTGCAGGTACTGCTTTGGCGGTGGAGAAGACATGTATTGAGGACCACATAGCAGAAGCCTCCGCAAAACCTCTGCAGATTTTTATTCTTTCGATCTGCAATAATTATATAGTAAAATCTAAAAGGTCTGTAATTTTAGCCTCCATGCAAATAATCATTTAAAAATGGCTGGATTTGGCCCTCCATAGGAAAATAATTGCCAGGCCTGACTTAGCAGGTGACATGTTAACAGAAGATCTCTGACATAGGCTTTACTTTATTGCTTTATCACAATTATTCAGGAAAAATCCATTTAAACTAATTAAAATAATTCATAAAACCATATTAATATCTGTGTGTGTGTGTGTGTGTGTGTGTGTGTGTGTGTGTAAGAACCACCACAGACCCAGTCTGTATGGATTGATGGTACTACCCTTCAGTCTATTCAGTGCTCCTGTTCCTGTCTTTAGAGCCACTGAAAGATTGCTCTAGTTTCTTTGTTACTCCTCATAAGTAGACATAGTGCCGTATGAAGCAAGGAGGAAGGACCAGGGCTCTGCTATACAGAGCCGACCACACACACCAAAAGAAGGGTGTCTGATATCACTCCAGGATAGTCTGCTTTCATTCCCCGCTTGGATGTTTGATATCACTCCAGGATAGTCTGCTTTCATTCCCCGCTTGGATGTCTGATATCACTCCAGGATAGTCTGCTTTCATTCCCCGCTTGGATGTCTGATATCACTCCAGGATAGTCTGCTTTCATTCCCCGCTTGGATGTCTGATATCACTCCAGGATAGTCTGCTTTCATTCCCCGCTTGGATGTCTGATATCACTCCAGGATAGTCTGCTTTCATTCCCCGCTTGCAGATGCATCATCGTCATCCTGCATCATCGTACATTCACAACGGCGTCCCTGCAACTTAAAACAATGCTTGTCACTACAATGATTTTGTCAAGCTGTATATCCCATAATATGCAAATGCTATGATGTTTTGCTTCGATCTTCCCTCAGCTTCCAGGTGCTGGTGTTGTTTCAGTTTGTTATCTTGCCGGCTGCCATAGACATGTGCAGATGTCGTGTCTACAAGGTGCCACGGGGAAGTTTCTAATGGGTATGTCTCACAGTTGATGGGTCGTGATGGGAGTCTTGCACATTCCTTCCTCCTCGGGCTCTGGCAACATCTGAGGTGATATGCGAGCCTACTGTTATTATTGTTTTTGTTTGAACTTCGATTTATTAAATTCAACACAGATCTATTCTACAGCACATTACCAGTCAAATGTCCAACAAAAATACAAGAATATTTCTCTGGGCAGTCTGTGATCCACACATCAATATACATACAGTCCAGTCCGTGTACATCATTCCATCTACACTGTATATTCATAAAGCCAGAATGGGTTGGGTGCTGTCACCTTTAATATGGAACCCATATTTGAGTAACACTGCCAATCAACTAAGCCTGCCAGCTTTCAAAAAGTATCCACAATGAAATCAGACTGTAGGCCGCTAAAATTAGCGTTAGTTTTTAAAGAAGAGTCATTAGGATTCCCCAAAGAGGAAGAGGTGAATGCCCGTACAATGACATCAATAAATATGTCAAACGACAGCCCACTGCAGAGAACGTCTCCCACATAAAGCCCCGTTTAAGTTGACTGTCAGTAGGGGAGCTTGGGGGTGCTAAAATAGCAGAGCGAAGTTCAGTTACATAAGGGCAGCCCTGGAGAGACGCAGGGGAGTGAGGACTGGTGCAAAACCTGCCAGACAAACCCGAACGGAGAGCCTACAGCTTCTAATAAAGATAGGAGCTTTTATTCATATCTGTTTTGTTTTCCATAGGGACCAACTGCCTAAGCTGGCAATATGAAAATGAAACATGACATGCTGGCATTTTGATTTGGCATGAATTTGTTTTTTAGATGTCACGTCTCTTCGTGAAAGCTCTACCTAGCTCTATGTGACAATTCTACCTTGTTTGCTGATCACAGTTCATCAGATTCTATTTCTCCTCCTAACTCTGTTAGCCCATGAACTGGATAAAACTGCAGATTCAGTTCTATGACTTTTCTCCTCAGCCTGACCGCCTCGCATCAGGCGAGGTGCAGAAACATATTCAGATTGGAACTCCCGATCCTGTAAAGGGTCATGATGAATCTGGAACCTATCCCGGGAAACACAAGCCAGGGGAACTCCTTGGATGGTTTATCGCAGAGAATACACACAATTACAAACCAAGGACAAATCAGGCTTAACAAATTCACATAAACACACGCCACAGGCAATTTAGAGATACCAATTTGAATAATTATATGTTTTGGACCGAGGGAGGAAACTAGAGTACCCAGGGGAAGCCTACTCAGACTATGAGAGGGCATCCAACCTCCACAAACTGGGAAGGAATCAAACCCGCAACTCTTGCTGAGTAAGGATAGAATCAGCCTACGGAAGACCTAATTTCAAGTTCTTGTGTAGAAAAGCACCGAATGTATTTTCTATGATTATTGAGCCTTTCTGGATTAATATTGCCCTTGTGATATCAGTATTTGTTTTCTCACAGCAAACGAATTCCAGTCCACAAGCTCATTACCCACTCCGGTTGCTGCCAAGTGGACTTCAAAAAGTGAGAATATTGGAATTTATCCCAGAAGGAGGACAAGGACGTCACAGTGTTTTCTGGTTAGTAGGCCTGGTCTTTTAAAATATAACCAGCTGAAAGTAGAATATTGCCCGGTGACACATGTATGGTGCACAATGATACAGTGTCATAAGGCATTACATTACAGAATAATGTAACGAAGGATGTGTACGGTTTGCAAACAGGGCCCTTTTATTACTGCAAATGAAAAATGTAATGCTGCCGTTGTTTATGAAACCCATGTTGATTCTAAGTTGAATGGCTAAATCACTGCAGTGGAATATGCTTTTCATTTGGAGCATTGTGTACTAGTGCTGATCACTTCTGACGACGATATTTTCCTTGGGTGATCGAGTTCCTCTGTATATTTACAAAGTCAACAATATGCAACAGCAGCAAATGCCTGAAGGTCCTTCTTCTCCTAGAAGCAGGCGAAGACTCGCAGTGGTTAGATACTTTTGGAACAGACTTCTATAACCTGTCTTTCTTTGGGGGGGGGGGGGGGGGGGGGTGAAAAACTTTGATAGGGTACAACCTTTTTAAGGCCCACCTGCTTCCTAACCTTTTTTTTTTACCTCCCCTTTTTTTTTTTTTCCCTTTTTACCCCCCCAAAAGGGGGTTGTT
>JAODKM010000042.1:5271418-5283823 GCA_026780845.1 Petrocephalus sullivani
TCCCATAAGCAACAACCACCACCCCTCACCCCACACCGATCCACATCTACCGCCCGAAACTCAGCATGCCCCAAAGGCGCCTTGAAAATCCTGGACTCTCCAAGTGACACAAAACTTCAAACCCTTACCTGTCCTCAAAGATGTTCCATATGAAGCACTATATAATATAACATATAATATTATATGACCCACCTGATTTTATGCATCCTTTAATTCTGCGCCGTGTTGAGCCACTGCACTGCATTGATTTAATCTGCCAGCTCTATCCCGCTGATTAGCTTTGTCACGCTAATAGTTTTTTATCTGACACTTCAATACACTCGCACAATTTCCACATTTATCTTATTCGCTAACTTCCACGCGCTAATGAGTTACGTCAAGCCTCGGGCAAGGGGCCCTGTCCGGCTGCGGTCAGTCACGCTGACCAGGCTGTCAGGTCGGCCACACTTCAGTGAATACCTCTATCACAGTGATATAATTAGCCTATGCTTCCAGTTACATTACTCTCAGGAAAGTGGATTTCCTTCTTTTTTTTGTCTGATTAGTGGGATAGCTTTGGCCTTAATTATAAATTCTCACTCGCAGGTTGCTGCTGCGCTATAATCCTCTAATCCTAATTAGGGTGAATCACATGGTCTGAGCACTGGCACACACCTCATGAAAAACAGGCAGGAAAATGCGACCTCTTAACTCTGCATTAATAAGCTTGCTGCCAATGTTCTGATTGCATGTGCTGTGCTGGATGGCTCCCAAACACCGCGGGGTCCCTCCTATGCACCACGCCTCACCATTCGCCTAATCACTCTGCTCCCTGTGGTGCACTCGCACTTTGCTCCGGTTATTAACCCCTGCCTCTTCCCCACCAACTCTGCATCTCTCTCGCACAGCCGAAACATCCCTCCAGATGTGGACACAGCTTTCAGAGCCAGGGAGTAGCTCAACAAGTTAGAACACTTTGCTAACAACCCAAAAGGCGTGGGTCCAAATTGCAGGGAGAGGCCACCCCTCTACTTTAAGTGGCTTTGGACAAAGACATCAGAAAAATGTAGGTTGCACTTTCATTTAAGGCATCGTTTCCCGGTGACAGGAGATGTCTGACATTACTTCAGTTGTTTGTATGCCAATAGCGCTGATAGCGCTGAGGTGACGTAAGAAAACGGAGACTTAATTGTCGTGGCACCCATTGCATGTTACTGAACAAAGTGCCTCAAAAGCAAGGACTGAATCGTAGGAACAAAAATCCACGTAGGCGGCACACAGTGCTGGTACAATCTTGGCACAATTTAACTTCAGCTTGTGGGCTGGTTTTCCTTTTTGCAGAAACAATCCCCTTTATCGTTTATACTTTGACGACAGATCTAGCTTGACTGCTAATGACCTGTTTGCCTGCCACGGGAAACAGGTCAGAAATAATGCGATTTTTAATGTCATGTAAAGCTCGGTAAGAGCGCAATTAGGCTGCCGTAGAAGTGTGGAATCTTTCATCCGTCCCTTTAATATCTGTCAGCTATTATCTGGCGCTTTTCAACCATAATAATGACCAATAACCTGCATTTAGATGGCAGAAGAGTCTCTTGCGGTTACTAATTGATGTTCATTTCTGTAATTCTTACATATGTGCTTTTTAAAAGCCCACAAAGAGCTCTTATGAGGCTACTTCATTTTTATGATTTCTGACGTGTACGACATTGCATGTTAATAAACACACAGGGCCCCTGTTCCCTGTTCTAACGCATTTAGTATACCTATAAGTATTCTTGGTAATTCTTAACTTGAGAGGATGCAAATACTTAATAGTAATTCAGTTACCATTGAAGTACAAATAATGAACAAGTGCTGTCACTATTTAAGATGAAAGATATGTCATTGAGTCATTAATTATGAGCACACATGACATCAGTATTTCACTGTTATTCATTATTTGTTCCTTCAATAGATCCTTAGTAGATCCTTCAGTAGTTCACAAATGTTTATAGAATTAACAGATATAGTAACAAATATAGTAACTGCTTACGATAAATGATGCGTCACAATTCATTAATCAACAAACGTAACAGTTTGTAAATAACACTTAGTTTGTGGTTAATTAACGCGTAAGTGATAGCATAATACTACATTATTTGTGTTCCATCAAGTAAAGTGTCACCATATTCTTTACAGTCATGTAAGCATTTTGATAGCATTTTGTTAGAATCTTTGTAATGTCATATTCATAGATAATCTGTTTATATTATGAGGTCTGCTATAACAGCATACTAACATATTATTGGCATGTATTTAAGTATTATGCAAAAAAAGACAGTGGTTTTCTGTATATGATGTACTGAGCCACCATATACTGTATTTGCTAGTGATGACAGATCTCCTTTGTACTTCGTCACATGACCAGTTGTACAGTTTAAAGCAGCGTCCCCCAACCCTTATTGCACACAAACAGATCCTGAGGACAGCCATCCAGAAAATATGCACAGTGTCCTCCCCCCCACACCCCTTCCCCCAGGATGTTTGGCGCTCCTGAGACAATGGTGTTTTTGTCGCTGAAAGAGGCCTTCCTAATTGAATAGGAAACTCCTGAGCTAGAACAATAAAGCAGCTCGTAATGTGCAGCGTCCAGCGCTCAGCCATTGTTAAGGCCGCAGGCAGGGGCGGCAAAGTAAGAGCAGGGTCCGGCTAACAGGTTCCGTAAAATGATTCATTCCGGTAAAATGCTCAATTTGGCCAGTATGACATCGTCATGTATGGGAAGCTCTTGACTTACGTAAAACCGACGTAACTAAATATGAGATTACCAAGAGTTTACTCTGAAAGACAACAGATGCCTGTAAGTAAACACACACACAGGGGTGATTGCTGGCCCCGCCCACAACATGTGTGGCTTTCTCCCACATGTTCAATGCTGTCTATATTACATTGATTTTGCAGAGGCTTTTATCCAAAGCGCTAATGCAGGATCGGGCAATCCCTGGAGCTGCTCGGTACTGGGGGCCCAATGATGAGGTTACCTAGGTAACCTTGGGATTAGAACTGATGACCTGCTGATTACTGGCACAGCACCCTAACCCACGTGACCACACCACTCCCCTCCACTGTCTCCATCTCTCCAGGCGGAGTGTCCACTTTCACAGAAGGTCAGTTACTTTCCATCTCTTTCTTTTTCCCCAGTTGTTCCTCGAAGCATGACAGCATTGATTGACGCTCAAAGCAAAAGGAACCATCTCATGACACTTTAATGCTCAGGTACTGGTCTTCTGACTGTCATTTTACAACAAGCTCTACACTGTATCCAGTAATGTCCATTAGGGTCTTGACTCCTATCTCCCTTAAGGAAATTCTTCGTCTGTTTTCCATAACTGCCTTAGTCAGTACAGGCTCACAGCGAGACTGGAGGCTATCCCAGCGAGAGCCAGGGGCAGCAATTACATCCCAAAGCCGAGGGGTATGAGGCTACAGTGCTACCCACTGTGCCACTGTGCCATTGAAAACAGACCTTTCAGAGTTTACTTCTAAATTTACTCCTATCACTTTGACTCCCACAACTCTCACCAGGATATTCAGTAGGATGATTATGGATTAACAGATAGATGAACGGATGGCTGATTGATGGATGATTGCGGCAGTATGACAGGCACATAGCCACGTAATAAAAGTACCAGTTTGACGCACCCCCCCCCCCCCCCCCCCCCAAAAAAAAAGACAGACACCCTACAAAATGTATTTCTGACTACAGGAGTGGTATTCCACAAAGCAGGCTTTCTACGTTAGCCAGATACCGTAAGACCAAAGGATTGTCAATAGGAATGTCACTTATTTCTCCTCCAGTTGGTCAGCTTTCACGTTTGGCGTAAGTTGGCCCGCTAACTGGGAAATCCTGCTTTGTGGAATGGCCGCCAGCTTGAAAGGTTAGGCCAGATCATGGCATCTGTTGGTGCTGATGTTTCCAGTAAGATTCCCTGTGCTAGAAACAGTACTGCATCTGAGTGGTACGACTAAAATGGGCACTTAAACAGTAACTGGGATTTTTGTGAGTGAACCAGGCAATGGCAAGCAATCACTGTGCTTAAAGTGAGCTCATTTGATTTTGCACCTGAGCTAATGGTTCTCTCTGTCCCCCTTCCCATTGAGCTAATGGTTCTCTCTGTCCCCCTTCCCATTGAGGTAATGGTTCTCTCTGTCCCCCTTCCCATTGAGCTAATGGTTCTTTCTGTCCCCCTTCCCATTGTGTGATTGGCCCATCTCCCATGGCAAGAAGGCAACAAGGACCAGGAACAATAGCATTTTCCCTTCTCCAATGTGTGGGTTGAAATATTAACATCACCAAAATCCAAATCTGGAGGCGACCAGGGCATTTATAATAATTAAGCATAACATGTTTGGTTGTCTAAACTAGCTATTAAGCCTTTATCAGGTCATTTTACAAACCCAGTGCAGCTCAAAGCACATGGAATGATACACAAACAATAAAAAATAATGTAATTACAACTTCAAACTGAAAAACATTTTGGCAGGGGGTAATGGATGCTATTACCTGCACCCTCATCGCTGCCATTAAACAATGACTGTGCCCAGGCATAGATTCTTTTATAGATCACAAATATCAAATCTCAAGTAGCTCAAGCAGAGCTGATTATCACCCAGCTGTACAGCCTCCCATAACAACTCATTTGACACCAACACCAACTAAATTGGGAAGCTTATGAAATATGAGCTAAATGTCATCTCTCTGTGAGCAAACTGCTTTTGCTGAGATGGAACACACCCCCTATTACTGGTTATGGGTCCACCTGCCACCAGGCATGTTAACTACAACTGTGAGAAGTGGACAGTGGCATAGATGCACTGGGAATGTTAACAGGGATCCGGCACCGTCTTCACCGTAGCGGGGGATCTGTTCTCATGCAGAGATCCAGTTTCTCCTGCAGGACGTACCGGTGTTCGCATCTGCCGATAGAAAGTATATTAAAATAAGATGGATTAGATCTCATCGACAATCCTTGGCTTAAATGACTTGGCCTGAGTTTAGGCTGTCCTCTACTCCCTGTATAAAGTGACAAATCTATCTAGTGATGCCCAAAATCGTAGTACGCCTGACATAATTCTCCCAGGAGATGCCTCACCCTTAATATGATCCACTGAGTGGATTGTATTGAAGTTGAGGTCTAAACATCAAATTATTAAGCACTCCGTTCTTTCTCTGGAACCGCAGTGCATTTTAATGTCCAAGTAGCTTCACGCAGCCCGCAGCCAAAAAGAAAAACACACTTTATTGCCTTCTTTAAACAGAAAATATGCAAAACCACGTAACGAAAAGTACAAGATGCATAGTAGAAACAGAGAAAATTCCTTTTTATCTCATGATAAACTTCAAGCAGCCAGTTGTCCTCGAATATTTTTTCATATTAACACATGAGGGGGGGGCTGGGGCATGAATATTAGAGACAGAGAGCTGTCCTGCAAGCTATGCTAATGTGGGCTTCGCTCAGAAGAGCAAAATTCCCCTCTCCTCCTCAAGCTCTTAACACGGGCAGGAGTGAAAGTCACAGAAATGGACCGCCAGAAATGGGGGGGCGTTTGGTGTAAATTTATACAATTAAAATTGAAATATGTGTCTTTTGAGGGGTGCATACAGGGGAGGGGGCCCCAGCTGAAAGGTGATTGGCCTCCGGAGTGCCTGCCCCCCGTCACTCACCGATTTGAAGCATATCATTGGCTAATGGTAAGGTTAGCCCCCCTGTATGAATTATGGGGCCTCTTATGCCCCTCACCTTAAAAAATCCCAGAATCGCCCCTCCGTGTCTTTCATGTCTCCTACCCTGTCTGCTGCGGCCTTTAATGAAATAACCACAGCGTGGCATGAGAGGCCGTGTGAGCCATACGGTTTACCCGGCCGCCCTTTTTCTGACCCGCCTGTAATGTACAGACGGCGTCTGCATGAGTCACGGACGCCGAATTGCTTCCATTTCTCCTCATGAATTCCAAAGGCGTCCATTTTGGCTCAGCTTACGCGTCTGTTTGTGGCCCCCAGTCGCCCACGCTGGAGTCAGCTCGACCGCCATTGGCTACCGCCACTTGCTCCTCCTCCCTCCAGACTGATGAAGGAAGCATCATTACTGCTCCCCCCCCCCCGCTCTCCCCAAAGGTTCACGCAAACCACCATCTGTTCCAATTGATCTGCCCCTTTTTCATATTACGGGGCATCTTGTGCCACGTAACCATAGCAACCGCAGCAAGCATCAGTCCTCAGAAATATTACTGACAACCACAGTAGTGAATATGGGGCCGTTAACGCTGCATGTAAGAGTAATTACTGCTCTTGTGGGCGTCTGTGGCGAGGAGGGGTGGCAATCAATTTTGTAATACTTCAATTCACAATTTTGGCCATTTTTGGCACTAAAATATATAAAGTAGCATCTACTATTAAAGTGTCTTTTCCCTCTTTCCACACTTGCAGGCTGAAATATTGACAATGGTTAAATCCAAATCCAAAGGCCTGCAGTGGGCTTTTGTAGTAATTACCATAATAAGCTTTTCAATAGAGGTTCTCTGAAGTAGCTAATTATATAAAACCTTTTTCACAAGGTCTTATATCGATGCCACCCCTTTACAGAAACCTGGCATTCATATGCAAAGGGTTTTTGGCGTGTCAATGCCTCACACGCGTGCTTCCTTGAACGCGACGACCCCCTTCTTAACAGGACCGGCTTTCATTGTCCTCAGTGGGAATGGCTGGAATGCTAGCCCTGGACTTCCAACCACTCGCCGATTCAAATTTCTGGAGCTTTCATAATGCACATGATCGCACATCAACGTCGATGACATCTCGGTGTCTTCCGAATTCAGTTTGGAACTTCGGATACACCCCCTGCCTCACACTTTTTTTTTTAATGAATTTTAAACATTCTAGACCTGCAATGCATCCCTGAGAGTAGGATTATATCTGCATGACAGATATTAGATCAGCAATGCAAAAAACATGTGACAGAACATCGATGTTTGAATGATACCAGAGCATCTATGTTGCATAATCCTCATAGATCCAAGTAAAAGGTCACATGCACAGACTAACCCTAACCCTAACATGTCCCATATTGCATGCCTGATACGAGTACAGATGTGTGACAAGCTTCTCCGCTCCTGTCAAGCTGGTCGGGTATTATAGCTCATCTGACAGGTACGTGTCATTTCCCTTAAATGAAGCGTGACATGTGCAAAGGATCATTTTGTCTCCTTCCACTTTTTTAAAGGTGCTGTAAAGACTAAAAAGGGCCTTTGAGAGCTATTTTGTTGAGTTGCATCTCTGAATTTTCTCAGTTTGTCACTGACATGAAGTCCTCTAATTCGCCTGTCCTCAGTTAAGGTGACTGTGTCTTTTAAACACTGCCCCCGTTACCAGAAGGAGACAGGAGTCACGTCGACACTTACTTTTCATTACAGTGGACACTGCCGCACTTAACAGGTCACCAGGAGACAGCCTCCCCTACACTATGGATATTTATTGCTTAGGCTTGGGTGGGGGGGGGGTGTCAGTCACTTCACTGCTACACTAACACCTGCTCCCGGGATGGAGGGCTTCACCGGGCCGTTCCAAACACCACATTCATTGACGCAGTGGTAAACCTCCAAAACAAAGGATATTACACAATTGTTCCCGAGCACTTTTAATTACAATGTGTTGTTACTCACTCCCCTTTGCTCTGAAATTCTTGTGAGTAAGCTAGGTCAAAGTCTATAACCGGTCCACAGCATGAACAGCGTGAGAATCTTTGCAAACGCTTCAGTTTTATACAGACCACTGCTGGATACAGAACTCGAGGTGCCACCATTTTGCCTGTCATTGATTTTGCTATTTGCACACAGAATTTTCTTCATCTGAAGAAAAGAGCATAACTTTCCCCCCCTCTCTGTTATCTGAGATCTCTCCATTACAGCTGTATATTCAAAGCTGATTTATTGTTAAATGTTCTTTATCTTTGCCCTAGATAGTGTTGAAATCACTGCATTTGAAAACAATTAGGAGAATTGTGGTTTTTGGAAAGTTATACTTTTACATAACTGCATGGTTTTGTCAATATCGTATTCGGTTGAAGTTTTTATTATTAATACATAGTATCCCTCCCTATTTTACAGGCTAGTTTATGATCTACAATAAACAGAAAGGCCAATGTTTATATATTTGTTAAAAGTGCTTAAGCCAAGAATATTTTAAATCGGCCATTCTCTATGTTTACCGATTTTATTGAGTAGGTTTCACCCCTTCAAAGGAAAGTAACGTGGCATTTGAGCATTTCAACAATTTCAGACAGGTTGAAGCCAGCAGCATTCCACATCAGAAGGTTGAGCCAAGAATTATGGGAAGATTTCCAGCCTCTGTCCACATTCAGGCTCGTTGTGTCCATTTAAGGAGCTGACTAGTTCAGCTGATGCATTTCAGGTATTGTTGTTGTTGAATGGCTACAATCCCCGGGTGCCGAAAGTGGTTCTTGGTTCTCAAGGGGTTTCCATTGGGTAACTGGTCCCTCCCTGGCAACCTCTTTGCGTTTTTTAATTGTCGTCGCTAAACTTCCGCACCAAGTTCCTCGCCTCTGTCATTTAAGGAGCATCTCATCTGTGGTCACCTTAATGCCAGACTCCCGTCTCGAGTGAGCAGTAATCGTTAAACCGCGCTGCGTTTTTTCTTTCTTCTTGCAGAAGATGCTGGCTTGTTGTTTTACCTCTTTGTTCTTGTCAGGGACTTAAAATAGCATTTTCACAGTCTTCTCCCGCGTTATCTAACCGCTGCCCCCGCTCCGGCACAAAGCGGAGCAGACTGCCACGGCGACACCGGAACTTCCACGTTACCGCGTTCAGATCAGAGGTCTGCCTGAAATTAAGTTGACGAAACCCACCTGTTAATAAAAGGCCCCGCTGTTCTAAAATAATACATCAGATTACCATCAGCCTCGTTCTTTGGTCAGGTCTTATCCTAAGATCTTCCGACGTATGTGTCACAGTGATGTGACAGTGCTGTCTGTGTGTCTACTGGGTGACGAGCGAGAACCTGTTTGTTTTAACTCTTCAAAACGGAAAAGACACGGGCTGACAGCCAATTTACTGTGTCGCGAGGCAAACCCTCCACACGGCAGACGCTATTCTGTGGTCCCATCCTTCATCTTTAACAACTCCTGAGGCATTAATTACTACATTTCTCAAAGAATAAATACATTTTGCCTAAGGGAAGTACCTAGATCAAACTCCTTTTCCACTCAAGCAAGGCCTTCTTCAATTGTCCAAAGGCATGGCATTCGATTTACAGTGATATTTCTGATCACATCCCAGGGAGAACAGACAGGCTTGGGTTACATCATGTGTGACAGCATGATTTTTTTTTCATTTGCATTTTTAAAATGTAACACTCCCAGCAAGCCTTGCTGGAAACCCTTTCGTCTGCTCTACTTCAGACAGAGGTCAAGTTGCTTCATATTGCTGGGTTTTTTTAATTTTTTTTTTATTATTATTTAAAACACACGACTGCGAGAACCCTTCAAATGAGGATGGCAGTTAGAGTCACGTAACTCAGGCATCGGCCAGGAAGTGACGCGGCAAAGTGGTTGCAGAGTCGGACAGGGGTACAGGGGTTTTTGGCATGACGTATGAAACATAAACAGAGAGGACAAACAAAGACGGCATTTTGGCATTCCGGACAATGATGAAATATGTCATGATAGTCTGGGAACAAAGAAAGCTGCCAGTCTATTCAATTACAGAAGTGCTTGGGGGGCTGACATCAAAACTGTGGGGAAACAGACAGGAGACACCCATCTATGCATTTCCTGAGAACAAGGTAGGGGTGGATGCAGGCAACACCAGGAACCTGGGCCTCTTCTCACACACGTACGTTCATAGAAAGGTCAAAGGTCAAGTAAAATTAAATCACTTGTAACATAATGTAAAATCTCTGGATTTTTCCAATGCACAGAGGGTCAGCTGAAAACATCATGTCCTTTTTTCTTTTCCCCAGTTTATGTCAGAACTCAAGGGGGTTCGAAGTTTGAAGGTCATTTTTGTTTTGCAGTCGATAAATATTGATGACACCCTCTGCCTGGCACAGCTAAATTAGCAGCGGCAATCTCAAAGAACGGCAAGCCGCTGAATTTCGCTTTGTCCTGTTCTGGTCATTCTCCATGGACCGACCTGATCTAATGGTCCTTGTTGTACTGGGCTTGCAGCCAACATGCTGGACTCTTACCCTCTTGTGTCTAAATGTTACATGTAATCATAAAACCTCCAGGCCTTAGTTTGAGCAAATTAGCACCTAGGCCCCTGTCACTCACAAAGAGTGTCCGCTTGGAGATGGCTAAAATAGTGATACTTTATTATTCTCCATGGGGGAAATTCCCTTTTTACTTTGGCCCATCGTGCTTTACATACAGGTTAGAGCCACCAAGTGACACCCAGGGAGCTGGGGGTTAAGGACTTTGCTTAAGGGCCCATGGACATGACTGTTCCACATAAGCTGGGTTTGAGCCAACAACCTTCTGATCACAGGCACAGAGACTTAGCCCACTGAGCCACACACCACCCCCTGACTAGACGACTGTGGAGCGATACATGGAGTCTACACCCCGGTCTCCCTCATGTGGGCAGCTCAGCGGCATACGGGCCCACACAGAGCATCCGCTGAAGCTAATGGCCTCACAGCCGGAGAGCACATGGGAAGCTGCCGGACGAACGTCCTCCAGCTCCTGCCCACGCCGTGACGGGGAGCAGGCTGAACGGCTTCGGTCTTGCTCACGAGATTGTCGGTCTCTCTCTCCGACACGACGTAAACAACCAGCCGCGGTTCCTCAACAATGGCCTCTCGATTCGGCGTAAAGCAGCGGAACGGCCGCACTCAGTGCGTACAGCGCGTCGAGACCAAGCAGCTACTGTCCGTAGCCGTACTCAGCATGCGTACCTTTCCATTATCTCACTCACATATGTACTGTATACTGTAATGAAGCACTAACACTGGTCTCGTTTTACCTGACGTTTAAAAAGTGACCTAAGCAATTTAGTCTGGGATATTTAATATTGTAATAATACTGATTAAATATTCATGAATGATAGCTGTATATATAATGCACTCTGTTGTAGTTTGTTATGTCACTAAATTAGGGGAGGCATACGACACGACTCGAGAGAAAACGCTTAAATCACCCCTCTGAAATACCATCATGATGTCATCGTACACAACCACATGTTCCGGTTTAGATCTGCCAAAATCCTCGATAAACTATTAGAACACAACTCAGCCGAGTTCCAGCCCATCCTCGGTGACGGTAAAGACTGCCGTCTGTTAGGCTAAGAGGCTTCATGATAATTAGCAAACAGGGACACAACTGCCAGAGCATTCATTTTGTAGCTATCCATCATATGACTATACAGGTCAAATGCCTTTAGAAATTAATATTCAAATGTTATCTAACGTGAATAATTGCAGAGATGCTCTTCCTGAAATGCCCCGAAGGTGACGGTGACGTTTTATAAGGCTCCTTTTAATACCTGCAAAGTAGCTACATGCTTCAACATCGAAACACCTTCTGAAAAATTTAAAGCTGGTCTGTATTCAGTCAGACTTATGAATAAATTTAATTTTTTTGGCAATAGGACAAGTTCGACATTCTAAGACTGGAGATAAGACAGCTTGGCACGATTTCTGAGGCGTTAATGGCACAACGAAATACAGAGAATCACTTAATAGAAATATGAAGCTGCATTAAAAAGAGATTTATATTTACATAGTGCACAAAGGAATCGTTAAAACATTTTAATGATTGTCTCTTGTAGAGTTCAACAAGCACGAGAACTTACAAACATAATGTACAATCACTACAGCACAGGATTATTCTCAAATGTTGTCAAGTTCCTTCCTTGCAGTCTAACACTTCCACGTGGACGTTCGTGTCAAAGGTAACCACTAGAAAAATTTCCAGCATTTTGGGACGTTTAAAGTATCTCCAGTAACATTCGCTTTTAAGCATCATTAAATTGCAAGTTGCATCGTACACAATTCCAGTTTCTTTGCTTTGAAAGGCCGCACCTAAAAAAATTAAAATAAAATAAAAAACATATGATTGGCGTTGCATTGTCAAATATGCAATGATCCAAGTTAAAACGTAATGTTCTCAACAAATCCGAAAGGATTAAATAATACTAATAATAATAATAATAAGAATAATACTACATTCCAACGTGCCTTGTGAAACTCTCCAAGAACGATGACATTGAAATAAAGCTTGAAATTTTTGTAGAATTCCACAACAAACCGTAGTCAATGCAAAAGAAAAAAAAAAAAAAACAATGGGGGGGGGGGGGGGGGGAAGGAAAATACCTGCTTTTGTTTTGGAAAATTCCCCCTTTGGGGGGGGCCCGGCGGGGTTTTCCCGCGGG
>JAODKM010000042.1:5288265-5309669 GCA_026780845.1 Petrocephalus sullivani
CCATCCCTCCACCTTCCCCACCCCTTCTACACCCTCCCATGCTCACAGCCGCAGGAGAAACCTTCACCAGTTATGCCCGGAAGAGGATCAGACGAAACAGCATCGGCACAAAAGACGAAAGACTCATGCCTCATTACCGGGCGCGGAGCTAGCGCGTAGCCTGATCGGAAACGGTAAGGTTCTCGCCACCTTCCACAAAGTTATGTTCTGCTGCAGTTAGGTAGCTTTGAGTCTTCTGGGGGTGCCGGGCGGCACCGGTACTGCGGATGTATTGGCTTTATTACATTGCGGGTGTTGGAGTGCCTGCCAGTGCAGCCCGTGGTCTATACATAAATAAATGTAGACAGCGTGTGGAAGCAGCTGAGATATGCTTCTGCTCTTCTCGGGCTAAGTCTTTCAAACTCGCCGTGATATGTGCCAGCAGTAGCCGGCAGTAACTTAGGACCTGAGTAGATTTACGAGTTTAATTGATCGCCATCTAGGCTCCTCGGTGGGTCTGAAAATTGCGACGCTGATCGGGGAGACAGCCGTGATGGATAAACACAGACAAAGAGCAGACAGGCAGCTGATAGACGGGGGGAGCTGGTTGCTGTGGTGAGAGTAACAAAAGGTCAGGGTTGGTGGGGGGGGGGGGGGGCTGGTTTGGCCACCCTTCTGCTAAAAAGAAGGATAACTGATCCTTTCTTAGGCCATAAATAATTAAGGACGCTCACCAGGTGTGTAACAGTGCGAGAGACCAAGCAGGCCTGCATAATGCTGGGTGTAGGCTTTTTTCTGCCATTCGTCAATGGCCTCTGACAGGGTGGGCAGTGAGCCTATAAGCTTGCCTCGGGGTCCTCCCCAGGGTTCTCTTTTCTGGGCAGGACTGCAGGGGCGGTCTCCACCGGGGTGGGGTTCACACTTTTGATTTCCCTTTGGCTGTCTGAGTAAGATACCGTTGCTAAGATTCAGCTTTTCCTGCAGAGGGTAAAGTAAGACTCCAGTTCCCTCTGGGAGGAACAAGAAAGAAAAGCAATCTCACGCGTTCTCGGCGTTCTGTTAAGCTGATTACTGTTTTAGGATTTTTATGAAAGAATGCGTCTGTTATTTTGGGGGATTTTGGTCTTTGGTTCTTTGTGGGTTTCTCTGTTTTCCCCTTAAAACTCTGCAATGTTAGTTAACGGGGTTTTGTTCAGCGGTAGCACAAAAACATTGTTCACAATACGCTAGAACGAGCAAGTCGATTTACAAAATGCTAAGTGCTCGAAGGGTCACACCCTTTGCACGAAATATAATTCTGTCTTTTTAAGATTAAGAGGCGCTTTATTGATCCTGCGGGATCCAGTGCTTTGTCAGAGAATCTCGATTAGTTAATGGGCCGTGAACATGTCCACTTTAGTGGGATTTAGAATGGCAGAATTACTTGCTTTTCAAAGTGATATTCTTTAGCTCATGAATGTAGGAATCATGTCTTTTCCTAAAGCAGTTCAGACTGAATGTACTGTATCAACTTTTATTACAACATGGCACAACAAAATCTCAGGGGCCGGTGTGTTTTAAACACGGCGATTTCCTAACTAAGGGCACAGGGAACACCCTAGTAGGGATGCCAGGTCATCCCAGGACTCACACATTCATAAGCTCTGGGCAATTTAAAGACACCAATCCCCCTGCACTGCAAGTTTGTATATGCAGGAGGGAACCCGTTCCAGGTTGAGGTGAACATCCAGTTTCAAGCCGGGGCATAGAGTTGAACCCACAGTCTTGGATATGTAAGGTAATAAGTGCTACTGACAGAGCAAACAAACCGCCCCTTTAAGCATCTGCCACCACACCGCCCCTTTAAGCATCTGCCACCACACCGCTCCTTTAAGGATCTGCCACCACACCGCCCCTTTAAGCATCTGCCACCACACCGCTCCTTTAAGGACCTGCCACCACACCGCCCCTTTAAGCATCTGCCACCACACCGCCCCTTTAAGTGGCTGCCTTTAAAAATGCTCCACTGGTGCAGAGCTTCTAGTTCCCTGCCGCCACAGCAGTAATTATTTCCCTCCCAGCAGTTGCCGTAATGGGCTCAGTCCTTTCCTTGCGCCAGCTGTTTTGCTCGTAGTGGCAGCCAGTTCCCTGTCCTAAGGTGGATGTGCTTTCTTCCAATCCTGAGGCACTGTCAGGGGTGGATTAAAGCGTAGTCTGTCGCCCGCCTCGGGAAAAATGTAACCGTTAGTTAAATTGGCAACAGCTGAGTGTCCATGCTGATATCAGCCCCGGGCCCCCAGATAAGTTAATCCACCCGGGGGCACACATCCTGCCTTCTGTGCTAATTTTCCTGACTTACTCTTCTGCGGTGCTGGAACACATGTGACAGGAAGCAAAAGTGTCCCGCAATGTTTCGGAGTCCCCCCCCCCCTCCCCCAGGCAACAGCACCAGCTCCTCGGCATATGGAAAATAAAATTAATAAAATCTACTCTGGTAACTCAGTTGACCATTTGTCTGCGACCTGCTCCTTCCTGTTGTTACTGTCTTTTGTTACCTCGGTTACTGGTACTTAAGCAATAAATGAGTTAATGAGTAATAAGAGAAAGAAAAAAAAAACTGAAAATAGTATCTGCCATCTTCATTGTCTCTTCATTGGCTGATCTTGACGAATTTGGCATGGCCAACTGTGAGCCCTTGGCTGATGTCCCACAATGCTGTGGGGCTGTAAAGCACTGGCAGGTATTGCTGACTGAGTGCTGGGGGTTTAATGGCCGTGATTCCCGGGGAAAAGGGGTTAGATGCCATCAGCAAGAACACGCCCTTTAGTTCAGCCTAGAGGATCAAAGTCCAGTAAGGTGGGCTGCTTCTGGTTCTCAGAGTGGTTGGAGGACAACGGGTTGCTGTTCCTGGGACCTGTGAGGAGTTGCTTTAAAACCCCGGAGGGAGCTCACCTCTATGTGACTGGGAACAGGCTTAATACAAAGCAAGGTACAAGTACCTCATCAAAGATTAACGTTTGTCTCCTTTTGTCTTATGTTGTAACACCAACTATGTTAAAAAGGGAAGCTATTTATTTTTCTATTTTTAATTCTCGCTCAGCGCCCACTCTGATTGAAAGTTGAACCAGACCTGGACTGGCACTGACACGTTTGATTGAAAGATGATAAAAATGATTTAATAGACATTGCATTAGATGTTCCGCATGGCAATGGACGTTGCTCAGCAATCATTTTGCTTGGGATTTTTTAAATGAAATGAAATGAGAAAGTGCTAAAGTTGGAAAGTCTCTGACTTTTCTCCATGCTGCGTGTGAGAAGAGAGTCCTATTTCTACTGATCTCCATAAGACTGACCAAAATACACAACTGTGTATTCCAGGAATACCAGAATGTCTGACATGGAGACCAGTGTGACCCAGATTTCACGGGAGGATCTGGAGGAATTGAAGGAAGCCTTCGATAAAATCGGTGAGCCGTCTAGAGTGAATTTGCAACATAGTCTTTACTTATCCTTCTTTCCTTTTGGCTCTAAAGACCATTACAAGGTCCTCATCTGGTTACGTGACAAAACTTAATTAAATGCAAGATGCACACAAGCATGTCAAACATTATCAGCTTTTACCGGAATGACAGATGCTGTTGCCCCTGGTTCTTTATGGCGCACGATAAAACCAGTATTGTGAGCTGTAAAATGCTTTTTTTGGGATCTCCTTTAGCTAAGACATGGCAGATATTCATGTCACGATATCCCGGCTCTTAATAGACGTACTGATGGACAGGAAAATGATGATAATACCGTCTAAATTTATCCCACTCAGATATTGACAACAGTGGTTACGTAAGTGACTTTGAGCTACAAGAGCTCTTTAGGGAGGCCAGCTTCTCACTTCCCGGCTTCAAGGTGCGGGAAATAGTGGAGAAGTTCATGGCTGCTGCTGACACCAACAAAGATGACAAGATCACGTTTGAGGAGTTCGTTTCGGTAATCTCCTGCCCCCCCACCCCACCGTTGTCATCAAGGTTGTCAATGCAACAAAAATAGTTCTAAAATAAGGTTCCCTCTGTGGTTTTTATTGCTTACGTCAGATGTACCAGGAGCTGAAGAGCCAAGATGTCAGAGAGTCTTTTCGGAAGGCTATCACCAGGAGAGACGGGATCAGGTCATTTGGAGGGACCTCTGGTATCTCCAGTGAAGGAACCCAGCACTCGTACTCTGGTAATTCAAGCTTCCGGGACAGAGGTGGATGGTGAAGAGTCACAATCACAGAGTACTCAACTGGTTGGTTAAAAAAAAAATCTTGGCCTGGATTTTTACTCTCTCGACCTGAACTACCCGCCACTGTCTGGTGGTGGTCTGAATATCAGGCTTCTATTATTATCCACCAAGCTTCATAAAATATTAAATAGTTGTATTATGTTGCAGATATGGTCTGCATGACGGAATATTCATGTAAGATTAACTGCCGGAGGATCGAGGGAATCACAAGCCGGGCAGCTCAATGGCCAACCTACTGTATTAGTGAATAAGAGGCTGCAGGTCAAGTGTGACTGAGTCAGATATATTATACTGCCAAGGAAGCCTCCTAATCTGAATTGATTTTGTCCGCACAGCAGAAAAAAAATCTCTTTGTTTAGATAAAACGCTGTTATCTACTCTATGGCAGCTTAAAATTAAAAGTTTTACCCATTTAATTTCAGTTAAACATACTGCCCAAGGTTGTAGGGCCCTCCTCCTGCCAGCTGAATGGGTTTCTAACCCGTCGTCACGTCTACCACCATTGCATGTTGCTTGGGTTGACAAGACACAGGGAAAAGATTTAACTGCACTTGACTGTTGGTGTCCCTCAGATGAAGAGAAGGTGGCTTTTGTTAACTGGATCAACAAGGCCTTGGCGAATGATTCCGACTGTAAGCACCTTGTTCCCATGGACCCTGTCAACGATACCCTCTTCAAATCTGTCAGGGATGGCATCATGCTCTGGTAAGAGCCACAGATGGTCACGAGCACTTTAATATACCACTTGTGTCAACAGCGGCTGCCTTTGATGCTATCTGCTAAGTAGCATATGGCTCAGTTTCAATGTTTAAGTTTCACTTCTTTAGAGCCCTTCTGGCCAACCTGGAGATTTAGTGCCTCCCTCCTCATTTGGCTTTGCTCGACTAAAACACATTTTAGGATTTTGTGGACCCAAGAAAGTAATGAATCTACTCCATATTTAGACTTCTTGCACTGAAAAATGCAGCTATTCAGTGGATTTACCAAATATTTACCATATTTTCATTTTGATTCTTAGAATCATAACACATAATTCTCTTTGTTCAGCAAAATGATCAATTTATCCCAACCGGACACGATTGACGAGAGGGTCATAAACACAAAGAAACTCACAACGTTTACGATGACCGTAAGTGCATTCTTCAACTTCTGCCTTATCTCGTTACCGCTAAATGACCTGCCACTGACAGCTCCTGCTCTTAACTAACCTCCTGTTCCAGTTCCTCCTCTCATTCCACGCCATGCAGCTTTGAAGTGATTCTCTCGCAATTTCGGCTTTAGCTGCATCCACAAGACCCAGCAAGACTTTCTGCCTTTGTGTGTTTACGCAGTGGAAATGGAGAACTTGCAGTTTCAGTTGCAAATTGATAGCCTGACTGCATTTGGTAAAACCCTAGAGATTTAGTTCATTTATAAGTGCATTGGCTTCTTTCCCCCATCTTCTGTTATTCGTTTGTAACCCAACGAGCGAAACGAGCGTATCTCCTCTCCTATGCTGCAGGAGAACCTGGTACTGGCGCTTAACTCCGCCTCCGCCATTGGCTGCACCGTCATCAATATAGACGCCCAGGACCTGATGTCTGGCAAGCCGCACCTGGTGCTGGGCCTGCTGTGGCAGATCATCAAGATCGGCCTGTTCGCCGACATCGAGATCTCCAAGAACGAAGGTTGGGCACTTTAGATCAGTGTTTCTCAAACCAGGCATAAGGGGCCTGGAGGCAGTCCACATTTTTGCTCCTTCCTAGCTCCCAGCCAATGAAGTACACCAACGGCCTGGTACAGGTGTGTTGGGAGCTGGGAGGGAGCAAAAATGTAGACCGATGACTTGGTTGAGAAACACTGCTTAAGATGATGGGGACGTGTCATAGAGGATGCTCCTCAGCAGCTGCCAACGTTCTCCTTGAATTGCCTTTGTGGGAGGTGGGGGTCACTAAGAGTGTCATCGCTGCACGCTTTCCGTAATCCTATAAATGCTCAGTCACATTTTGGTATCTTGGGGTGAGGCGAATTAACTCCCGGGGGAGGGGGGAGATAGGAAGTGAGAACAGTACAGTGCCTGGAGAATGCGGTTATAATCGCAGATTGTGATTCGTCCATGTGCCCACAGCCCTCATCGCTCTGCTGCAGGAGGGCGAGGAGATGGACCACCTGCTCTCCCTGGCCCCAGAGGAGCTTTTGCTCCGTTGGGTAAACTACCACCTGAACAATGCCGGATGGCAGCCAATTGGAAACTTCAGCGATGACATCAAGGTCCACAGCCGCCGTCCTTCTGCCTGCTATAGCTCAGGCTCGTATCTGTGTTACCATTCAGGGACAAACACGTGCCTCCCTTCTGCTTCAGGACTCCAAGGCCTACTTCCATCTTCTCAATCAAATAGCGCCCAAGGGGGAAAACGAGGAAGAGCTGAAGATCGACATCGACATGGCGGGATTTAACGTAAGAGGAGAGAATCGCAGGAGTATGGGGGAAAGTTTAGAGGGGCGTTGAGGGACCAGCAGATGGATGATGACAGCCAGCCCACCCTAGGGGCAATGCGGAAACTGTCTGCTTGAAACGCCAATTGTTCCCGGGGCCCTGGAATGTCGTCCTCATCTACTCCAGGAGCGGGATGACGAGAAGCGGGCGGAGCTTATGCTGGGACAGGCAGCCAGGCTTGACTGCCGGCAGTTCGTCACCCCGCGGGACGTCGTGGCCGGGAACCAGAAACTGAACATGGCCTTCGTGGCCAACCTGTTCAACACGTGTCCGGCTGTCAGCAGGCCCTCCAACAACGGCATCGACCTCGCTCTGCTGGAGGGTGAGCCCTCGATACGTCAGCGCGTATATCTGAGGCGACCGTAGTGCAGTGTGCCCATTGACCAATAGGGGTCTCTCAAGTTCAACTTGAGTTTTAAATGTATTAAAATGAATAGGTTCCATAAGACATTAATGCACCTAACAGGTCCACATATACTGGTAATTTCAGGACACGATTCAACATACTTATTCCGCTCAATTGCAAATGTAAAAGTGGGAAAAGAAAAAAAAAATCACAGTTATGGTGACTATAAAGAAAAGTTTTTTTTAGGAGTGTATTAACATCTAGATGTTTCTACACATTTTGTTAGTTAGATTATCTGATCATTTCATTACCTCTGACTGGAATTATGAAGTTTTTTTTTTTACTTGACTGAAAGGTTATGATTTCACAGAACTAAAGTTTATTGACCAAGTGTGTTAAAACTGTTTCTCCAGTGGTACTCTAGTTAAAATATCTCTGGGGCTGAGGTGTTGAGGTCCAACAATAGAGCACAGGAACAATCAGATTCAAATGAATGGCTTAAAATACAGATGGGGGCCAGTGAAGTCTCTGGCTATATGTGTGTGACCTTGTAAAGGCGTATAAATATGAATAAGTGATACTTGATTGTCGAGAGACGACTGCCAGACTCATTTGGTTCTTGTTTGTCTTTTTGTTTCTACATCTCAAACCCAGAGCTGACCCCTCCCATTGTAGGTACTGTTTCAGTCACCATCCACTAACAGTTATTTCACACTTCCTTTCTCTCCCTCCTCATGCCCCCCCCCCCCAAAAAAAAATAAATTATATATTGTCTTGAACCACCTCCGAAAGGGCAGGGGTGACTCAGGAGTGACTTAATCTGATCCGTGACGCATAACTGCAGTCTTTGCCGATGGCATCACTGGGGATGGCGAATGATGCTTGTAATTCCCAGGGTGCCTTTCAGTTGCCACATGTACTAAAGCTGTCAGCGCCATAATTTCCTCCGACGCGATTTCACTGCAAAGCGGTACAGCTCTGAGTGCATGTTTTAATTAAGTCTTTGGCTTGCACATTCTTAAAACTGCTATTAAAAGATAAGGCCTGAGCTGGGGTGAAAAAGTTGCATTACCGGAATCCACTGCTGCTCGCCGGCTACGCCGATATACAAAAGGAGTCAGGATTACGCTCTCTGGCGCCGTGTGTCACATTTCTCTCACTTCCCCCCCGGTCAGCTTATTGCATACCCTGTTACTCTTTGATCCCAGAGGCAGACGTACCCAGTCTCCCAGCTTCAGAGCTCGAAACGCTGAAATCTGAAGACATCGTATAAGCAGTGAATTTCCGTAAAATAGTGGCACTTTAATAGCTGTTCCCCGTAACTGGAACGTCATATGGGTATGTAATAATGGCAGCCAGTGTTCTATCCCTGTGACTTTCTGTGCCCGCGGCTTTTGTCTGGATCTGTATGTTAGCATGCGATTCCTGTTGTGTGCTTCTCTCTGACACATTGTACATTTCATAATGTCTTCTTTTGCGATTATACGCATTCAAATTAATAAGCCAAAAATAAATCCTGCGGGGCAGCATTTGTATCGTCTGCAAGCAAGGAACTCACAGAATCCTTCCTCAGACATTCAGCAAAAAATTCACAGACATAGCTATAACCCCAAAAAAATCCCCTAGCAGAGGCACCAACAAGCCATCTACAGACCTGTATCACCCAGTCTCCATGTCTCAACTGCAAAACATGTATAATTATGGTGACATACTATGTGCATATTATGTTTATTATGTACATATTGTATTTTATTAGTAACTAACGTTCATATTAGTTTTTTTTTCTCAATAATAACTGTTACCCACTTCTGAAAAAAAATTAAATATGCATTTAAATATGTCTTTTGCCATTTTGGTGAACAGAAAACAGGTTATGGACAGGAGGGGGGTTTAATAAAATGAGTTCATTACAAGCCCCACGGCTTCCCCAGCACATGAAAGCATCGCGTAGTTCAGCATTATTATAATTCCAGGGGAATCCCGAGAGGAGAGAACATTCCG
Source organism: Petrocephalus sullivani (assembly GCA_026780845.1). NCBI lineage: Eukaryota > Metazoa > Chordata > Actinopteri > Osteoglossiformes > Mormyridae > Petrocephalus > Petrocephalus sullivani. Next base: position 5,297,322 of record JAODKM010000042.1, read on the forward strand.
GAACTGGATGAACTCCTTGGGGGTGACACCATACGTCAACCATCTATATCGGTATTTTGCTCCTTTTTATTAACATTCGTACTGTTGTCTTTGATCCCGCTTTCGCGCCATTGCTGATTAATCTCCATGTCGTCCTTCTGCTCTGGTACCTCACAGCGACCTCGTAGATGCCCTGGTCATTTTTCAGCTGTATGAGAGGATCGAGGTCCCTGTGGACCACAGGAAAGTAAACAGGCCTCCTTACGCGGCACTGGGATCCAATATGAAAAAGGTCAGTGGCTCCCTAGACAGTCAAATGTAAAAATAAGAAGCCCTACAACATTTACTGCCCATCCGTTTGCTTCTTAACCATTTGTGCTGGGCAGTGTCACATGGTTACCTAGAGATTATGCCAAGTGGCAGAGGGCACATTGCCGGGGGGTACACCCTGGACAGGATGCCAGTCTATCACAGGATGCATTTAATACCTTTTTGCATTGTAATCTTGCAGCGGATTGGAGACTTGCTATTTCTGTTTAAGTGTGCAATAAAAAGATTTAGAGTATGATCATTTTGCATGCTACTTATGGAGAGTTATTTCATTGCTGTACTTAAGGGAAGTCAGTTTCCATTTGCATTTAATATTGAAAATAAATATTATAAATAAGTGTTCTGGAAAACTGAGAGAAACTTTTTTTGTTTAAATTAATTGTGTGTATTATTTAAAGGCTCCCTTTTTGCATGCAGCCGAAAATGCTGATTAAGTTACTATAATGAAAGTATGTGACGCTCGCATTAAGAGAACCTGGCAGCAGTGCCAAAGGTCTGGCCGTAAGGGTGTAACAGCTGTGTTTGCGGTTTATGGCCCGTCCATTGTAGCTTGAGAACTGCAACTATGCCGTCGACTTGGGGAAACGAGAAGCCAAGTTTTCCCTGGTGGGGATCGGCGGATTGAACATTAATGAAGGGAGCGAGATGCACACCCTGGCGCTGGTCTGGCAGATAATGCGGAGGTGGGATGCCGCCGGCCGTCATGCTACTCCTGAAAACACAGCCCAAGACACTAAGGATCAATGTGCTGCCTCCCACTCACCTGCAATGCAGTTTTGTGTGCATGCATGCACAAGTCCTGGTTTAAGGGTTTGTTGATGCTAGATCCCTTCCATGTGGCTTGTAGGTACACGCTAAGGGTGCTTTCTGTCCTGGGGGACGGTGAAAAAGTAAACGATCAGATAATCATCAACTGGGTGAATGATTCTCTAAAATGTGGCAAGAAGAGCACATTTATCACCAGCTTCAAGGTAACGCTGTTAACACGTGGTGGGCCGTTGTATCCATGGGCACGTGAATTTAATATAAAACGTGGGCCGTTATTGGTCATTCAACACACATGTATATTCGCATTCTATATTCTGTGCTTTTTGTGGCCACAATGCATCATTGGTAATATACCACAAAGGGCTGCATGGAACTTCAACACATAGCTCTCATAGATTTGCGATTGCCATTCTGTAACGTGATTTATTACAATTGTTTCAGGATAGGTCGATCAGTACAAGCCTGCCGGTGATCGACCTTATTGACACGATTGCCCCTAACGCCATAAAAGCAGAGATGGTCAAGAGAGACAACTTCACCGATGATGACAAACTTAATAATGCAAAGTAAGATTTTCAGCTAGCGAAAATTTTTTGTCGGTTAAAATAGGAGTTCACGAAATTGAAAGTGGGCAGTCGGCTTATTTTCTTTGTGTATTGGCTTTCGGTTTTCTTTACAAGCTTTGAAATCCCATTCATCTTACAGGAATTTCCCTTGCTATTTCTGCTAGGTACGCTATATCAGTGTCTCGTAAAATCGGGGCGAAGGTCTACGCTCTCCCGGAGGACCTGGTAGAAGTCAAACCGAAGATGGTGCTGACGGTCTTTGCATGCTTGATGGCTCTGGGCCTGAAGAAGGTGGCAGGTTGAGACCCACCCCCACCCAAGCTGTCAGCTGTGATTTTATTATAGTATAATGCAGTCTATGGTGCCTTCAACACTTTCACTGTGTTTCATGGGATTTGTGGTATGACTGATTTTTTTCCTCATTCAACATGGCCTCAAATTCAAGATCTTTAAAGTTATTAAGTTGAATATGGCCTAATCTACATTGTCCCTAATATCAAAGTGCCTGTTCAAGTTTTGCTTTTTAAATTTAATAATAAAAACACATTTACCAAATAACTTTTACCTTGTTTTGGGTATTTATTCTCATAAACCATCACAGACATCACTGAATATTCATTTTTAGCCCAAGATAAATACTCATGTCGGAATAGGGGGAAAAAAAGATTGTCTTTTTTTCTTCATTAAAATGCAAGTCAGGGAAGTATTTTGCATAGTATTTAGTTTCTGTGTTTTAGTTGTACATTTAAGTGCATACTTGCCTGAATCTGTTAACTATATTAAGAGATTAATCCATGTGGGTTTTTTTTAACATTATATAGATAAAATACAGGATACAGGAATTGCAACCACCTCGGTACTACTGCCAAGGCGCGTGCAGTGGGAGATGTGTGGATGAGCAGGTCTGATTTTTTTGTACACACTTTGCTCAGATTGGTGCTGACCTCATACTAATGATGGATGGGACGCGTCCAGTGTGAGCCGCCTCTCCATCTCCTCCTGGTAGCATTCTTCTCCCTCCGCCGTCGGCTCCCCGCTTATCCGCGGAAGTGCCGCAGTTCCTCTGCCCGTGCTCATGGATTATCTTTATCGGAAGGCGAACCCTTCCACCCGAGATAAACGCGTCAGGCTCAGGGATGTCAGAGCGGAGAGCAACGAGTTGACCCTCAACGAGAAGCTCTTCTTGCTGGCTTGTGAGAGAGGTGAGTTCTAACACACAGTGCCTTTTAATCGCCTCTCTTTATGTATAGCACAGAGAAACTTGTACAACACTGTGCAAATATCTAGACAGTGACTCAATGGGTTTTGCTAGCAATGAAGTAATTCTCTATACTGGATACCGCACATCTTTTTTTATGCATCTAAGGAATCTAAATAACACTTTTTTATTGCATTAGAATATATTTGGCATTGAGTAGTTTTGATTTCTGGAGTGTGAAGTGCCAGAGAGAGACGATTTGGCTGCGGATTTTTTTCTTAAAACAGTTTTGCCATTTAATTAGCTATTTATTTTGCTGTGCTGCATTTCTTGGGCTCTTTGCCCTCTGCTTTCCATCTGTGCTTGTCAGAAGCACACAAAGCTCCCAGCTCTCAGTCCCCAAACAAAAATAGACAGATGAAGCTGACTGGTGGCGTGCGGTGCTCTGCTTTTCTTCCGACATTAAAGCTTTTCAGTGGGAGAAAGTCCCTTCCTTGGTGAAAATGGAAAATTTGGCAGTTGCTAGTTTATAGTGATCAGAGGGCAGAACTTGTATCAACAAGGCCCAAGTGCGTAATGGCACCCCTTGTTCTGACCATATAAAGGCCTGCTGGAATCGGCTCGTGGAGTGCCTTTGTCCCTGAATGGGAATGTTGTTATGGAAATGGCTGGGAGGGGCTCTGAACTGGCCGACACTGTTTGTGTCTAGGTGACTACTGCATGGTGAGGAGTCTCCTGGAGGAGGGGCTCAGAACGGGTCTGAATATCGACTGCGTGGACGCGCTGGGCCGCAGCGCCATGTCCCTCGCCATCAAGGGCCAGAGCCTGGATGTCCTGCGGCTACTGCTGGAGCAGGGATGCCAGGTGACGCTGTCCCTGCCACGCCAGCCAATCAGCAAAGAGCACACCTTCACGGCCATTCATTGGCCACCCAGTTAGCCAAACAGAGAGGAGCAGGTTGGCATGTTGGACCAATCAGGCGGCATCTAGCTTATAGTAATATAAACACTGCTGTTAAGATCATGGTTGCTTTACTTTGATTAACTCCCCCATGTTTCATTAGTCCACAGATGCACTTTTGGTGGCCATCAGTTCAGAAGTGGTGGAAGCCGTAGAGCTCCTCCTCAACCATCCACAGCCCCGCCCTGCATCCATGGCAGTCAGTCCAGCTATATATTATTATTATTATTATTATTATTATTCCCTGCTTGGGGTCCTAGCTTCCAAGATAGGCTCCAGACCCCCATGACCGTGCATAGGACAAGTGGGAACAGAAAATGGATGTACCCCTGCCTTTTGCCCTGTGCCTCCTGGCATAGGCTTCAACTCCTCCACAACCCTAGTGTTGCCAGACTCAGTGCGTTAGGATGCTGTGTCTGTGATCAGAAGGTTGCTGGATCAAATCCTGGGATCAGAAGACTGACTTCACCACTGGGTCCTTCAGGAAGGCCCTTAACCCCCAGTCGCTCCTGGGACTGACTGACCTGCTTTATGTATGTCGTTTTAAAAGCATCTGCCAAATAAATAGCATAAATATCTAAGCGGCCGGAAGATGGATGGTGTATTATGAGTTTTGTCTTTATTGTCATTCCATAATGACAGCCTCAGTTAATTGGCTCATTTATTTTCCTTTTTGGTATAAGAGCATCTGATTCTCAGTTTAAGTTCAGTAGAATCGTGCCTTAGTTTCCTTCTGTGTCAGGTGCATGTAACAAAGCCATTGTCTGAAAATCAGACCTTTTTTCTGTTTCGGTTCTGAGCTGCCTTTTGAATGAATGGTTTCCCCGGAGTTCTGGCACCAAATGGCATTCCGGCACCAAATGCCTTTCCAGTACCAAATGGCGTTCAGGCCCCAAACGGTGTTCTGGCACCAAACAGCGTTCCAACATCAAATGGTGTTCCGACACTAAACGGCGTTCCGACACCAAACGGTCTTCCGGCCTCAAATAGTGTTCTGCCACCAAATGGCGTTCCAGGCTCAAACGGCATTCCGACATCAAACGATGTTACAGGACCAATTAGCGTTCCAACACCAGACGGCCTTCCGGCCTCAAACAGTGTTCCGGCACCAAACGGCATTCTGCCCCCAAAAGGCGTTCCGACATCAAATGGTGTTCCAGCACCAAACAGAGCTCTGGCCCCAGTACAGTGTTCTGGCACCAAACGGCATTCCGGCCCCAAACGGCGTTCCGACATCAAGCGACGTTCCGACATCAAATGGTGTTCCAGCACCAAACGGAGCTCTGGCACCAAATGGTGTTCTGGCTCAGGTGATGTACAGAGCTGCGCAAGCATAGAAACCCCGGTCCTACTTCTGTTTGGTTCCTACAGGAACTTAGACAGCAGTTTTAAAAAATATACATTTCATTTATTTAGCAATCACTTTTATTTGAAGCAACACACATTTGTTTGAAGAAAGCAGGGGCAGACAGTGCCAGGGGCAATTGGGGGGTTAGGGTCTTGCTCAGGGGACCAAGAGTATAATCTCTCTGCTGACCGAGGGATCTGAACTGCTGATCTTTGCATCATGGGCACAGCTCCCCTTCCCGCTGAGCCGCACACCATCCCCATTGTACACGCTATCAAGATTAAGATGGGCTCTATTGATCCAGGGGGAAATTCTAGTGCATTCAGGAGGAAGAACGCAGTGCAGAGACAGACATGCATATAGCACCAAACAGGGTGCAAAGACAGCGCTTACTGCGCAAAAGTAAATGCAAATAAAATATCCTGGGAAACAGAAGACAGAATTAGATAATAATAATGATTAATTGAATATTAAATAATACAAGGCACAAAGAATCAATTAACCATAAGTAAATAAACAGACAAACAAACGTTTAATATATAGATAAAATATATAGATAAAAATATATAGCTAAAATTGTACTCTCTGGTCCAGTTGAACTGCACAAAACACAATGTGACTAGAAAAGATGATTATACATTTCGGTGTTTCGCCGGGGGTGTGTATGTGTGGATCTGCATAAGGGGGGGGGGCTTTGACATCTCTGCCACCTCAGATGCTGATGACGCAGATCCAGAACAGTGAATACTTTACCACCATGGACGTGACGCCCGTCATCCTGGCCGCCCAGAGGAACAGCTACGAGATCCTGGCGCTGCTGCTGCGCCGCGATGCCTCGCTGCCGCGGCCGCATGCCGTGGGCTGCCCCTGTGCCCTGTGCCACGTCAAGAACAGGAAGGACAGCCTGCGGCACTCCAGGCACGGCGCCCCGCTGACCTTACGCTGGACACCCAACCGTCTCGTTGCATTTTTCTCCTCGCTGCCAGTCAGCTCCTTTGGCAACGCTGGCGACCAGGGCGCCACCTTCTGAGGGGGGGCCGACCGAGCCAGCCAATTTCACTTTGTCTCGAACAGTCCAGGGCGACCCTCCACTTGGCAAAGTCTACCCAGGCACCCAGAGCTGGCCCAAGGCATAAGCGAATTAAGCAGCTGCTTGGGGCCCCCATGCCAGCAGGGGGCCCCCAAGAGCGCCTGAAATTTCAAGATATTTTGATTTAGGTGGTGGGGGGGGCCCAAATCAAATTCTGCTTTAGGCCCCATAAAGCTCTGCAAATAATATCCAACGCAAGCAGGGGGCCCAAGGTGACCTTTTGACAGGGGGCCCAGAATTTCTAGGTAGAAATGCTGGCGGGGTGGGGGGGTGCTAGCGGCATGGCTTGGTTGGGGGTTGGGGTGGAGTGCAGCTTACCTATGGCCCCACATAAGCTTCAACTGGCTCTGTTTTTCCTCGTAATTTACTGACACAGAATCAGTCCCATAAAGCTATACGATCCGCGTACAATATACAGGCTTTGTTTCTGTGTTTTGGCCTGTGCAAACCAATCTGGCGAGTCGTAACTGTCTGTTACCCTCTAAACCCCTAGCTTCTGTTCTACTGCAGTAATACTTCCCACGTACTATTTTAAAAGCTTTTGTTTTTCCACTGTGGCATACCGCTTAAAAATGTTTTAAAAAAAAAAAAGAACAAAAACATTTCCTGAGAAAGTAATTTTTACGCAGCGTTTCTAAGCCTTGACACGTCACAGCCACATCTGTTCAAAATCAACGGTGGAAACTGCTGACTCATGTTTCGTCTCGGTTACTAGACTTGCTAGTGAGACTCTCAAATAACACGCGGCTAGCTGAGGATGTTTCAGCATTGCTCAACGGGGCATGCACTAAATCGAGACAGTATGCAGGAAAATATTTCTCTCTACTTGGGATGTATCGCTTCTGGCAGGACTTACATATCTCAGAGGGCTTCCAGGGAGCTTCCGGGGAGCTTCTGACAGACCCCGCAGTGAACATATAGCTATCAATGCAATTTTCCATCGACTTTCCATCCTCAGTATCCCCACCTTTCAGCTCTTCTTCTCCCACAGGTTCCGCTTGGATATCTACCGCTGCCTGGCAAGTCCATCCCTGATTATGCTCACTGAAGAGGATCCCATCCTGAGGGCCTTCGAGCTCAGTAATGACCTGAAGGAGCTTAGTGCAGTGGAGGTGGAGTTTAGGTAAAGCACATAAAGTTGGACAGAAGCTGTTAGCCTGATTGAACCTGGGGAAAAGAACAGAAAATATAGTGGAGCCCAGCAACTTGGTGGAGTTTGGGCTGCAGGACTTTGTGAGCTACCTTGTTGACCTAAGGAAAGGTCTTAATGGTTAGTAGGCCTCACAAACCCTGACAAGGTCAGCAAGGTTATGCTTTGGTGGAGTTCTGGGATTGTTCTTACATTTAGTTGGGCTTTTTCGCTTGATAATGGTGCTGTTTGGTTTCAGTGGTGTTCCTCAGGTAAACTGCCATGCACGATGAAGTATATCCTTGATATAAACACAGGAGTGACTACCAGGAGCTGGCCAGGAACTGCACGATGTTTGCCACACGCCTGTTGGCCCAAGTACGCAACTCACGGGAGATGGAGGTCATCCTGAACCACACATCCAGCCAAGATCCTGTGGAGGACAGAACGCCACAGGACGGGCACGTCAACCTCAGCCACCTTAAGCTGGCCATCAAGTACAACCAGAAGGAGGTAAAAGATCCAAGGTGGTTTTATTGCTACGGGAAAACCAGCACTCCAGAGAATGAAAATGGAGTGAAATTCAGTTTGTCTATCATTTAGTCATCCTTAGTGATTCCACGTTGTTACAGCTGAAGACAGTAAGTATCTAATGCAGCTCTAGTGGCATAGCTTTTGCATATGCTTGATGTTTTTTCCTTTTATCTGGGCACATGCTACAGGAATGGGATGTTCTGCTTGTATCAGTCAGGAGAGTGATGGAACAGCATGTACGCCTCGGATGTAGCCTTATTGTGGAGATTAAAATGGAGGATTATTTATGAAGACAGTCTTTCAGTTCAGCAGCATTGGGAGGTTTATCATCTTGCCACGTCTGTGTGTCATTTAGTGCTTCTTTGGGACACATTTTTCTTCTGCTTTTTTTCTCGGCCCACCTCGTCATCCCGAGTTAAAATGATGAATACAGTCATTTTTCCATCTGGGCAAAGATTTGAAGTCCTGGTTTGTATTGATTATATTTTCAGGTATAAAACTGAAAAATTCAGGGGTCGAGTCTGTGTGGGAGCCCACGTTAAATACACAAAGTCAGCAAACAAAAACAATTATTTGTATGGTTTGGCGAATGTGGAATGTCAAAGATAATTTGAATCTCTCTCGCTCTACCTTTTGCTTACCCAGAACTTCTGTTTCCCCAGTTTGTGGCCCAGTCCAATTGTCAGCAGTTCCTCACCACGGTTTGGTTTGGCGAGATGGCCTCCTTCCGCCGCCGCCAGGCCGCCGGTCAGATCTTGGCGGTGATGGCGGTGGGGATGCTGTGGCCGGTCTTGGCGACATGCTGCCTGCTGGCTCCTCGTTCGCGCCCGGGCCGTGCCATGAGCACGCCCTTCATCCGCTTCCTGGTGCACGGTGCCTCCTACATCACCTTCCTGCTGATGCTCACTCTCTCCTCACTGGGGTGCTCTGCAGACAAGCAGAAATCAGCAGGCCCTGCGCTGGAGGCCGTAGACTGCCTGCTGATCCTGTGGATCCTGGGTGAGATGTGATCACCGATCCCACTGCCATCTCCAGATCAAAGCTCCCTCCTGTCCTCTACCTCCCTTTACGGGGGTCACTATCCCCCCTCCATGGACATGAACATTCAAGCAGATGTTTAGAGTTTAGGAAGTTTTTGGCCTCTGTATCTGTCTCTGAAAAGCAATCTTTCTTCCTTTTTCCATCCAATGAATACCTGCTTTCTTTAATTTAGCTTTTTCTGGGAGTCTTCCTAAGAGTCTTTTCAACAAAGGAAAGGAGGATATCTTTTGTAAAGATGTTAATTCTTGGGTATTTTTTTTTTGATGGCTTATATTTCCAGTTATGTTCCCCCAAGCTATAGAGAACAGTTTCAATTTCTTTGTCTGTGGTTTTATTTATTTTTTTATTTGTTACAAACTAGTTGTCCGCCCCTGAGGCAAGATCTCTCATGAGGTATAAATCTGTTGTTCCTTGTGCTCTCATTGCAAAACATTATACCAAGAACAATAAATCCTGCAAATGAATGGAGATGAAGGGGAACGGATGCCGTGCATTCTCAGAAAATGAACCCCGGCCTGTCCTAAACTGGATGCAGCACAGATTTTAGCGAATAAAAATGCCAGCTAGATCAGCCAAGACTTTGAGGAAAAATCCAGAAAAATTCCAATGCACTACAGGGATACACTGTAGTGCAATATTACATATCAATCTGGAACCCTGGGATATTGCTGTGATCATTTTACCTCAAGAATCTCAGGATATGTAAACATCCAATCGGAGCTTCCCAAACCATAAATCATGGTAGTCTTCAAGTACTGCCATGTGGATTCCAATGCAGGCCGTTTCTATAGCACATTCCAAACCTTCTTCCAGCCTTGAGGTAAACCTCAGTGTGTCAGATATGGAAGTTCCTCTCCCAATAAAGTAATCAGCTCTCTGAAGGGGGGGGGGCACATTTCTCTCCCATCCCAGTAGCACTTGTTTGATGCTGGACCTCCTCCCAACAGGAATGGTGTGGTGGGACCTTGAGATCATCTGGCAGGACGGGCTGCAGGACTTCTTGGAGGAGTCACGCAATCTTCTCAGCTTTGCCATGAATGCACTCTACCTGGCAACCTTTGCGCTGAAGGTGGTGGCACGCAGCAAGGTGTGCACACTCCCCACCATCCGGCCGCATCTCAGCTCCAGAGTAGAACGTCCCAGTGTAATCAGACCACTGTACCACCATAGTGAAGTATTAAACCATATTTACTGTGGAAATACACACTGCATATATAAGTTTCACTGCTGTCTCCTTGCATGTGGAGTTTGAATATTCTCCCCATGCTTGCTTGGGTATCCTCAAGGTCCTTTAGTTTCCTCCTGCAGTGCGAAAGCATCCAGTTCAGATGAATCAGTGTCTCAATGTTGCCCATAGTGAGTTATTCCTGCAACGGACTGCTTCTCAAACTGGGTGTGCCCTGCCTCGTGTCCTCTGCTTCCTGGGATATGCTCCAGGCTCATTGTCACACTGTATTGGATTATTAAACAGTTAATGCTGACAATTTTTCTCGACACTGGTATTTTGTCTAGTGCAGATGGTTTGCATTTGAAGCCCCTGGGTCGTTATTTTTGTCTGCAAGGATGCATTTTTTTCTGGCTGTAACTTAAATGACTCGGAGTTACTCGGGTTCGATGCGCTGCCCAGCTGTCAGTCTGACGGTGCCGCAGTTGCCACCGTTGCCGCAGGTGCGAGAAAACGCTGATGTCTGGCTCTTCCTTCCAGTTTGATCACCTAGGAGACAGGACCAGCTGGGATGCATTCCACCCTGTCTTGGTGGCCGAGGGGCTCCTCGCCCTGGCCAGCGTTCTGAGCTACCTGCGGCTTTTCTTCGTGTACACCAGTAGCGCCACCCTTGGGCCGTTACAGGTACTGCACCGCCTTTATCAGTTCAGTGCAGAATTTGTTACGTGTTTTCTGATTGCTTTACTCCTTCCATATCGGGGGGGGGGGGGCAATGGCCTTGCTCTGGAATCATCAAATAAACATCACCCATTACTGATATTCGTGGTCCTTAGAGAATCTGTTCCCATTTCAAGCTGATCCTACTACAGTGAGACTACAAAAAACTACAGCTTTACCCAGCATCATGCATGGTGTCCATAGCAGAAACATCCCACGGCAATGGACTTCTCCGAGTTTCCAGCAGCATTCCAGTCTGTCTTCACTGTCACCCTGCCGACCAGTGAGGTCTCATTCCAGGTTTTCCCCGAAAAAATTCCAGCACTGCTGACACCATCTTGGCCAGCATCTGCTTTGTCCACATATTTGTTTTTCTTTGGCTTTCCAGGTGAGCTTCCTATGCCTGGTTGGCCACCTATTTTATGCTTTAAGCTTCTCTAAATGTCGCGTAACTCTTTATGTTCACATACACCAAAGTTATGCAGCCAGCCCGCTTAAATATCCAGATGCTGACTTTACCTCTACCCTGGTTCCTAGAATCACAAATATAAATTAAAATGTGCAGTGAAAAAACAACTGCATGTAAAAAACACCAGTGTAGAGATCCTAGGTGCTGAGGTCACAGTTTTCCGTTGTAAATCCAGACTTTCGACGAGCTGCAAGGGAGAGAGTTTGTTGCACGTGTGATCTTCCGTGGGCTGCTCCCATCTCGATGCGCAGTTTTATTTGACATGGAGCTGAGATGGAATGCCTGACGGCAGATTTGAGGCTTCAGATGCTGTTGTCTGCCTGTCTTGTGCAGTTAGCTTGACACGTGTTAGCGTGACGCTTAGGGTTCCAGCTACTGATGCTGGGCTTCTGCCAAGACCGAGGAGTGGAAAATAGTTGGGGAAAAAATTGGTTTGGCCTCATCTGCCCCTACCGTACCCACCCCAGCCCCCTGGGTGAATCCATGCTAGGAAGACATCCCAACGGCTGAAGGAAGGGTTGGGACAGCAAGCCCACCTGCTGGAAAGCTGAGTGAAGGCCCACCCCAAGGTGGGCCACCCGGGCCTCACTATTGGGGTGAAATATTTAGGGAGGGAATCCTGAGAATGTGATATTTACATTCATGCCTTCCAGGGCAATGAAAAATCCAGTATATAACCAAACAGAGACATGCAGACTCCACAAAGAAACTGGGAAAAGCCCAGTGCAGATGTTCTGGCTTTATTTATGGGACCAGAAACCAGGAAAGCAGAATGGGGACCTGCTCCCAGACTGGCCCATTTAGGTTTCCCGATGATTAGCTCTAGGGAAATTCAAGGTGTACTCCGTACTCTTATTTTTAGATGTTATCATATCAGGAGCGCGGAGAAAAAGGATCAAATTAGGGCAATGTAATATTTTGGTTTTGCTAAATTTAACAGCAAAGGGCCTGATTAGGTTCTGATGAGCACCTAAAAATAATAGGACAGTCTCTTCTAGAAATGAAGAATCATAATATTTCTAGAGCCCCCGCCCCCCCCCCCTCGCGCCCCCCC
>JAODKM010000042.1:5315599-5327179 GCA_026780845.1 Petrocephalus sullivani
GGCGTGTGGCGGGGGGGGGCGGGGGGGGGGGCGGGCGGGGGGGGGGGGGGGGGGGGGGGTTAGAGGGAAGAAGAGGCAGGAGCCGCTCGCTTACGCTAATTCAAGCCGCCGCCGCGCCAAATTGACTCGGCTACTCCGGAGGCGTCCGCAGCCCTGCATGATGAAATCGGCGTGTAAGGGAGCGCTCGTGGTTCCCGGTGCAGCGCGTGGCGCAGCCTTGGCCCACCGCCCCCCCCACCCAGTCGCAGCCGGGATCAATTTACGGCAATTGCCGCGGTTTTATTTCGGCGCAAAGTGGGGCTATTAAGCCACTCTGATCGACAGGACGGGACGTTACTGCCATGGAGAAATGGTTTCCAATCAAGTTAATTGTCCGAGCTGCTGATTTTTAAGATTTTGGTCCTAGAGAAGTATCTCCCAATCCGGTCCTCAGGGACAGACAGACAGTCCATGTTTTTGCTCCCTCCGAGCTGCCAGTAGGAAGAGAAAAAAAAATTTAAATCTTGCTTACCTTATGTGTTAATGCACATAACTGTCTACCTCTCGACCACCGACAAACTGCTTACGCAAAGGTACAAAAATCTGGACTGTCTGGTAGGGAGCTCGGAGGGAGCGGAAACACGGACCGAATGTGGGTCCCTGAGGACCGGATTGGGAAACACTATCCTCCAGGTTACATGAACAGAACGTGAGTGATTAAGCCAATGCTTTGCCCTTCCAGACCTGACCGTTAGCAGAGCTCAATGAGGTCTGACAAATGGCCCCCTCTCTCAAGGCGATCGTCTGAGGGTTGGGGCACAGTAGCCATGCCGATCTGACAGGCTGGCAGTAATAAAGGGGGAAAACACTGCAGGTCAGGTTGCCAAATAACTCCCTGTCTCCTAGTGGTATAACTAAGCAGGAACTAACCACAACTGAACCCGAACTCATCCAGACTGCGGAAAAACTCCAGTAAACATCAGAGCACTGCCAATAACAACTAGGGGCAGGCAGCTCAAGAAAGTACATGTCTTGGGAACAGGACAGAAATAATTACAGTTTCTAAGCTACCTTCCAATATAAAGCCCTCACACCGCCAGGGTTGTGGGTTCAAATTCCGGCCCTGTTTTTCTGTGCTCCTCCCACAGTCCAAGGACAACCGTTAAGGTGAGTTGGTGTTCCTAAATTTCCCATTGTGTATGAGTGTGTGCTCTGTGTGACTGTGACTGCCTTCCCATCCAGGGTGCTCCCCTGCATCTCATGCCCAGTGCATTCTGGGATAGGCTCCAGACTCACCATGATCCTGAACTGGATAAGCAGTGGTAAAAATCGGATGTACTTTAAAATTCTGAAGCAGGCAGAATCTAAAAGGCTGGGGGGGGTGTGCCACATACTTGCGGTTGTAACCGTGGTGGACATAGTGGGGGTTGTAACCGGCGCAGCAGTGGTCTGAAGCCTTCTGGGCCTGAACTTGTAGTGACCGATGAAACCGTCTGCGGTCAGACTGAGGTCAGAGAGGAAATTAACAACAAGCTGATTCCCCTCTGAGGTGATTGGTCTGAGAATAAATGACAACAACATAGAACATCAAAATTAACATAATAAATAATACATGTACACCACACTACTGCGTACACATTAAAGTGAGGATCACAATAAATTAAAATGATTTAAAAATTACTTAAAAAAAATGAGTTAGTGCTTGTGAGTGTTGGGTCACCGTTGTGTGGCTACTGCACTCACGCCGGAGGGCTGTCGCCACAGAACTTCCCCATCCTCTTGTCCTCACTGATCTCGCCGCCGTTATAGATCGCCACGTGGTCATACCGGCAGTAGTTGTCTCTCTCCACGTCGAACTTCTCGAACTTCAGCTCGATGACCTCATAGGTTTAAGTGGAGCGGGGAGAAATAAGAGTCACAAACTTATTCAGGCGAAGCTCCACTTGTAGAATAATTATAAAAAAAGATGGTTATCCTTTGCCCACTAACCTCATAATCGCATTTTTGTAAAGTAGCTATGCAAGGCTGAAATGTGAGAAATCCGTCTCCATGACGACGTGATGCTCACCTGGTTGCTAGGCGCTATGAAGTGCCAGGTGCAGGTTACGCCAGCTGGGTAATCCCTCTCCGGCCAGTTCGGGGTCTTAAAGGAGCCCGAGGGCTTCACCAGCCGCCCGCCACAGTAACGATCTCCTGGAAGGGCCACTGGGAATTGGGATACGTCCCTGACTCGGCAATGTTCAGCTAGAACTGCTATAGCCCGAGGCCAGCTCACAGAGCTTCAGCCAGCTTTTTTATGAGTCCTAAATTCTGGCTGGCCCATGCATGACATAAATTCAATTATTAATTAAAATGATCAAATTAAACACACCATATATTTGATTCATTTTATATTTGTTATGCATGTGGGGCTAGAGTGGGTCAGTCAAATCTAGACATAAAAATCAGGCCACACTCACTGAAAGAAAAATAGTAAATGCTCAGTCTAGCACAGAAAATATAGGTGCCATCACAGCGCACATCCATTCCCCTGTCGTCCATAGGATTCAGAGCCCAGAGCCTATCACAGCAAGCACGAGGCAAGGGTCACTAGATGGGATACCACTCTCTATGCACAGTAATATGCTTTTTCTTTTATTTTCAGTCTTTGTTCTAATGATTATAACATACAGAGCACTGTAGTCACAAATACATTCTGTATCTGCTTTCAGTTTACAGCATCATGCGGAACTATCATCAGCCCCCAAGTGCAGTATAAAACCACACCAGCTTTAAAGTTTAGTGAAAAATTTAAATTGCAGTTATAATTTTGCCAACTTTGCATTTTTTAAAGGTGGGTCGCAGCCTGACTTGGGTATGGTCCAGGGTAGCCATGACCAGGATATCTTTGCTCCAACTGGGCACAGACCACTTGATTCAAATACCGTCTTGGCTAATCTGCTTCGCTCCCTGAGCGTTCAGTGGTGCAGTGAGAGCTGGAAGGGTTTATGGAGTCTGGGCCATAAATCGATTAGCCCTAATGTACACCAAAGCAAGCTGCTGATCCATTACTTTGAGTTCATTACCGGTTATCTCCATATTCAGCAGAACAGTGTGGCTGGGAGGACGTCCCAAAAGTCCACACACAGCTGCTTACCACTTTATGTACCAGGTGACCAACACCTGTCTACAGAGAACGTTCTGTACATCCTGGAATTAAAATTCCTGGGAACATGTCTGTCACGCAGGAATTTTGCTGCCAGTTATAGGCAGATGGGAGATTTTCCCCCAGTTCTGACACCAGGACTCCGAAAGCTGTCAAATTTTACATTGCACTGCAAAAAAAGTGTACCTCTCTTCCCCACAATGCTGGAAATCATTATGCCAAAACTCAAACACCAAAGTCAATCTTATTTTTTTTTGCTTATATTAAAAGAACAATGTAAAGAAACAATTTTTTATCAGTCTGCACATTTTGTTAAGTTAATTAAAAGCTTTGAATTCAACCCTTGTTGCATATAACAGAACCGCTGGCCCAGCTGTGCGTCACGTGATTTCATCTAATAACGTCACCCGTCGGTCCTACAGGACCGTGAGAGTACAGAGCGGCTTACGTGCCCGCACCTCGCTCATTGGGGTGGACGGCGGTAAACACCGCCAGGAAGCCGCTGCCGGCGGTGTTGGCGTCCGACACCATCTGCACCAACATCCTGCTGGTGCTGGAGACCAGGGCGCCAGGCCTGAAGGTGCCGCAGAAGCGGCCGAGCCGCTGGCCGCCGGCGTGGTCACTGTACACGTCCACGTAGTCATATCGGCACAGAGTGTCGCTCTCCAGGTCAATGGAGCGAAACCTGAGCGACACCAGCCTCCCCTCGGGGACCTGCGCCAGGGGACGCGTGGAGCGCCACAAGCCATATCAAAGAAGTAAAATAAAATGGGATGAAACTAAATAAAACGTGTTTCATTCAGATTAAAGCGGGGTTTCAACTCACTTATAATTATTAACAGCAGACGGCAGGCTTTTAACTCTCAAAGATACGTGCAATACATTTTTATGTAATTATTTATAAATAGGCTTAAGTTAATTATGGGTGTGGTTTAATACTAAATATTACCAGTTCTGCCAGGGAGTAGTATTCTGTGGGCAGTATGTATACTTGAAACTAATAATAGCATAATATTAATAATAATAATAATAAACTTACCGTTATTTTCCATGTACATTTTGTATTTGATGGATAAACTCCAGGGTACCCTTCGCTTCCAATAACCCCAGATTCACCCGTCAAATTTCCACCGCATGTAAAATTTGGCCTGAGAGAGCAGAATTAATTCAAAAGTCGTGGTTAAAAATGACCGGCGCGATGCGCGAGCCACATCACTAGAATAGGAATAAAGGTACGGCGTGTCCTACTGCGAAAGTTTCCGTGCCTAAGCAGCCTACGTATGCCTAAAGTTTATCACCAATCCGCGTCGCATGTGCGCCACTACGCTCGGCCGTAAACACGCTGGATGGAAAAAAACGGAGAGAAGAAATAAGAGAAATCTTTCATGCACATAAAAAGAAAGATACCTCCGCTGGGACTGCGAGTGGACCCAGGTAGAAAGCAGAAAGGCGCAGATGGCACAAAGAGCGCGTGTCATTGTGTCGGGCGGGCAGTGTGCGCTCCTGTCCTGGCCGGGGATAGCGCAGACGGGAGTGCGGCGCGCGGGGAGGGGAGCAGCCCCGCGCGGCCTGGGGGCCGGAGTTACTGCGGCCGCACTCTGCCGCTCATGAATATAGCGTTTGTTCTGCGCAGGAGTCGGTGGGAGCTGCCGGCAGCTGTCTCTGCTTCCCAAAATGTGGCATCAAAGTCGGGAAGCGTCCGGTGTGCGGACACCATAAAAGTGAGCGAGGTTTTCTTTGGTCGTTTGTGCCCCCCTCCCAATACTCCCAAGTAATTCCACATTCTTTAAATATTGGCCATATCAGTCACAATAGGATGTGGGAATGAGACGGCATTGTTTCACCATCGTTTTATTTAAAACAGTTTATCGCAAAATAAACCCACAAAGACGATTTAATATAGACCTATTCTGGATATGGATTACTGTATATTGATTTCTGGTTTATCGCATTTTATACACATGATAATTAATAATTAGTATCGGAATTCTTTCCCACTAAATTTCAAAACTGTAAGAGGAAAATACATAGGCTATATCTATGATAATTACATAACAAAACCAACACAGGGCCTAACATATTTTAAATGGAATATATATATAATTCCATCCACCCATGCATTTCGCATTACCGCTTATTAGTTACTGTATCGGTATATTGGCGTATGGGTTATATGTACGTGGGTTATAGGCACTAGCTAAGCTATTCGAATATCTGCGGCGCCACCATTTGGTGTAATTTTGTAACTGCGCACTGCTTTATATTTAAACCTCAGGTAATATTTTATCCTCCGGTCAGGGAATAACGTAGACGGCCGATTGTAGCCGAAGACGTGGCGGGGGCCGGTCGTCATGGAGACCGCCGGCGCTCGGCTCCAATCGGCGCATCGGCAATCGACGTTTCGAAACGCGCGCCCGCGCTCTTCTAGGGATCGGTAATCGACTAGGCGACGTTCCGGGGGCAAGATGGCGGACAAAACGCCAGGCACGCAGAAAGCCAGCGCCAAGGTAAATTAAATTGCGGCCGGAGCGTCAGAATACACGAACGTTGGCCTATATACCGCGCGAAGTATTTAATATGAGTAGCAGTAATCCTCCAGAGCAAAAAATCTCGCCGTACGTGAGGTGCGGGCTCCTCGGCAGAGAGAACATTGTGCGCGCAGGCCTGTGCATGTGAAGGCCGAAAGCTGCCCTCCACCAAGGGCCATTTCCTGCTGCGTTATCCCGATGCATTGTCTATGTTGAAAAGTAACTTGTTCGGCACGTGTGGTGTTATTTTATATTTTCTGTAACCGAAATTGGAGTAAATACGAGGCACGTTATCCCCCCCCCGACCACCACCACCACCACCCCCACCCCCGGTGGGGTGGTGTATAGTAGCCCGCTCGCGTGTAACGTTAGCTAGCACCGAGTGATTAGGTGACTTAGGCGTTACAAAGATAAGGCAGATTATCAACTTACCCAGGTTAGATGGCTCCGTGATCTTTTAATTGACTGTCTTGACGAGTATATGAAGTTTTAACGGATGGGGGATTTAGGCAGACGTGTGCGTTGTGACGTTGCGTAACTATGTAGTCCCGCGTCTGCTTGACAGCCGGTAACAGGATTTCCGACCTTACTTGTTATTAGCTGAGAAAAGTTAGCTCGTTTTAGGCCTGGCTATTGGTTGCCTAGTTATAAAATATCTGGAAAATGTTGCTTCTTGTGGGAGATCGTGGCTGCAAAGCTTTGGAGAAAGGTTTTTATTCATTTATTTGTAAGTAACTTGTGCATCCGTTATTAATTTCACCCAGCATGTCCTTTTTAATACGTGATATTAAATCCTTGCAATGCAGGCGCTGCTGGAGAGCAAGTTAAAAGCCTTCAGTATTGGAAAGATGGCCGTGGCTAAAAGGACACTCAGCAAAAAAGAGCAAGATGAGATTAAGAAAAAGGTAAGGTTTGTGCTGGAGGCTTGGCAGATTCTCAGCACGGGGTGATGCCAGGTGGCTTGTCGGCATGACTGTCTTCATTTGCATGCTGATGGCTCAGAGTGCTTCGGAGGACTGGATTAAAGAACCAGTCCCACTAGTATCTTTTCTTGTTGCTCCTGAAGGGGTTTTGACAGTGGCGGCATGCCTGGAATGATGCTTTACGTTTCTGTAGTGGCTCGGTCAAAGTTCGGGCAGTTTAGGTGTCGTCCACTCAGTGTCTCTCATGCCCGTCGCAGGAGGACGAACGGGCAGCCGCCGAGATCTACGAGGAGTTCCTGGCTGCGTTCGAAGGCGGCGAAGGCAAAGTCAAGACTTTCGTCAGGGGTGGCATTGCCAACGCCACCAGAGGTAAAGGCGGCCGCTTTCCAGCGATCGTCTGACGCTTTACCCTCGAAGGGGGGACCTCTTTAAGTCTCAGCGGCGTTCGCCTGTACTTTTTGTTTTCTGTAGTAGTCTTTCTAAAGCAGTTTTTTTCCCCCCTCGCAGAAGAGGCTGAGGCCGATGACAAGAGAGGCAAGCTGTATAAACCAAAGTCCCGCTTCGCCGACACGAGAAGCTCCCATCCTGTGGAACCGCCCCCTCAGTTTGTAGCCGTTGATAAAAAGACTGTAAGTGACAGCTGTCGCGCCATATCTGTCGGCCATATCTGTCGGATCTTCTTGACAAGGCCTTAAATAGAATGTCTGCTCTTTCCATAGCCAAGGAAGAGTGAGAAGGAGAAGAAAAAGAGTAACCTAGAACTCTTCAAAGAAGAACTGAAGCAGTAAGTGTTTTCCTGTGACTCATCACATTTATTTATTTGTTTGTTTATTTTTGCTGCTCCAGCATCTGTTTCAACACCGTTTCCCCAAAACAGGATACAGGAAGAACGGGATGAACGGCACAAGAATAAGGGCAGAGTGAGCCGATTCGAACCCCTGTCCCACAGCGAGGGAAGGCGCTCTTGTAAGTGTCCCACCATTGCTTACCTGGCAATGTTATCTGGTGTATTCGGGTGGTACAGTCAAGGTTAGGGGCCATATAGTCCAGAAACCTTTTTCTTTAAAGTGGTAAAAAACTTTTATTAGTAAAATGCTTTAATGGGAACATGTAGTTTCTTTTTAATGTGTACAGTAGTTAACAGCTTTCTAGAGTGATGATTAAAGACGGAAGTACTTGTCTTTGGGCACACAGCTGTTTGTGTTGTTGTACCCTTGTGTTATAATATAAAATGACACCATTACTTTGCTTTCTAGTCCTGGATGATTCTGCTCCTGGGTCGCATGATGTGGGAGACCCATCAACCACTAATTTATACCTTGGAAACATAAACCCACAGG
This sequence comes from Petrocephalus sullivani, assembly GCA_026780845.1. Taxonomy (NCBI): domain Eukaryota; kingdom Metazoa; phylum Chordata; class Actinopteri; order Osteoglossiformes; family Mormyridae; genus Petrocephalus; species Petrocephalus sullivani. The sequence goes on from JAODKM010000042.1 coordinate 5,323,515, forward strand.
TAATGAATTTGCATAGGGTGGGAGATCCCCCCCCCCTTACTGTAGTATTTAAATGAATGATTTGTCCTGTTGGGTTACAGGATAACTCCCACAGTGAGTTACTGTATGATCGATCAGGAGTTGAAATGACCATGTAGTGTGTCAGCATTTTGTGAGCACGGTTGAACTGTTAACCTCGTGCCTGACCTGACCGTGGTCCGCAGATGAATGAAGAGATGCTCTGTCAAGAGTTTGGTCGCTATGGTCCGCTGGCTAGCGTGAAAATCATGTGGCCTCGCACGAACGAGGAGAGGGCCCGGGAGCGAAACTGCGGCTTCGTGGCCTTCATGACGCGGAGGGACGCGGAACGAGCACTGAAGCATCTAAACGGTAAAGTTCTGCCGCTCGGCCGGCTGCCCAACCCTGGAGCATCAAAACGGTAAAGTTCCGGTGTGCGGTCAGCTGGCCAACGCTGAAGCATCTAAAAAGTAAAGTTCTGCCGCTCGGCTGGTCTCCAGTTGTGGCTCAGTGATGTTTCTGAGTCGTCGCCTTGTTACCCAGACGCATTTGGGTCCTTTGTGTGTATTCCTTCTTTCTTTTGTTGTGTGAAAAACAAAAGTATTTTCTGATATGACTCATGGAGCCGTGCACTGAGGTGAAATATTACTCTTGTCGGTTGTAGTGCGATTGAGAAGTAATGAATAAAATATTAATACTGAGATCAACATGACATTTTAGGATTTGGAGCTTCAGTCAGACTACTCACCCCTACAGCTGTAATTTCCTTGTCAGAGCCGTGATTCTGTAGCATTTTGTTTTTATTAAGCCATCTGCTGTTCAGCCAAATTGCCATCCAATTAATTCCCTCCCCGCTTTAGGAAAGATGATCATGAATTTCGAGATGAAGCTGGGCTGGGGCAAGGGGGTCCCGATTCCTCCACACCCCATATACATCCCCCCCTCCATGGTGGAGCACGCCCTCCCGCCGCCCCCTTCAGGCCTGCCGTTCAACGCACAGCCCCGCGAGAGACTGAAGAACCCCAGCGCCACGCCTCAGCCCCCTCCCTCCAACAAGGAGGATTTCGACAAGGTAACTCACTATGTCACCAGCACACTCCTTACAATGCAAACACTGTTATTATCTGCAGTGCGAACATACTATAGTACCTATCTCATATAATACTTAGTTGTTTTTGGAAATTCTAGAATGTTCTTTCCTCTTGGGTCTTGCACTTTGGCTATTTCTGTTAGAATACTACTACGTACTACATTAAGCAGTAAAAATAAATTGCTACTTTTAGTGTAGATTATCATTCAGGCTATCAGTACATTTTTAATAATTGAGGTAAGTCCTCTAAAATTAGGACTGTCGACATGCACAAATTGCTGTTTATATTAAGATAATTGTGAGAGAATATCTGTGCCTTCATATGAGTAGTGTGTTTACAGTATTGTTAAATCAGTAAACAGAAATTAGGTTTATGTTAGTTGCTTCAGTTGAGTTGTTCTACATTGTTTTTTCATTTTGAATTTAAATATTAGTGCAGTGAAAGCAGTTAACATTAGTGAAATTGTTATATGCAATAATTGATGCATTTTATATTTTTCTTGTTGCTTGTTAACAATACTCACATATTCTATGTTTATTATCTGATGTGACTTCATATACAGACTCTGTCGCAAGCCATAGTCAAAGTGGTAATCCCAACAGAAAGGTACATGTTTTCTTTTTTTAAATTGATATCGAATGTAGAAAAAAAACATCCCATATCATTAAGTTTGAATTGGGCAATGCATGCCACTGGGGGTTAGTTTGGGTGAGCAATAGTTGAGATCCTCACTTCCTGTTGTGAGTCGGTTTTCCATGTGCATAGATGAATCCTTCAGCAGAGTACCCCATCTCTGAAACAGGTATACTGATTTCACACATAATGTTGGCTAGGCAGGGTTCCCACGGGTCATGGAATTTTAAAAAGTCTTTATTTCCGACCTGTAAAGTCAGGGGATTTAATTATTTTTGGGGCTGTTCGTCGAATATCAGGGAATTTGTAGCATGTTTTAGTTGCCATTCATCAAAACGTAAGGCAGTATTTTTCTTTATCGAGTTATTTGAAAGGTGATAGGTAACACACCACATCACACAACGAAATGTGTCCTCTGCATTTAACCCATGTGACATTGTGACACATTAGTGGGCAGCTATTTCAGTGCCCGGGGAACAGTGCTTGGGAGCGGTATTTTGCTCAGGGTACCTCAGTGGTACTTGCGGGTCAGGGATTCGAACCGGCAACCGTTTGATTACACAGTCGGGTCTCTAAGCATTACACCACCACCCAGTTTCACCCGTTTCTCATATTGCGTGAGTGGTTGCTATTGGTTACGTCAACTGGAAATCACTTCAGTCGAGATCTGCAGCGTCCCATACTTGCAAATCAAGGCAAACATGCCTTGGACATGAACCTTTCTTTGTAGCTTTGGCTACAAAGCAATGACTTAAAAGATTGGGTGTTAGGAGTAGATAACAGAAAAGCTAAATGTACAGTTTGTAAAACTGCTGTTGATCTCAAGTGTGGGACAGGGAGCCCAAAAGGTAATGGGTGGGTTTAGAATTCTGCGGGCTACTTCTGGTCATGGAAATTTAGCTTACTACTCAGAGAGAGGATTTTGACATTTGACTTAGTGTGGGAACCCTGGCTAGAGCATACAGCCCTTTATCCTGTGGCCATTAGATTCACACACTGACTAACAAGCTGGTTATTTTCATTGAATTACTCCCCTACCACAGATAGCTTTGTAGTTTAGCAGAGAAGTGACTGCCATGAAGTACGTATTGGCATTTGACACGGTATTTAGGGGACGCCTCGGCGTTAGCCTTGAGCTCCGACTATTGCTCACTCCGACTGCACACCCCCTGGCCTCTGTCAACGATCCCGGGTGAAGCCAACTCCAATCCTCTTAGTTAGTGACCTTTGACATTGGCCTTGGTGAGCAGCACAAGTTGAACTGTCAGCGGCAGCGGGGGACCTGCAAAGCATCATGGGATGGATTGGGAAAGTATACAGAATTTTACCTGACATTGGTACGATCGGCTCCAATATATGTGATTTGTGTTATAAATTAAAGACGTCCTTTTGCTGTTTTGCCTCCCACTTTAGGCTAATGTTATACACCCTCACATTGCCCCTTTAAATGCACTCCTAAATCTACTGTGTTTGTTTTTGGACAGCTTGCATATTTCTAACATATGCTATCTATATTTATATATATATATTCTCTTACTGAGGCAACATTAATGGCAGCATATAAATGATTTTTGCTTCACCTGTAAATTCCATAATTTTATTTAAATTCAAGTTTTTTTTTTTTATAATAGTTTTTGCCACCCTGTTTTCTAGTTTACCGCTTTCAAAATCAAGTGTCCCAGAGAGTCAAAGTACTGAAGACTGTCTGTATTTTTGTATTAAATGCATTTGACATATCTAGCAAGTGGCAGTTATGTGGAACTGCACGGTTGTCCGTAGCTGCAGGCTGGACGGCACATTGCTCAGTACCGGAGGTCACCTGAGACTTTATTCTGTCAGTCAGAAATAGTGTGTTGGAAATACACTTATCATGGGCTATTAACTTCTGTAAGCTGTAAGCATTTCAAATAGAGGATGCTGGTACTTATGCACAGGAGTTACTAG
>JAODKM010000042.1:5334968-5370406 GCA_026780845.1 Petrocephalus sullivani
GTCATAGAGGGTGTCACCCTATAGTGTAGTGGTCAAGTAACTGGGAATATAACTAAGTGGTTGAGGGTTCAAGCCCGAGATGCGGTCTTTTGCGTAAAAGAATTTTTTTTTTTATTTATCTTTATAAATAAATTTTTTTATAATTAATTTTTATAAATTTATTTTTGTAGTGTATGGTGATGGTGCTGTTGTCTCTGCTGCTCTGTTGTACCTCAGGCCAGCAGACATGAGGCAGAGGAATGAGGTGTGGGCAGCGGCCAGCGCCAAGCTGGAGGCCCTGCTGACCCAGCTGAGAGAGGTGATTGGCCAGCCAATGTCACATGCCCTGGAGGGCGTGGCTGTACTGCTGCACCTGGCCGCTCTCTGCACCTGGCACTGCCCTGCCGAATTGTCCGACAGGTATGATTTTCCGGGTGTGAACCGTGAGGCAGGGATGTACTTCCGTGTTCTGATGAATGACCATGCTTTTCCTACGTACTGTATCCATGTATCCCACAACAGCTTGTGGAACTTTTACTTACACAAAAATGTGCTGAACAAAAAATGATTGGTTCAGAGATATAACCAAACTAATTTTAGAGGAGGTGGGTCCAAGCAATAAGAGAAGACGGGACAAAGACATCTGACTGGTTGGTCTGGTATCTGACACAAGATCTCTGAACCAATCATTTTTCATTCTTCCCTCAGAACATTTTTGAGTAAGTAAAACTCCCATGAGCTTAAATAAATTGTCAGCTGCTGTGATTTGTTAATAGGTATATTATTGCATATGTTTTGTGGAAAATGTAGGTCGTTATTCCTTGGTTCACTTTTAGGTAGGTAGTTAGTAATTTGGATAATCCAGGGGTGCTCAGTCTTACCCGCAAAGGGCCGGTATGTATGCAGGTTTTTGGGATAGCCTTTAGATCAGCTGTTCAAACCCAGGTGTGAGGACTCTTCGGCCAATCAGTCCTCTAATTAGTGATCTAATTAGGGAGTTGCAGTGAAAACCCGCATACGCACCAGCCCTTTGCGGATATGATTGGGCACCCCTGGGATAATCTAACAGTGTTTTTCAGCCTAGTCCTTGGGAACTCCCAGACAGTCCACATTTTTGCTCCCTCACAGCTTCCAGCCAATCAAGAACACCAAGTAACTGCTACATGTATGTGGGGAACTGGGAATGACTAAAAATCTGGACTGTCTGGGGGTCCCCGAGGACCATGTTGAAAAACTGATTTAATGGACTGTTTGTACCCTTCCGGTGTGGCTGGCCAGTCCGAAGCCCATGGAGTCGGCGAGTTCCGCAGCCGTTTCGGATACAGTGTGGGTCCAGCCCTGGGTGCTGGCCCAAGCTCTTGAGACCTGCCGGTCATTGCTGGGCAGTGCCAGCAGTGAGGCTGAGCTGGAGCTCTGCGTAGACAGGACCGTGAGGATTGCAGATGCTGTTCTCTATATGACCTGTAAGGGGCGCCCTTTCACACATACCAAAGTATTAGGTTTAACCTCATTACTTTCCAGTCCCTGAAGTTATAGTCAGGATGAACCAATCAATAATCAGACTAAGTCCAAATCTGTTTGTTCTTGTTTGTTTGTTTTTGTCGTGAAGTCAACAGCCAGGATGATACTGGCCTCCACAAGAGCTTGTGCGCCCTCCTGTCGTTACCCTGGGCGCATGAGTACTCTTCACATCCTGCATACCAGTCTTCCGGCTTTGCCACCAGCCTGATCGGGTTGAGCCAGAAGGTGGCGCCCCGCTTCTGTACGTACCCTGTCCGGATTCCCGTGTACTCGCTGTCTGTTTTACCTGACGCGTCCTCTCTAACTCGGAGCCTCGTCTGGCTTTTCTCTCACAGCCGACAGGATGCGGGGTCACTGCATCTACCTCCTCTCGCTTCTTCCCCGGCAGATGTGCCCCGAGTGGCGGCCGTGCGTGTACCGCGCGGCCCTGCAGGGGGCGCTAGGGGCCGTGAAGGCTGGCGCCGTCCGCGGTTTCCCTACCCTGCTGCACCGTCTCGGCGTCAAGTCTTTCAGCCTGATCCACGAGGTCCTGCTGTACGTGAGCCCGCCTCGTTGTGGGAGGGGGACTGGTACTTGGAGAAGGAGGGGCCCTGTACAATGTACATACATATATTGTCGACCCCCGTCACCCTGCGGAGGACAAGCCAGAACAGAAAATGGGTAGACTTTAAATGACTGTTTTTAAAGTGACAAACCCTTGCCATTTTCTTCCATAATGGAGTCTTCTTGGTGGGCCCTGCCCCCTGTCCTCCACAGGCCCAAGCTGCAAGATGACGCACCGCAGGTGAAGGAGGAGCTGGCGGCCATCACGGGCGCCCTGGCCTGCTGTTTGGCTGAGAATTCCACCCTCCCGGTTCCTACCGGAGCGACCACCCCCAGCCAGATGTTCCTGTGCACCTGGCTTACTGTCGGCACGACGCACCCCGAGGGGACCACCACCATCGGGGCATCTATCTTCACCCCCTTCCTGCGGCTCCTCAAACCAGACGTTGAACCTGCGGTTAAAATAGGTGATTTTTCTGGGGGGCGTATGCATCTCCACGTGTTCAGGACTAGGGCAGGTGCAGCTTTACGTAGGAGCTCCAGAACTGTTATGGACTGTGGGTTTCCAGTGCATCTGGGAGAACATTATTCTGTTTATTCTGGAACATTAGACATAATTGACGTATTGATTGTTAGAAGTTGGAAGTAGTTGTAAGATGGTTGATCATTTCTGTTCCCAAGACTCTTTTGTTACAGAGATTTTCTTTGCACTGTCTGTCTTATGAAATGTACAGTACTTGAGTGAAGTTTATAATGGACTGTGCTAAATTAAAAGCAGAGTTTACATGAAGATACATGAAATGTGTGCTAAAATTTGTGAACTAGAGTTGGGAAACAGCTTTAGGGCCTGAAGGATAGAGAGAGAGAGTCAGTATCACTTGCTTATGATTAGTGGGTGCTCCTGTTTGATCAGCTGAGATACCACACCCTACCTCTGATATGACTCCTGTCCTCCTGGATCTTTACCCCAGCCTTTATAGGCAACATCCCCCATCTCTGCAAACACGTGGACCTGACTAACGGCGACCCAGACACCCGAGCCCTGGTCGGCGCTCTGCTCGACTTGATGGAAGACCCGGATGAAGGGGTCCGCATGATGATCAGTAGGAACATCAAACACTTCCTGGAGGCCTGGAGTGGGGAGGGCTATCTAAAGGAGGTATGCTCCGTATCCGGGAATGTCTTCAGTTACTGCCGGGATACGTCTGCCGTCAAACGATACGTGTCAACGTATGTGCTTTGTTAATATGCTGCTGTGTTAATCATTAGGTCATGTGACAGTCATGTGACTTGTGTTTATGTTCTGTTTCAGTTTCTTGTTTCCCGCCTGAAAGAAGCCTTTACCAATGCCAAGACCAGAAGGAACAACGACCTGAAAAACACCCTGATCATCACCACTGGGGAGATTGGCAGGTAGGGTGCTGATTGTCCCCATTTGTCGTTCGTTTGACTCTTGGACGGCGAGAACTTGACCAGGAGTACTTCTCTTGCCCCCCCCCCCCCCCCAGAGCCGCCCAGGGGAACCTCGTGTCCTTTGCCCTGCTCCACCTCCTACACTGTCTGCTGTCCAAGTCCAGCCAGGTGTCCGTCACGGCCTACACCGAGATCCGGACCCTGGCCGCCTTCCGGGCCGTGAAGCTGCAGTCCTTCTTCAGCCAGTACAAGAACCCGGTCTGCCAGGTGTGGGCGCGTTCTCCACTGCCAGGACTTCAGGTTTTCAGGCTTTGGGGGAGGTTTGCTGTCTTTCTCTCAGGAGCTCAGTAACCCCCCCCATGTTCCACACATGGCACATATTCCAAGGAACCCAGTGGAGTTCTTAGGCCTCAGCTGCAGGGGAGGGGACAGGTGCATTCTGGGAAAATAGGACAAACAGCAGTGCAATAAGATACAAGACCGTGCAAGACAATAGATTTGAAATGTACGAAATTACACTAAATCGGTGGTGCAACAGGAAAAGACGTGCAAATAGCCACAGATATAGTAAAGTACTAACAACGTGCAGAGGTAGAATATTAACAACAGCATGCAATACTCATGCAGTGTACGAGATGTAGAGCTGGATTGTCCATCCATCCAGGAGGCATCCTAGGTAGACGCACGACCCACCTCGGCTGGTTCCCTTCGATGCTGGATCGTGTGGGTGTGTGATGTTTATGCCTGTGCGCATGCGTAGTGGAACCCTCCTTTGCACTGCCGTTTGTCCTATTTTCCCGTCCCTGTGACAGTTCCTGGTGGAATCTCTGCATTCCCGTCACGTGACGGCCCTGCGCTGCACCCCGGACCAGAGCAGCGGGGCCTTGCAGGAGGAGGTCGCCCGGCAGAGGGAGCTGGCCCTGGACGTCCTCTCGCAGGTGGCCCACGTCTTCGACTTCCCGGACCTCAACCGCTTCCTCGGCGTAAGCGGCTCCTCTCGTCGTGGAATTACAGCCGGGTCACTGACCGCGCCTTCAGCCTGCAGCTAAGACTTGCATGCAGCTTTCACTTTATTTTGAATGTGGAGCCTTTTGGTGTTGAGTTGAGTCGCTTTGCCCCAAAATCATCGAATTTTTTCCCTTTGTTGGTGCAGCAGTTGACTTGAGTTAGCAAACAAGGGTAAAATACCCAAGAGATATCCCAAAAGTCGCATCTCTGAGCAACCCTGTCTGTGTTTGTCCGGCCCCCAGCGGACCCTGCAGGTGCTGCTGCCGTACCTCGCTGCCAAAGCCAGCCCGACGGCCTCCGCGCTCATCCGCACCATCGCCAAGCAGCTCGGTGTCAATCGCAGGGAGATCCTCATCAACAACTTCAAGTATATATTTTCACACCTGGTCTGTTCCTGCACCAAGGATGAGTTGGAGAGGGCTTTCCATTACCTGAAGGTAGAAGGGCCTGTTGAACTGGCTCCACCCCCATTCCCTTTCACACAATGAGGTTGTGCAGCTTATGACGTCTGCCTCTCTGTCTCCACCCCCTCAGAGCGAGACTGAGATCGAGCTGGGTAGTCTGCTGAGACAGGACTTTCAGGGCCTACACAACGAACTGCTGCTCCGCCTAGGAGAGCACTACCAGCAGGTCTTCAACGGCCTGGCCATCCTCGCCTCCTTCGCCTCCAGCGATGACCCCTATCGGGGTCCCTGTGATATCACCACACCTGAGCTCATGGTCAGTGGCCTCTTAAGGTCGTGCCTAGTCAGCATGGTTAGAACTCGACTTTCTGCTAGTTTCATGCTTCAGCAGCAGAACCTTTTTGAAGGTATGCTAGGTGAAAATGTGCTGGAATTTTTTTTCACCTATATGCTTTGATAAGTCTTTTTTTATTCGTAATTATCAGTGGTGTATATATTGGGTCTGGAAAGTAATATTCCAGACCAAGATTTTATTTCAACGAACCAGTTGAGTATAAAGAGTTACAATCACAGAGTATTCAACTGGTTGGTTGAAACAAAATCTTGGTCTGGATTTTTACTTTCTGCACTGGAAATTTACACCTCTGGTGATTTATGTATATTGTCTCTTTTGTAGGCTGATTACCTACAGCCCAAGCTGCTAGGCATCCTGGCCTTCTTCAATATGCAGCTTCTCAGTTCCAGTGTGGGCGAGAAGGACAAGAAAAAGATGGTTGGTAGATGCCCCAGACGCCCTACTGGAAAATCATGAAGATCGGCAAAGAGGTGCGACCGACCCTCCATGGCCCTAAACCCTCTTCTCCATCTCCTTATGGTCTAGGCCCTGGAGAGCCTGGTGGCACTGATGAAGCTCATGGGACCCAAACACATCAGCTCAGTCAGGGTGAAGATGATGACCACGCTCCGGACCGGTCTCAGATACACGGATGACTTCCCGGAGCTCTGTTGCCAGTATGTGGTCCTGCTTGAGAACCAGTGGTCTTCTGTGGTTGACATTAGCAATTAACGCTAGCCTAACTGGTGTGTTTATTTTTTTTGAAGGACGTGGGACTGTTTTGTACGCTGCCTGGACCCAGCCTATCTGGGGCCTCTCCTCAGTCACGTTATCGTGGCCCTCCTGCCCCTCATTCCAATTCAGCCCAAGGAGACTGCCGTCATCATGCGGTACCTCATAGTGGAGAACAGGTATGTGTGGATAACTTGAGTTGAGTTGACTTGGGAATGACCGTTGGTCTTTGAGTCTGATGAGTTTACTCCTGACCGCTGCTACATCTTCTCATATCCTAGAGATGAGGTTCAAGATTTCCTGCATGAGATCTACTTCCTTCCGGACCATCCAGAGCTGAAGGACATCCACAAAGTCCTACAGGATTACAGGAAGGTCAGTACAGTTGCAGTCTATAAGCAGTTATGTAGAATCATGACATGTAGTAACACTGTCCAGGCTAATTCAGTTCTACCAGACAGGTTGTCTTAGTTGATGGATGAGTAGGTTGATTAATTGGTTGAGATTGAGGACAGCACTAACCTCTGCCCTATGCAGCAATCTTCCAAAAGAACAGACCTGCAGACAGCACTGCAGCTGTCCATGAGGGCCATCCAGCATGAGAATGTGGACGTGCGCATCCATGCCCTCACCAGCCTGAAGGAGATGATGTACAAGAACCAGGTGGGGAGGATCTGCCCATGGTTTGCTCATCTATGAGCTTAATGAAGGCAGCTGAAGGGAGTGTTTATACTAATAGGTATAATCTTATATTGCATTGGTATAAGCTGTTGTGTTGGAGTAGTCACGGAGCCCTGACATTGGACAGTTTGACCATATCATAGCAAGCTATTGGCTGGTAGTCATCATTAGGGGCGGGACTTGCCTTTCAGTGTCCTGGTGCTCTCTTGGCAGGACAAGCTGCTGAAGCACGTGATGGACAGTGAGACGGTGGAACCGGTGATATCCCAGCTGGTGACGGCACTGCTGAAGGGATGCCAGGATGCCAACCCTGAAGCCCGGCTGCTGTGCGGGGAGTGTCTGGGGGAGCTGGGGGCCATCGACCCAGGCCGGCTGGACCTCTCTGCCCCAGACACCCATGGCAAGCGCTCCACCTTTGTGGTAAGCTCGAGACTTCCTGTTAAGGCCACAATGTGGTTTACACGTCGCCATCTATCACGTCAGCCTTTTAAAATAGTTTGCACGTGTTCTTAAGTAGTTAGCGTTCTCATAGCTCAGTGTCTGCGTCTGCAGAGTGGGGTGGATGATGTGAACTTCGCCTATGATCTACTGACGCTGCTGACGAGGACGTTTCTGGCCTATGCAGATAATGTTAGGGCACAGGACTCTGCAGCCTATGCCATGCAGGTACGTCGATAGCCTCTGCATTTGACACACACACACACACCATACATACAGATGATAGCGAAGCTTGGGGTCAGGACATTTATCCAGTTCCTCTAGAACATTTTGGGGGGGATTACGGGCCTTGCTCAAGGGCCCAACAGAGATGTTGAATCACCTGCTGAATCACATGGAGCACAAATAACGCATCAATTAACCACAAACTAAGTGTTAGTTATGTCAGCTGTTCATTCATCATTAATGAATTGTAATGCATCTTTTATCTCAAGCAGTTACTATATTAGGTACTATGTCTGTTAATTCTGTTGTTATTCTAAGAATATCAAGTGAAGTACTAATCTCACGTTTGTTTGTCATTAATTAATCAAGTAGATTAACTTTTGTAGTAACTGAGTTATTGCTAAGAATTTGTGCCACATCGAGTGAAGTGTTACCCATTGGTTTCCTTCCCTTCCCTTGCTCCCTCCCCTGAAGGAGCTCCTCTCCATTTTCGAGTGCCGCGAAGGCCGAACAGACTCCCCAGGTCGACGCCTGTGGCGCCGCTTTCCTGAGCACGTCCAGGAGATCCTGGAGCCACACCTCAACAGCAGGTCAGCTAAAAGGGCATCTCTCCACAAATATCTGAGATACTTTGAGAAACTGGCTGTAAACCACAGAAGTCTTGTTTTGTCTTGCTATCCCCGTCAACTTCAATGTCATAAGTGCCTGAAATGCAAGTTCTCAATTGATCTGTAACTTCCAGGTACAAAAGTTCACAGAAGGTCCAGAATTGGTCCAAGCTAAAGAAGCCTATCTATCTCAGTAGCTGTGGAAGCAATTTTTCTGATTGGTCAGCGACGTGGGCGGGCTATCTGATAAGTAAAGTAAGGCTCTTCATAAGTAATGGTATTATATAACATTGCTTCCCAGTACGGTCCTAAGGGACCTGCAGACAGTCCACGTTTTGGTAAGGAGCTGGGGGGGAGCAAAAAACGTGGACCGTCTCTGGGTCCCTGAGGACCAGGTTGGGAAAGATGGTTATGTAACATCACCATTCATGAACATCATTACTAACTGTCGACGATTTTACTAAATGTTGAGGATCATGCCGTTTTGTATTGCAGGTTAGGCATGATCTTGCCAGTAAGGTCTTCAACTGCTGCAGTTTCATTATAAAGCACGACTACAAAGTGACCATATACCTTCTGCCTCACATCCTGGTCTACGTGCTTCTGGGGTGCAATCAAAATGAGCAGGAGGAGGTACAATTTCGCACCTAGGCCACGACATTGCACTAGTGTTGTCACGATACCAAAATTTCAAACTTTGATACAATACCAAGAAAAGTATTGAAATTTGATACCATTTTTGATACTCAAAACAATATATAATGTAGCACAATAAAAACATTAAATTGCGATTTTGTTTACAGTAAAAACTTTACAACCATCTAAAAAAAAAAAATCTAAGCGTAATAATGACTACAGTAATAGCTATGTAATAAGATATGTAATAAGATATTCACAAGCAGTAAATGCTTTTATATTATTATTACAATGCATAATAGGTCAAATATACGTTACTTTTACATGCCTTGTTTATCTTGTATCCGAAAGATCAACACGCTAATCAACACCATCTCCGGAGATCATATGGAGCCAAACAAAGCCCACAAGGAAAAATAATCGTAATTGTTATCTTAATGCAGATATGTTTAACAGACTACAAAAAAAAAACATTTTAACTAGTAGAAAACTTGGGTAACACTTTCTATGAGTGCTTTGTGTGTCAGGATCTATGAACACTTTATACATTATAACATTATAACGAATGAATATAATGAAACATAATGGTTTCATAAAGCATTATAAACATGGCAATAAAAGAAAACAAAGCCAAAGATATTTTCCGTACTTCTGATACATCTGACAGCACTACATCAGCTTCCTAATTGTTCCTCGATCTAGAGTTTTTACTGTGTAAGACTGAAAGGTCTAACTGGCTTTGCCCCGTGTCCCCCACAGGTAAGCGAGGAGATGATGGCCGTGTTGAAGGAGGATGACTCCAGCATGGGCCGCATGCAGGAGAATGTGTCTGGACTGAGTCAGCTGAGCACCCAGACAGTCTTCTCCATGGTAGACCACCTTACTCAGTGGTCCCGCCACAAACTGCAGACACTGAGTGCTGCCAAGCAGGAAACACGCTCCGCAGGCAGTGAGTGACCTTTGACATGTGACCTCCTCAGCGCCCTCCTCTGGCCTTTGTTCCCCTTGGCTGAGTCATCTTACATAGAGCTTTGAAAGGGCCATGCTTCTCCTTCTGTGAGCATGAGGTCACACTCCCAACAGCACATATAATACTTTTAAACACAGACTGTTTTGACCCCTTTGACGGCCCCATCACGGTGGTCTACAATTTTTATTTATTTTCTTGCCAGACGTGGAGAAGAGTGAGTACCAGAGTGTCGTCTCCTTCCTGAATCGCATCCCTCAGGACGTCCTGGCCAAAGCCTCCTACCGATCCAAAGCCTACACCCGCGCCATTATGCACTTCGAGTCCTTCATCGTCGAGAAGAAGCAGAACATTCAGGACCACCTCACCTTCCTGCAGGTGTGCGTAGAGCTTGGGACCCCTAGTGTGCCATGAGCCCTCGGTGGTCACTCGTTCCCTCGGGGAGAGCTGAGGAAGGGTAGCTCACCCAAGTTGAAAGGGCGAAGGTCTTTTTATGCCTTAAGACAGGGTATCTTAATCCAGTCCTTGGGACCCCCAGACAGTCCACAGTTCGTCTCCCTCCAAGCTCCCAGCACCCCAGGGCCGGGAGGCAAAAATGTGTATGATATTATTGATATTGTTGGCGCTGGCCAACATTTAGTGAAGCCCATTGTTTGTAGACCGTCCCAGCCGAGTTTTGCGGCAGCATGCTTGTACGCCATGGTTTAAACCGCGCTGCCTGAAGCTGGCGATGTAGCTAACCACCCTCATCCCTTCGCTCCTCCTCCCCCAGACGCTGTACGCAGCCTTGCACGAGCCTGACGGCGTGCGCGGGGTCAACGCCCTACGGAAGGAGACACCCTCGTTGCACGAGCAGATCCTGGAGCACGAGAGCATCGGCCTCCTGCGAGACGCTACTGCCTGCTACGACCGAGCCATCCAGCTGGAGTCTGACCAGGCAGGGACTCCCGCGCCACCCCGCCTTACCCAGGGGGGCTGTCCTAGCCGGCTGGGTAACAGCAGACCAGAACCTCCCAGTCCTCCTAATTTCTCATCACCTTGAGAGACCATCCAAAGGGATGGACACCCCCTCCGTTTAGCATTTCCGGCCTTCCCTCCTCTCTCTCTTCTCACTAGACCCGCTACTCTTCCCCAGATCTGCCTTCCTTAAATACACACGGTCACTTCCTGCCATCCTGCCCCAGTTATGAAGTTATGAGTTATGAAGACTCCACTGCTCTTGTTTGCCAAGTTAATGTGAGTGAGGTTACAGTTTCTCTGTGCGTATTAATCATTCTTATCCTACTTTCCTGTTTGGTCTTTTTCCCTTCAGATAGCTCATTATCGCGGAGTAATTAAGTCTATGCTTGGACTCGGACAACTCTCTACAGTGATCACCCAAGTCAACGGAGTGCTTGCTAACAGGTAAAGCATGTATTCCTGTTTGTTTACCTCTCTTTCCAAATGACCCAAATTAAAATTCTCTTCATGTCTGTTTTTCTGCATCCCTTATTTGAAGGCCGCAATGGAAGTCAGACCTGAACACCTACCGGGTCGAGGCCGCTTGGAAGTTAACGCGGTGGGATCTGGTGGAGGATTACCTGGCCTCAGGTGTGACGGATCATTCGTGCAGATATGACGGTTTGTGGTCGGGTGTATTGATATAGAGTGAGGTCCAGGTGGAACTGCCAGTCTGCGTCTGCACAGCAGTGCCTAGGACCAGCTTGTCTGCCCTATCTGCTGCTGTCTGTAATGTTTGTTTAACGTTAAAGTTGCATAACGTGGGCCCTTTTCTGCACAGACATGCACTTTCCCAGCCTCTACTTTTTGCTTGACAGTGATGATCTATTTCTAGATACAGCGGCGTGACTTCTGTGTGAGCGTATCGCACGAGAGACGTGCGAAGGGAGAGAGTGTCAGAATCTGATCGGAGTGTTCTCACGCTGGGCCTTATCCTCAGATACAGTACCACTCAAAAGTTTGGACACACCTACCCATATTTGTGCTATACTTCACAATTTTTAAATAATTATAAAGACTTCAAAACTATAAAATAACATGGAATTTTGCACTACCCAAAAAAGTATTAAACTAAAAAAAATTTTTGGGAGTGGTGGGCAAGTCTGTGGGTTGGGACTCAGAAGATTCCGGTTCAAATCCTTGGGTCAGCAGAGTATAAACCACCACTGTGCCCTTGAGCCCTTAACCCCAGCTGCGCCAGGGACTGGGTGACCCTACGATCTCCTATGCCATTTTCACGAGGGATGCCTTCCCTGAAGGGGGTCCCACATGCATGTTGAGCTCTCATTGGCTGCTTTTCCTTCACTCTCTCATCAGACTCCGCCAAAACTCCTCCATCTCTACTGTGTTTAGGTCAGGTACTTTATATGTGCTTTTGAGTGGTATTTCACACTGTATTTTATATGTGTAGTTCTGAATTTATATCAGGTCTAAATCAGACATGCTTGGCAGCAGAATCAGGCCACATGACACACATGGTATAACCCTGAAGGTTGATGGTGCGAATGTTTGCAATGTACCATTTGGCTGGCTTGTATGTTTCTGCTAGATATGCAAATATAAGTGTAGCATTCTGTAACCGTGCCTCCGGTCTGAGTCGGTATTCTGCTGGCCGTTCCACAGTCCTGTCGGGTTTCTGACTCATACTGTTTGGCTGGGTCAGCAGACCGGAAATCGAGCACCTGGAGCGAGAGGCTGGGTCAGATGCTATTGTCAGCCAAGAAGCAGGATGGCGAGATGTTTTACGAGAAGCTGAAACTCGCCCGCAAGGAGCAGGTGGTCCCGCTGTCTGCCGCCAGCTTCGAATGGGGGACGTATCAGCGAGGCTATGAGTACATACTCAGGTACCGTGAGCTAAATTACCAAGGAAATGTTTACAAGTGTCTGATCTTGAAGTTACCAGGTCCACTACTGTGTACATTTACATCTTTACCCTTCTTAATGTACACTTCTCACCACCGACTAATAGTTTGTGGGTTTCCTGACTTCTGTGCCAGCAGGTGGCAGTATTGCGTTGTGTTGACATCTTTGGGGGCGGGGCCTGCTGAGAGGGCTGGGACTGAGAGCCGGCGTGTCTTCTGTGATTGGCAGGCTGCACATGCTATGTGAGATGGAGCATGCATTCACTGAGCTGCAGAGACAGTGGGAGAAGGATGCAGGCACCAAGTACTCTGAGCCCACGCTCAACTGGCAGGCCCGCCTGGATATGATCCAGAACTCCTTCCGGGTCAAGGAGCCTATCCTGGCTCTGCGCCGTGCCATCCTCAGTCTCAGCAAGCGGTAGCAGCGCCTCTTCTTCCTGTTACTTATTTATTTATTTTTTTTGTGTGTTACTTGGGTCCGTTACGTGATTAACTATAGCAATAAAACTGAGTACTCGGTATGTTGGGTAAGAGTCTACTAAACCCCAGAATCAACATTTTGATGTTGGCTCAGCACAGGGACTGTAATATTTTGAAGTATGCCTATGCACCACATGTTAGCTCTAGCTAGAGCAGGCGGTGGGCAATCTTATCCACAAAGAGCTGGTGTGTATGCAGGTTTTTGTGATAACCTTCAGATCGGCTCTTCAAACCCAGATGTGAGAACTCTTCAGCCAATCAGTCCTCTAATTAAGGGACTTGCAGTGAAAACCTGCATGCACAACGGCCCTTTCTGCCCACCCCTGAGCTCGAGCTACTTGCATGTGGCGCCCCCTAGCAGCAGAAGGGTGAAAGCAGATCATATGAACATCCCACAGGTCAGCAAGTGAGGAGCTGGTGGGTCAGTGCTGGCTGCAGAGTGCCAGGGTGGCCCGGCAGGCAGGCCACTACCAGACGGCTTACAACGCCCTGCTCAACGGCGAGAACTCGCGACTCTCGGAGCTCTTCGTGGAGAAGGCTAAGTGGCTCTGGTCCAAGGTGGGCCCTTGTCTCCACCAGCCTTTGGTTGAAATTGATTCTCGGGCTACATAAAACACTTAAAATTTTCACAACCTTTGCTTTTTACAGAGATATTTCTTCTTTCTTTTCTGGCCTATGTGTAGCCTTACATTTAGCTAATAGTTAATTTAGCTAATATTTACCAGTTGTGTAGTAGTTTAATAGTTATCTATTTATGTAATATATGGTCAACCTCTGCACAGTTATACATTTCCAGTGTCTGTCTAACCAAACCAAAAACATTCTTATAGCAGTATTACAACATAATTCCTGTTTCTACTGCTATAAATGGAAAAATTCCACGCTGTATGAGTATATATGGAAAGAAGATATGAGGCTTTGAAGTAAGATGTTTGTCATGGAGGTAAGGTAAAGTAGAAGCAGAAGTAGAAGGCCATGGTGTGTTTGGGTATCTGGGATTTCTCAAGCACCTGTCCTCAGCTGGGGAATTTGTACGCTTAGCTGAAATGGTCCTTTTCAGGCATACCAGGTTATTGCCAGCCCTGCTTTTGATGGGGCTAAAAAAAGCTAAATTGTCCAATGGGGTTTGTCCCCTGCCTCAGGGTGACGTCCACCAGGCCCTGATCGTCCTGCAGAAAGGGGTCGAGCAGTGTTTCCCTGAGGAGCAGCCACTCACAGACCGCAAGAGCATCGAGATCAAAGGCAAGGCCATGCTGCTGGTGGGCCGGCTCATGGAGGAGACGGCCAACTTCGAGAGCAACGCCATCATGAAGGCCTACAAGGTATTGGCGGGCGGCGAGGGAGTCGTATCCACAAAGTAGGGTCTCTGTCGCAGCTTATTACGTATTCCCTGGTGTAGGATGTCACCACCATTCTGCCTGAATGGGAAGACGGGAACTTCTACCTGGCCAAATACTACGATAAGGTGATGCCGATGGTCACGGACAACAAGCTGGAGAAGCAAGGCAACCTGATCCGCTACATCGTCACCTATTTCGGAAAGTGAGTGAGACTGTTTCTTCCAACCCCAGTCATCACGTCCGTCCGACGGGCGCAAAGTAATTCTGACCGACGACGTGCCACTGTTTCTTTAACTCCCCGCTAACGACATGCTTGACCTTGCCTGCCAAAGGGCTCTCCAGTTTGGGAACCAGTACATCTACCAAGCCATGCCCCGCTTGCTCACACTCTGGCTGGACTTTGGAGCCATGGTTTCCGAAGCGGAAAAAGGTACGAAAGTAGGACGCATTGCGGGGAGTCTGGAGAGTAGGGCTGGGCCGTATCACATTTTACTGCCATAAAGACTTCGGTGTTACCTTCGCTACTAGAATATCACTAGTGTACCGATTTGAGGTTGATGTAGATGTTACCCATGGTTCTGTGAGGCAGCTGGCGGCACGGACCGTGTGCGGATGCGCAGCGAGCTGGCCAAGATCAACGCGGTCGTCAGCGAACACACCAACAACCTGTCACCATACCAGTTCCTCACCGCCTTCTCCCAGCTCATCTCCCGCATCTGCCACTCCAACGCTGAGGTCTTTGCCGTCTTACTCCAGATTATTGCCAAGGTCTTCCTGGCATACCCCCAGCAGGCCATGTGGATGATGACAGCTGTGTCCAAGGTCAGTGACGAACATCGGAAACTACGGAAAACTGACAAACAATGAAGTGCCAAGAATATCTAAATAAATCTGAATTCTGTCGAGTTGCAGTTAAATCCGGCTATGATTAACTGACTTATGCTCATTCATCACTTGCCTTAAGTCAAGTTCTTAATTTTCTTTTTAAGTATTTATTATTTATTACCAAAGTTCCTTTTCTTCCTGGCAGTCCTCCTACACCGTGCGGGCCAACCGGTGCAAAGAGATCTTGAGGAAGGCGACAAGCTTGCAGGATTCACTTGGGAAGTTTATCGGTGAAACCACCCGGTTGACTGACAACTTGCTGGAGCTCTGCAACAAACCGGTAACCCAAACCACAACTCGGCTGCTGTGGGTGAAATCTGACATGTGACATGGGATACCGAGGGATGCGTGTCACCGGAACCAGTACCAGATCGTCCCCTGCTGTTGTTGTATGACACCAGTCTCTTTGTGTACAAACTGGTACAAGATCCAAAGCCTGTTCTGTCGAGGACAAGAGGGTTCTGGTTAGGTGTCTGTACCCCTGGGATGCTAATGGTGCGATTTTCAGAGGTCGAAGGTTCAGGTCCAGAAAATACAAGTCCAGACCACGATTTTGTAACGACCCAACAAGTTGAATATAAAGAGTCACAGAATACTTAACAGGTTGGTTGAAACAAAATCTTGGTCTGGATTTTTACTTTCTGGATCTGAACTACCCGTCTCTGCCGGTTCGGCTATTGCAGGTGGATGGGAGCAGTACCACCCTCAGCATGAGTGTCCACTTCAAGCTTCTGAAGCGCCTGATTCAAGAACCCACCTTCAGCCAAGTCCTCATCCCCAGGCAGTCGGTGCTCATCCCCACATTGCCCTCTACAGGTGGGGCTAATCCCGACCACGACGCCTTCCCTGGACCCTGGGTGTACCTGGCCGGCTTTGACGACACCGTGAGCACACCGATTCCATAATCCTGCATGGCTGAATGGGAATCATCTGTTTCTCTACTTGAACATCTTGTAGGAGCTCTTACCAAGAACTGTACCTGACTGAAAACTAAATGGCTAAATTCCATTGGTGGCTCCTGCAGATCGAGATCCTGCCCTCCCTCCAGAAGCCCAAGAAGATCTCTCTGAAGGGCTCGGATGGGAAGTCCTACACCATGATGTGCAAGCCCAAAGACGACCTGAGAAAGGACTGCCGGCTCATGGAATTCAACAGCCTTATCAACAAGGTCTGTGCACACAGACACATCCGTATCCCCCTGAGATCCAGGAGAAAACGTTTTTTTTTATATTAATTAAAATATTAGCAAGGCCACACCAACACACGTGATGCCATCTTAAAGCGCCAACTATGCTTTTTAAGGAACAACAGGACTTAATAGTGTGGCATGTATAATATGAGCGATATGAGCAAAAACATTATGGCCACTACAGAGGGCAACAATGAATTTCTGGATCTGAGGATGATGTAGTGAGTTAAAAACACAGAACCGGATGACATTTAAATGGTACTTCTTGTTAATATTTATAGCATTCTGTGGATTTAATGATAGTGCTATGCTTAGTAGTGTGCACTGCTTTTTTTAGTACGTCCTGATGAATTTCCTGTTATTGAACACGTTTATCACGAAGGGAGGCGGGGGCTCTGCGAGTGACCCTGTGGTACTGTTGGCTCCTCCCAGTGCCTCAGGAAGGATGCCGAGTCCAGGCGGAGGGAGCTGCACATTCGGACGTACGCGGTTATTCCGATCAACGAGGAGTGCGGCATCGTCGAGTGGGTGGACAACACGGCCGGTCTGCGACACATCCTTACCAAGCTCTATAAGGAGAAGGGTACGCCCCCTGCTGGCTGCCCCTGCAAGTGCACCCTATATTCATATATATATTCATTCATGTTTTATTAGAACTGCTTACACAATGCAGGGTTTCACTAGGCCTAGAGATTATCCCGTCGTGCGCGGGACGTCGGTGCACTAACACAGAATCACGCTCCGAGGATGATTCTCAGACATCAGCGTACTTAAACCTCACATCTTTAAACTGCAAAAGGACACTGAGATATATTGTGGAGACACAGACACATTGGATAATGTGCAAAACGGGGCAAGATTCAGAGCCACGGCACTCCACATCGGGCCGACGTGCTTCCAGGGATCCTGTCCCCTTCTTGACCTGATCTCACCTGCTTCCAGGAATACACTTGACAGGCAAGGAGCTCCGTAAGTTCATGCTGCCAAAGTCGGCCTCCTTCCAGGAAAAGCTGACCCTCTACAAGGACATGCTCTGTGCCCGGCACCCTCCCATCTTCCACGAGTGGTTCCTCCGCACGTTCCCCGACCCCACCTCATGGTACTCGCACCCCGCTCGGCCTAAGGCCATCGAGAGGATCTGCTAATTAATCCCAAAATGGAGCCTTTAATTGAGAAAGTCCTGTCTAGGACGTGGTCATTACCACGCTGGTGCTCCAGCTCTTTGGCTCAGAGCATCCATCACAGATGCAGGTAGTCATGGAAACGTTTTGGCCGCAGGTACAGCAGCCGCTCGGCATACTGCCGCTCCACGGCCGTGATGTCCATGGTCGGCTACATCCTAGGCCTGGGCGACCGGCACGGCGAGAACATCCTCTTCGACTCCCTGACCGGGGAGTGCGTTCACGTGGACTTCAACTGCCTGTTTAACAAGGTGGGCGGCGTCGGCTGGAAGTGCGGGCAGTTGGCAAGCACTCAGTTTAATTACAGTTTTATTGTCATTTAATGTTTCATGAGAGGCTTTTATATGGGGTCACGATCCTACCCATAACTGAGAATAACATTTACTGTATAAGGCAGGGTAGCCCATAGTACATGATAAAGATGGAGGTGAGATATTGTATGATGTTATATAATATGTATGGCAGTATATAGTTTGATGGTGCAATAGTATATTATACAGCAAAGTACAGGGGGTCGTTATGTGATCTCAGAATACATTTTGTTGAATGATGGGAATTGATTTTTCATTACTGGCCCAGTTCCACATGTGTTCTGGGTTGTGTCCAGCACCCATGTGGTTTCATTTGGTTTAAAATATCCTTGTTTGTGTGGCTGGAATGAAGTATCTGAATGCAGTGAGCCCTCGCTGATTGGCTGCAGCGTCGCCCACGTTCATTCTCCTGGGATATGGACGTCTCCCTTACAGAACGCGGCACTCCAGTAGTTAGTTAACCAGCCGTCTCGATCGTGTGACATTTGTAGCATCAGGCTATCGAGTCTAAATCTTCTGCATACCCAAAAATTCAATCCATAACTGCTATAGTTTTGTCCAAAGTTCAGTTTCCAGCAGACTTATATTGCACAATCCTTAAAAGGACGGCGATAAAACGCCAATCGAGAATTAACTCCCACACTTAGACAGGGGAGCCTTTACAGAGACAAAAGCGGATACAGGCAATACAGACAGGGCACAACACAGCCATACTCTGAAAACTGAGACTTGAAGGCTCGTTTTTTCAGTTTAGCAGCTTATAAAAACGTACAATTGAAAATTAATCAGAATGAATACAAAAAAACGATACCTGTTCACCTTTACTTTGCTCTCACTTCCACATGTGTAACATTTCCATTCTGTACTTTTTTGAAACCAGTAGAAATGCGGGCAGGTTCTCAAAAGACACCTTACGAGAACCAGCTCAGCACCGGCACCAGCACCCTCTCTGTGTTATTGGAAACAAGGTGGCTGCTTAGGGCTCAGTGGCCACCAGGGGGCTCCACCCTTCTGCTCATCGTGTCAAAATGGGAAGGAAGGTGACAAATAACAACTAGCTTAATCAGATTTCCTTTAGGGCCCAGAAAAATGGTTGGGCCGGCCCTTGAACTGGCTTTTGAGTTGGGTTACAGAGCCAGATCCATGTGTCGTGTATCAGTTCCTTGTTTCTTTAAGATGTTTGCTACATATGACAAGCCAAATGGGGGTGTGGCTATCTGTATGCTACATACAAAAAACCCAATGGGGCATGTCTGGCCATGTGCTACATACGACAAACCCAATTGGGCGTGTCTGGCCATGTGCTACATACGACAAACCCATTGGGCGTGTCTGTCTGTGTGCTACATACGACAAACCCAATGGGGCGTGTCTGTCCGTGTGCTACAAACGACAAACCCAATTGGGCGTGTCTATCCGTGTGCTACATACGACAAAACCAATGGGGCGCGTCTGGCCGTGTGCTACATACGACATACCCAATGGGGCGCGTCTGGCCGTGTGCTACATACGACATACCCAATGGGGCGCATCTGGCCGTGTGCTACATACGACATACCCAATGGGGCGCATCTGGCCGTGTGCTACATACGACAAACTAAACAGGAGTGAAGCATTCACCAGGGTTATGGCACAGCGAGAGGTTGGCCAGACAGGGGCGTGTCTGATCACTACCTGTTTTCCTCTACAGGGTGAGACCTTTGACGTCCCGGAGGTGGTGCCATTCCGGCTCACCCAGAATATGGTACATGCCATGGGGCCCATGGGCACGGAGGGGCTCTTCAGGCAAGCCTGCGAGGTGACACTGCGGCTAATGAGGGACCAGAGGGAGCCCCTCATGAGGTACCAGCCGGAGCCCACTGAGCTCACCAATAAGCTAGGCTGTCGCCATTCATTTCCCATTTTTCGCGTTATTCGTTTAGTTGAAAAGCAATCTCCATGTTTTTTGTAACTGGGTATTTTGCTGAAGCTTATACTTTTAAGCTTTAACTCTTCAGCAGCGTTTAAATCTACCTTGATTGCAGCCGTTCCTTCTGTGCTGGTCTTTAACTATCAAGCCACCTACTGTCCTCATATATAAACCACAGTTGAAGAATCCACCAAGATAATGGCCTGCATGAATAATTAATAAAGATCAAGTTATCGTTTTACTGAGAATATAGCATCCCAGCAGGTCCCACTGGGATTATCGGCCCACGGTCACGATAGCATCGGGATGGTAACTGTATTCCCTATCCCTCCGTTTCAGCGTATTGAAGACGTTCCTTCATGACCCCTTGGTGGAGTGGAGTAAGCCAGCTAAGGACTCCTCTAAAACACAGGCCAACGAATCCGGAGAGATCCTCAACGAGAAGGTAGCGTGCTCACTGGCCCAGGCGTGTCCTAGACCAGACAGTGGCTGGTGTCCACCATACTAACATGTTCTATCAGATGTTCTACTAGATGCACATCACAATATTTTGCCCAAGGCTGTTTATCTCCTAGCATTTTTATGTCACAAATGTTTAGCACAGTAGAATTTGATTCCCAAAGCCATGGTTTCTTTTGAATTGTACATCCTACTTGAACAGCGGCTCATTTTAAATAAGCACCAAAATATCTGCCTTACGTAAGAAGGAATTGCGATTGGAAAATGGCTTTTGATATCAGTTTGCAGTTGCTCCTCTAGTAGTGTACCTCTGACTAATACCGTTTTATGGTTCTTTGGGTGAAGTCAAACAGCATAATTAGCTACTTGAGGTTACAGCCACTCCTTGCTTAGCGAATGAGTTCCATTCCAGTGCTCGTTAAGCGAAATGGTCTGTGTGTAAATCACAGAAGCCTAGGCGTGACCGCCACTGTACATCAGCCCTCCATACTCAATTTCTTCATGAGGTTTTAACAGCATTTTGTACCTACTGCTTCAAAGATCTATCTCTGCAGCATGCTGTTAGGCATATGAAATTTCGTTAAAAATGCATGCATGAAAATAAATTTTTTATTACTGTCACATTTCAGAGTGGTCACTGAACAAACAATGGCTGTAATTAGCACAGATGCTCTGGGTTAAAGGAGACCAATAATATTAGCTAGTTATGGATCGAAGTTCACTATAGCTTTTTTTAAGAATTCTCCATTCTAACCTAATTCATTTTGTTAAAGATCAGTTTAAAAAGTAGTTTAAATGTTAAGCGGGGACGACCAAGCAGTGCTCAGGTTTGTGACGTCCCTCCCCAGGCAATAACTCACGTCCTCGACATCGAGCAGCGTCTGCAGGGGGTGATCAAAAACAGAAACAAAGTGATGGGTTTGCCGCTGTCCATCGAGGGCCACGTTCACTACCTGATCCAGGAGGCCACTGACGACAAGCGCCTGTGTCAGATGTACCTGGGCTGGGGGTCCTACCTGTGACTGCTGCGCCCTGGGGAGCCCTCGGTCACATCTGTCTCTGCACTGCTGATGAAGTTGCTGTTTCTCTCACTTACTGCACTTTTCGCTTCCATTTTTACATGGTAAAATAAATGATGAAAAGCTGTATCAGTGCCTTCTTCTTCAATAAAATGCGCTCATTTGACAAGAGCAGGTGGCTGGGACGTTTCGTGGTATCCTGTGTGTGCCTTCCTGTCTGCTAAATTACACACCATTAATTCCTCAGCTGTGTTTGTTGGTGGACAGATTGAAAGCCTGGAGACAGCGTTTCCTGGCTGGGACCCACTGATTAGCTCATGGAGCATAATATTGCCTCCACGTGCTACAGAGTCATCAGACTGCAAACCCTCTGAGACCCATCGTGCCACACAAGGGTTAGGAGCACCAATGTCTTGTAACCTGAAGTGTCTGGTCCTCATAGCTTGTATGTTTACAGGGATTGTATTTGGAGGCAAAATGCTGATAGAATGACCGGTAATTATTTTAAAGCAGCAGCCATATATGTCAATCTGGAGCAATTCTTGTAGCTTGCACATTGTGGCTGGCGTGCATGCACCGTCTTCGTTTCCATCGTAGTAGGATTGCATCATTTCAGGACGCGAGGCTTTTGTTCTCGTCCGCCTTGTGGTGCCACCGATAGTTCGGTTCGCGTCACCCGCTAGTGCCAGTGACCACCACGCGTTTCTGATCCGATTCAGCACCCCCGCATCGATTGCCAGTTATTGAACAGGTTGGAGGGCTGTGTCTAACCCCCAGCAGCACGCCATGTAAGCGCACTGCGCGCCTCCGCCGAGCCCCGCTTGGGATTGCCGATTCGTCGGAAACAGGTACGCCGATGCAGCGTCTCTAAATGGAGGTCTGCCACCTGAAAGCCTGCCGTGCGATCGGCTTGGGGAAATCACAAGCGCGTCTTAAGATTAAACAGAACGTGGATCGAGCGTATTCTTTTTGTCGGTGGAGGTAAAGCTTAAACCTCCGGTTCGGGGTCAGGTGGTTATATATAAATATGCACATGTTACTGGCAATCGTGCATTTGCTTTTATTTTTGTTGTTTTGCATGCTTCGGATCCCGAAGACGTTCGCTTTCCCCAAGGGACGATCTTTGCAAATGGCACAAGTACTTCGGTGTCATGTTGCTCCGGATTCGGTTAAAATGAAGAAATAAAAAATACGTTTGAATAAGCATGCGTGTATTTGCGCAGTTGATGGGGGGGAAAAGCGCGGGATGCTGTTTTGCAGAGAAAAGGAGCATATGTCATATACGGTTTATTGTATAACGGGATATTGGTTATAGAGAAATATAAACGGAATTCCACTGGAACATATATAATAGAATAGCCATCTCTGCATTCACAGTTTGCACGCCATTTCACCAGTCACATATGATGGGAAAATACGAACAGTCGCCGTGATTGTCTTAAAAATATCTTGCATGAACATATTGATATAAACGAGTAAAAAAAAAAAAAAACATTACGTGGCATTAAACCGTTGGTGAGAGCTGTTCGGAGCTGTTCAATCACCGTCTCGTTTTCTTGCTGTGAGCAGTGTTGGTTCTGTATCTGTATAATATTAATTTACAGTAAGATTCTGTTGTAGGTATGGTTTATATTATTTATACATAGCACTGTGATAATTAATAGTGTTTTTTCATGTATCTATATTTATAGAAAGGCTCCGCTACCTTGACCAGAATAAGTGGTTAGAAGATGGATCGATGGATTTATGGAAAGGCGAGGGTCTGCTGTGATAGTTATTAATGGCACAATAAACATGAATGTATTTATACTGCGTTTACTGCGTCAGGAAGTGAATTTTAAAAATCGGGCATAGAGAAGCACAATGTAAGGGATTTATTGTTGCTTAAAGGAATAATTTTTGTAATTTTAATATTGAACGTTTCTGTTGGTTTTTATGGGAGTATAGTAACTTGACATACCTCTATCGAAATAGTGTGAAAGAAACCTGTCATTGGGTAACTTTTACAAAAATTGCATTGGTTTTATTGGCGTCCCATCTGGGGCGAACCTGTGCCTTCTGGATTATGCTGCCTGGGATAGGCAACAACAACCCTATCAAGCATAAAGTATATGCAATACTTCTCGAAGACATTTGAAATATATGATAATGGCGTTTTCTATATATATATGATAATGGATTTTGTTTGTAAATTAAAGACAGCTGTTTTTTTTCTGTTTCTCTTCAGAGATGCTCTTAAAAATTTCAAATGGAGCTACCAAACAGCCCAACAGAAAGTGGTGCAGCACCTCCAGGGGGCAGCCTAGGGGAACCCGAGAAGGGACAGAGTCCTACAGCTGTTAGTGATGGCTGCAGACACAAGGGCCGATCTCGTGCCACCACCCCAGCATGCCCATCCTCCCCCAGCAGCCAGGGGACCGATCTGTCCCCTTCTCCCACCAACACCCAGTCTCCCAGTTGGGTCCGACGCAGGGTGGTTCGGAGGAGCAGGACCCACGACTGCGTAGCGGGCATGGTGCTGCAGGCAGGAAGTGGCCGGTCGCGCAGATTCGGGAGCGCGACACCCACCGGGGACGGCGGGAGACAGTTGGTCAGCAGCGTCAGCTTCTCTGGATTGGGGGTTTCCTCGAGTGGCAAAGGTGGTCTGTTGAGGGAGAACCGTAGTGCCTCCAGCAGCAGGGACATCATAGATTACCGCAATCTCACCCCCCAAGTGCCCTTCGTGCCCTCCATCGCCAAATCTATCCCGAAGAAGCGGATATCTCTGAGGAAGTCGAGAAAAGCTATCAAAGACCTGCTTGGAATCAGGCGTCACAAGCGGGAGAAGGTACTCTCTCCTTGTTTACTCACTCCAGGAAGAGGAGACAAAGCAGCAGCATCGGACGACAGGGGTAAGCTGACCCAGGAAGGGTCCGTCAATGGCCTCTCTGGTGTCCCTGACCACACTGATGGCCTGTCTGACTCCTCCATTGAGCTGTATAGCAGTATCTGCGAGGACGTGGCATCCCTCCAGAGCTTTGGGTCTCACACAGGCTGTGGGGAGATATTTGCAGATGAGGAACACCACCTCCCTGTATCTCTTCCACTTGATGCTGGCCAAAAACAAGACCCTGACAATATCTGCGAGTCCAAGAAGGCCAGCCCTGTGGTGGGATCCTACCAGGGTGGGATGGAGCAGATGGCATCTCCAGCCCATGCAGAGATCCTCGACTTGTTTGGATTGTGGGACAGTTTGAAGAGTAAAGAAGCTAAGGCGGCAGGCAACCCAGACCTGAGCACCTCCACCTTGGCCCAACCCATTAGCCAACAATCAACTCCTGACAGAACTCTTCTTCTGACAGAACAAAAGATGGTAGATCTTTTACCAGACAAGGGGACACCAAAAAGTGACAAGCAAGAAATAGTATCCACAAGTGACGAAGGTTACTATGACTATATCTCACCTGGACTGGAGGACAGCAGTCGCGGGTCTGTCACGCCTCACTTTTCCAACCGGTTCCCCAGGGACAGTTATAGTGGTGATGCTCTTTATGAGCTTTTCTATGACTCCAGTGAGTCCAGGATGAGCCCCATCATTGATGAGGACATGAGCCTATCAGAAAGCATTCTTTGTCAACCTGGTGACCATCCTCAATCCATGTACAGCTTCCATGTTGGAGCAGAAGAGAATCTGGCCCCGCCTTTGGCTCTGGATCTTGTCAGCCAGGAGCTCCTACAGAGTAACTGGAAGGGAAAGGAGTGCCTGTTGAAGCTGTGTGACACCGAGATCTCCCTGGCAATGGGAATCATGAACTGGCTCAAGCAGAAGGGCAATCAGACGAGTCCACCGGCGCCTGTGTGCAGTGGGGCAGATGTCGAGGCAAGTACTTTCCCTCCGAATTGCAATAAACTCCACTGTGAGGGTCAGGATATGACAAAGAACCAGCTTGCCGTTAAGGATCCTGAGCCGTTATCCCCAGCTGTCAAAGAAAGTTTAGTATGCCTACCAAATCTCAGAAAGGATGAACCCAATATAGCATCACCCGGGGGCGATATCCGAACACCAGCGAATGGGTTTTGCTTCCGAATCTTCAACAAGGACTCACCCTTAACGCCTAATTGGGACCTGAAGTCTCCCACACTCAGGTCTCCAGGCTCGGTAGCGAGTACTGTGTTCTTACTCGCAATTAACAGGGAATCGCTCTGCGATTCTTGCAAGAGGTTGTTGAAAAGGGGCTCCAAGGAGCTGTTCCTGTGCGCTTCCTGCATGTCCTTCATCGAGCACATCAAAAGCTCGGACCTCTTAAGTCCCGGCAGCTTCCAAAGGACGGGGTCCGTGCGAAGCCCTTGCTCATTACCGCGAGGATTCCTTGAATCTCCCATCAGCCCCTGCAGGTCAGAAGGTGATGTTAGTCTTATGCGGCTGCTGGAGCAGTGCGTGTCCCAGGTGTCCACCCTGAGGATCAACGGAAACAAGGTTGACGGGGGCCCAGAAATGGTGCCCTCATTAGGCCAGCTGGAGGAAAGCAAGCAGGACACAGAAGAGAAGGATGTCAGAGAGGAGAAAAGGAAAGAGCAGAGTCAAAAGTATCTCAAATCCAGGCAGAATCCAAAAAGCCACAGCTATGGTTCCAACAGTGTAGACAGGGGACTGGCTTCCGTGACCCCACATGGAACAGGCAGCCAGGATGTTCCTTCCCTGCTAGAGGCCAGTAACTTGGGGCTAGTCACAACCAATAGCTCAGATGAGCTTGTTCTCCAGAAATGCCGCAGCTCCTGCTCAGACATGTCGGGGGTTCTCTTCGACACTAGCCCCACGCAGGCACCCAGGCCCACCTACCTCCCCCTCTCCAACGCAGCATACTCAGAGTTCACCAGCAGCCAGGGTCATATGGTCACGCGAGGTGGGGCCAAGGGGCAGCCGCGAGAGAGGCCACGGCGACAAAAGAAGTCCGCCATTCACCGCGTGGAGCCGTGCGGATACGTTCTCCAGGAGGAGAAGAAAGCCAAGCGCAGGATGAAGAAATGATCACAAACAAGTGAGGCTGACTCTCAGCCGTCCTACATTGTAACATTTACATATTAATTTGTTGTATATTCATTTTAAGGCTTCGTGATAAGGGTGTTGCCTCACACCTTTTGGACCAGGATTCAAGCCTCCGCCATGGGTGTAGAGTGTGTAGAGTTTGCATGTTCTCCCCATGTCATCATGGCGTTTCCTCTGGGTACTTCAGTTTCCCCTGACAGTCCAAAACATGCTGAGGCTAATTGCCCGTATGTGTGAGTGTGTGCCCTGCGATGGGTTGGCACCCCATCCTGGGATGTTCCCTGCGTTATGCCTGTAGCCTCGGAATAGGCTCCGGACCTCCCATGACCCTAAATAGGTTACAGATGATGGATGGATGAAGGCTTCACAAGAGTTGAGAGTAGATGAAATTAAGCCTGAATATGTTGGAAAACTTGAGCAACTAGTCTTTAATACAATTTTGTCGGGCTTTTGTTAGTTTATCAGATATATTCAATGTAGCTTCAACATTAAACATATATTTCATTGTATTATAGAACAATATTTCTATGAGTCCTTTATAATAATTGTTTTAAATGTCCTTTATACTGAAAATAAAACATCAGTGCACATGCAGGAAACTAAGCATGCCTGATAATACTGAGGTAAAATTAGCCTCAGTTAATTAAATGAATTAAAAGTGGGTGTTGATCTTTCTGCACTGGGGGGAGCGTGCACTGTGCTCTCTGTCGAGCTGCACAAGGACACAAGCGTAAGCACTGTACTGCGCACCAGCTGCCAGGCTCTCCGAAACGCTAAACCGCGCGCCGACCTCTCATTTACCGGTAAATATCCGGCTCTCGAGTGAGCGAAGAACCTTCAGCTCACGCTACCTCCTTAAACCGCATGGAGGCTAAATTGACACCACGGTCCAGATTGTGTCCTGTTGACTTGGCCAAATTAGCCCTGTGTTTGTGTTTTATTCCTTCAGAAAATCACGGATGACCCTGGTGTTCACAGATTCTCTTAGGGATTTTTACGACTTCCGAGTTTTGACGATACGTATGTTTCAGTCAAGCATTAAGCGATACCTTTATATGGAACAGCACTCTTTGTATTGAAGCGAATGGAAAACCACTGACCCTTGTCGACAACGGGAGCAAACCCAGAAGGGCGAAGATGTAAACATGCAATCTAGCAAAATGCCTTACTGGTCATGTTACCATGACAACAACATCATCGTCATGGAAATGAGCCTTTGGCTGTTAGGCATTGCTTTAGCATGATCTAGATGGTTTGAGAGACATTCGCCAAGAGGTTTTAGGGGATAGGGGAAGGGTGACTTTATTGAATTAAGAAAAAATAATTTGGATGTTGAATAGTTGTCAACATAACCTACCTATATCCCTGTTGTGCGTGGCACAGACTTGACATTTAAGGAGTGCTGATTGGATGACTTGGGTGAGTAAAGGGGATCTTAACACTGTAATTATTGGACCTGCAGCGGCTTGCGGGATAAATTGATTGGGCGGTTATGCTGAAGGTCGCTTTGGTCTATAATTAGCCTGCCTACACTAGAGCCAGAGGAATGTGTTGTGAGGGATGAGGTGGTGGAGAAACCGGAAGAGAGGGATTAAAATCCTTGACGAGGCCCAGGTGAAATAATGTGGCACCTTGGGGGCGGGGCTACAATATGACGAGGGGAGTGTTGACTGGGGGCAGAGTTTGTGATTTGATTGGCTTTCATTCCTTGGTCAGGACCTCTCCTATCCTATCCTATCCTCTCTGTCCTGCCACATGCCACCATGTCACACTGGAAACCAGCAGGACTGTTCAGATCAGGCCAGCAAAATGCACTTCCTTCCCTTTCCTGTGTCGCCTCACCTTCTAGGGAAAATGTCATTTCCCCCCGAAAATCTCCCTTTTATAAAGGCCCGGCATTTTCGAGCCGCGGACTCCGGGGGTTTGTCCCGGCCGGAGTGCTGTCAGCTTTAATGGAAAAACGACAGTCATTACTCTGCTTTCAATCTGCGGCCCTAAAATATTCACCCATCAAGGGGGCCGCCAGGGATTTCAGTTTGTTGAATATTTTACGATATTTAAATGTTCTCTGGGCAAGGTGGACTTCGACCTGATTTCCAATGGACAGCAGCTTGTGTGACAGTAGTAGCTAGTACACAGGAACAGAATCCTGCCAGGAAATCACAGTCAATACTCATGTCGCTTAAAAAAGCTCTGGCTTCTTACTCTCCCGAAAAACAAAAAAAAAGCGATAGGGTCTGGTAAATTTATTCTGTGGATTTGGTGAACAGAAGATTTGCAGACAGGTCTTTCTAGGAACGGCCAGATTCAGAATATGGAATGTGGAAATAAATCCTGTTTTATCAGTACAGAGTAACAGGACGGTGAGTTTTCAGAGCCAGCTGACGTGGTGGCGTTAGCTCGGCCTTAGAGGACCGCTCCCTGCGCCTGTGCTCTGTTCATTCGTAATTGTCCCATTTTTTTCCAGAAGTTTCCAATTGCTCTTCATTGTTTTTCTGCATTAATAATGGAGCAGCCCGGCTATATAAGTGGAGTGTGAGGTGCAGGTGCAGAGGATGAATAATGAAAAGGATCAGTCTGAGGGGATCGGGAACTCAGTGCAGGAAGGTCCCATCAGGAGGACAGGGCATACAAGAGCACTTTTGCTTGCACAAAGATTGATAGAATTACCAATTACGTCACTTAATATTTCCTTAGTGCTGGGGCGAATGTAAGATTTTTTTATGGTAGTTGGGGGGGGGGAGTATAGGGTTATAGGAAGGGGCCATAATTCATGTAGAGGGGCCTACCTAATCGATATGTTTTGAATTGGTGAGTGACAGGAGAGGGCACCGTGGGCCAATCAGCATTCAGCTGGGCCCTGTGGCCCCGCCCCTGTATACACTTCACTGCAACCCGTTAATGCTGGAGGCACTTGAAAGAAGTTGAGACGTGGAGACGAGGCCGACGATCAGGGTCTGGCTCAGGAGATATAAGTTACCACGGTAACCCCATCAAGCCGCCATGGCAGACTTGGACTGTGTGTCTGTGTGTAGGGACGGCTGGGCTTGGCTGTAACAACGGGACTGCTTGCCAGAAGCCTGCTTTGATGTGTGGTGTAAGCTTCTTGGGGGCATTCGGGGGAACAGGCCCACGTTTTATTGGCCACTGTATCATGATGCTGAGTGAGCCTGAATTGGCAGGTGGAGCTGCGGAATATATTAGTTACCGAACATCCCATGGGATCTGTTTATTTCCCCAACAGAAACCAGCTTGGATAAAGCCGTCTGCTTTATTTACACTCATCTGAGGACGGCATGAAACAGCGAGGCCAGTGTCTCTCTCCTGTGCTCGCTGACGTTTATCGCCACCCTGCTGCTGTTCACCTGCCAGTGGCAGTGAGATCTCGCTGCTCTGGCATGCATTGTGAGTCCTCGCTGAAGTAGCAGGTGTGATCTTTGGCGGGGGGGTAGAGTGTGTCCAAAGGCATTTGGGGGGTGGGGGCTCTGTCCTCCTCCTGGCCTGCAGGCCTGCCTTTCATCACTGCGTGTGTGAATGACCCATGGAAAATGCCACTATTGATCATTAGGGATGAAGTACCCAAGTGCCTTTAGCCTGTGCCAAGCCTCAGTTTGCACAAACAGCAGCATTCAGGGCGAGAGAGAATTAGCTGTACCCCTGGACCCCATCAACAGTGGCCCTCATTCTCAGCACTGCCCAGCCATGTTGACTTAGCCACCACTGTTACTCCATGCTGGTGCTAGCTGACCAGCTCCCCCTAGAGACTTACCTGTGCAAACACAACTGTTTTAACACCTCGACAAGGTCCATTTGCGCCTCAGACCAATTGCCGTTTTTATCTGTTTGACTCCTCTGCACTTTGACCCGAGGACTGAGCTAATCTAATCACATCTAATCAAATCTAATATA
The DNA here is from genome assembly GCA_026780845.1 of Petrocephalus sullivani. Lineage (NCBI taxonomy): Eukaryota > Metazoa > Chordata > Actinopteri > Osteoglossiformes > Mormyridae > Petrocephalus > Petrocephalus sullivani. Next base: position 5,365,027 of record JAODKM010000042.1, read on the forward strand.
TCCTAATCTATTTTTTAATTTTTAATATGTTGGAAGGATTCGTTTTGGATTTTATATTGTCCGTATTTGCGAGGTTCACTGAGTTAATTTTAGCGCTTTTAATTTCATCTATATTATTGCAGCCTCTACAGAGTAAGCCAGGAATTAATTATTCATTACATATTGCGTTTGCCTTCCTCCTATATTACGTGTCCGTCGAATACAACCATTTTTATTGTAATTCTCTCTTTTGGCCACACGATGGCAATATATACACGCGTACGCTGTGATAGGTTTTCAGCACGGTCCTGTAATAGGTCAAGATCTGTTTACATATTATCAGTGATGTTAAAAACCACATCTAAAAGACTCCCATTCAAACTTTTCCTCACTTTAAATGATCCCACATTAACACCCGCTCATATTCATGCTGTGCATAAATATATGCAGGTGCTAGCTGCCAGGTGTCTGAGATATAAACAGCTGAATTAAAGTTCAGCTTCATCAGACCGTGGACTGAGCCGCTGTGATGTCTGTGGGCACATGCCAGTGCAGGCCTTTATTCGGGTAATGCTGGCACAATGAGAAACTGTGTGCCCTCGCCGGACCTTAACCGCCACAGCAGAAAAGCAGCAGAAAGTGGGAGGACTGATTGGGAGATGAGACGGGCCTTTCTGGTGGCCAGTTTGGGGCTTAAGGATCTAGCGTACGCTCGAGTGACAAAAGCCCAGCTGCAGTGAGTTAGTAAAAGCAAGCATACACGGCGGGGGATAGTGAGGTCTTTGGAACCGCGCGGGAAAATTGAATAGACGGCGTAACTGAAGTGTGTCGAGGCCCCTATCCTTGGAGCTCGTGGATTCCTGTCGGGTTAAATGGGCTGTGTTGTTCTAACGAATCCCCGGGCTGACTGGGATTGCTTTGCGTCCCTGGCAGTCTCTGCCCTGCCTGTCTCATTACAATGTAAATGAACTTGCACCGGGGGACAGGGACCAGGCTCGTGTGTCGATGAGAGGCTGGACAAAGAGCCGTTGTCCATTTAGGTGGATTTCCCGAGTGGAGAGGAGCAAACGGCGGCATCCTAATCCGATCCTAGCCAGGGAGCGGTCGCTCACTACTGGCTGTGACCCGACTGTGTCTTTTCCCAACAGAGACCCGGGCAGAGGTCCAGGCCAGCGTTCCCCCTGTTTCCAGACGACTCCTGAAGCCTCTGCTCCGCAGTCCTGTCTCGAACCTCTACCTAGGACTCTTCTTTCATCTGATGGCAGCCCACCTTTCAAACTTTTTTTTCCCCCCTCTGTTTTTTGTTAAATCTACCAGTCAAATCTATGAACTGTGTGTGAGTCTATAAAATATGTATCTATTCTGTAGGTAAAAGTGCTTGCTGACTAACAAAGATGCCCAGCTTTTACTCACAGACGAAGCACATCGCTGTTACTTCAGTAGAGAAAAGCAACAAATAACTAGTTATCTATTATCTAATAACTAGTTATCTATGGGTTCATCACTGATCAGAAACTGATTATTCTTCTGACCTTAGTTTTTCCACAAAGCCTTAACATGTACTGATGTACTATAGCAAATATTAATGGAACATTATGACTAAATTATTACCAGTAGGTTTTGACGAATAGCTGAGCATGAAATCCGCAATGTAGCACTATTTTCTCATCAGGGTTCTACTGTGTTTCTTTCCGGTTATCCGCAGCAATGTTATTTTAGTGATTAGACACAGTGCATTGTGGGAACAGTTTATCACTGTCCGATGATCGCAGGCCGCCTTCAATCAAGCCCTGTGTGTTCGAGTGATTCCAAAGCTTTTCCTCTGTGTCCTGTCTCCGTCGTCCGAACAGACGGGGCGACAGGGAAGCCTTCTGTGTCCCAACCGTCAATCGAGAGCTTTGTTTTGACCACAGAACAAGATTGTCCAAAAATATTTGCCTGTTGCTTTAAGGACTGCCCGCCCTGACTGTATGCGCCATGCGGCCTTGACCACACTGGCCTGTTCTCAGGTCTCGGCAAGCGGATTGAGTTCCCGAGAGACCGGGCCGGCCCTGTTACTTAATCTGTAATGATTTACACCCGTTTCAACATTAATAGCAGTGGAAACGTTATGGCTTTCACGCCTGCATAATTGTAGTCCAGTACAAGTCCAGTATGCTAAGCAGAACTGACTGAGAGCAGGTGGAGATGGAGGGGGTGGGGGGGATTCCATTCTGCTGAAGTCTGGCAGTAAATGAAAGGCTGGTATTCCATGCCAGCCTTGGGGGGGGCACTTGGTTCAGGCACTTCACTATGGAAGTTTCTTCCTGGGACTAAGTGTAGTTATTACCACCCCTTCCACCACAATCATGCACGGGAGGATATAGAGCTCTGGGAAATTCCAGGTCTGCCTTTTCCTCGGGCATCTGAACATCCACCCCCCCAAAAGTGAATATCCTCTCCTCTCCGTGATCATTCTGCATTTGTGCGTTTCTTAGTTTGTTCTGTGGATCTACGGGACAGAAGTACGCCTCTGGCCTCATGTAGTTGCAATGAAAGCAGCTACTTTGGACAAACTGAACCCTACACAAAGTCCAATCATTTAACTACTGTGCCACCCCCTGGCCAGTAATGGTTATCACACATTTAGACCAGCATTTTCTGTTTCTTGGGGAAGCTTATTTTTGGCGTGGTAATAAAGGTACGTAAACGGCACCAAGCTATTTTCTCCGTATTTTTTCATGGTTATGGTGTGCTCTCTGTAAATAACACCATGGTATATTAGGGTCCAAACTCAGAGTTGATACACTCATTAAATGTGTTCACTCAGGATGGTTTTTCTTTTTTTTCTGCTTTTAAATAAATGAAGATAATTACTTTGTTCTGCGTTTTGGGCATGCTTCAGCAGCGTCAGGCTGATTACGACACCGACTTAATGTGATAAATATTTAAACAAAAACGCAGTACTAATTTGTGAAGATGAAGAATGTTTACGTCTGCATGCCTGTTTTAGTGCCCTTTAAGTGCAATACGTTGTTTCTATAGGCCGTGCCACCTTCTCCTGAAATTCAGCGTTTTTGGGAAGATCCCAAAAATGTAATTTTGTTAGAGGAAATGGGTTTTTTTGTGCACTAACCATACAGTAATAACGTTTTCTACTCTTCGGTCATATTCTGAATACGATATGTAAAACGTAGTAAAAAATGTAAAGTATGCAATGCATTATAAATAATAAAGACATTTATGAATAAATATTTTTTCCCGGATGCGAGTTTTGTATTGTGGTGATTAAGGGTTAAACCCAGAGGGTGTGGGGATATCGGGGGAACGGCCTCACTTTGGACTCCTGCCGTGCTGGGTTCAGTGCTATCTCATACTGGTCTCATACTGTATTTATTGATGGGGGAAGGGGGTGAATGAATCCAAATGAAATATTAGGGGGATATACGCCCCCCTGCCGGACACCTATAGGGGTACTATAATCTTATTATGGGTAGCATAATAACCCCGATTGACAGTATGTCGATCTGGCGAAATGCATTTTGTGGGGTTGGATCCCGAAGTTCTGTTTCGCTATTAGAATTATCTATCAATGGGCCATGCGCTATATCATTTATATAACCCCTTTTTGGATTATGCCCGTGGGAAGGGGGCTATTTACTATGCAAATATGCGTTGTATGTTCCCCTAATGAACGTCTTAACAGCTGAAGGATACTCACACGTAGAAAAAAGTCCAGCTCACTCTATGTCCCGGGACCAGGCAGCATTTAGGGAAGGGGATAGAAACAATACGTGGGTTTGTCTGCACGCTGCAGCTGCGCTGATCCCCGGGAGGCAGACAGGGGCTGGGATGTGCCCTTTTTAAGCAACGATCGGTGACATGCACTTTTAAAAGCCCTCTCCCGGACACCTGCAAGGCTGCGGAGGATGCGGGAGTCGCTGCGCTCTGCTGCGCGGCTGCGCATCCCGTCGCCAAAACGCGTTTGACGAAAGTCTGGAAGAAGCTGCGCGTCGCTGCCAGCCTCGCTTAGCCGGGCGGATCTTGCTTAGCACCTGAACGGCATTTAATATTCAGCAGGTCAGATGAGCAGGACACCCGATCGGCTCCTGGGCTGCTGACGTCCGGGGAGCCCGGCGGTGCGCAGCGGCTCCTGCGCCCGGAACGCCGCCGTGACTCAGCTCCGTCTGCGCAGATGTGCGCAGCGCCGCCTGAAATACGCGCAGCGTGACCTCAGCGCAATCTGCCAAACGCATCTTTTGTTAAAAAAGCCGTCGGATCGCATGTCGCCTGCCTCTTTCTAGCAGATCACACCGACAGAAGAGGGATTAGCGACCCCCGGCTTCCCCCTCCTTCTTTCTTTGGCCACAGGAGTCCTGGATGCTTTTTGCGGGACTCCTATCCCGGGACTACATTTATCTTGCTCCCCATACAATCACACAACAACAGCTTCTTTCAGTGCTTGCTTTTTAAAAAGACTTTACAGCCGACATTAAGGCTCTTCAGACCTGGGATACGGGGCTTTTTTTTCGTTTCAATGTTCCAAACTTTCTTTTAGACTCCATTAGAAATGAAGCAGGGGAATGTTATGTATCCGAGAAAGCTAGCGCTGTCAGCGTAGTCCGGGGCTGAACCTATTAGTAAGATTTAAAAAGGTTTCCGATTTGGCTGCTGGCAGTTATGTAGGCTGGAAGAGGAGCGAAGAGATGGATGACAGCGGCGCACATGGCAGCTCCGCCGGGGAAGGTGGCGATCGGAGCCCGGCAGGTGCCTTGGACGAGGTGCAGATGCACCTTACCTGCCTGCCCGAGCGCTACATGAGGGCCAAATTCACATTGTCAGCATATATCCTCTGCTGGACCGTCCTGAAGTTATGCCAGGTAAGAGGGACGAGCTTCCACTAGCTTCTGCAACTTGCCTATATCACCTCCGTGATATCTTCATGCTGACAACCTGATGACCCGTTACTATATATTCAGTGTTGCTCACAATCTGCTCTCCACCAACCATCAAGCTGCAAAATGTTTCCAAATACCAACAAGTAAACAGCTGACAGTCCAAACCTAGAAAGATACACATATACAGGCTGAGATGGCATCTTGTAGAAACGATAGAAGACTTAAATCAATCTACACACGCTTGAAAAAGTAGGTAATTATCTCTGGTTTGCCAAAACTTCTGACTGCAATGGAAGAGTGATGTTATGAATATGTATTTACATATACAGTGTACCTGTCTGTTTATTAAGTGAATTGGAGGCTGGTTACTATACGTTTTTGTTCACCCGTGTTTGTGTAGTCCTATTGTCTGCAAGAGTCTATTATTTGGAGGTGGAGGGGCTGGTGAATTCTGGGGGGGGGGGGGGGGGGGGCAAAAAAAAACCGGGGGGGGGGGGTTAAATCGGGGGGGGGGGGGAGGGCTT
>JAODKM010000042.1:5370506-5382907 GCA_026780845.1 Petrocephalus sullivani
TTGGTTGGGGGGTGGGGGTTTTGGTGGGGGGTGGGGGGGGGGGGGGGGGGGGGGGGGGGGGGGGGGGGGGGGGGGGGGGGGGGGGGGGGGGGGGGGTGACGAACACAACACAGGTCAGGATGTTTAAATTTAGTGGGAGAGGAATGCATTTGTGTCCAGAATGTGTCTGGATGAAATCGCCACAGCGTTTCAGCCCTCTAAGCCTGATGAAAACACTCTGGTGACAGGGTACAGGCAGGTATGAATGTAAAGCCGCGATGGAGAGCACCTCGGCACTGACAGATGGCTCCGGTTTCACAGAAAAACACATTAAGGAATGGTGGCACAGTAGGTAGCAACGTGGCCCAAAACCTCAAGCACGGGGCTTCGATTTAGACAGATTGGTGATTGCAGATGTGACCTATGATGGCCTGCCATCCCATTAACATTGTACCCTGCCTTGCCAGGTTTTTCCTGGGATAGGCTCCACACTTCCTGGGTAATTGGTTACAGAATAATTGAAGTACATCTTGGCAAGACTTTGCATGCAAATTGAAAGTTAAAAAGCTTTAAAGTGAATGCAGCTGGCTTGCTTGTACTTACGGAGGTTGCTATTGACTTTCCAGGGATTGGCTTTGCCACAAGTGGGCATCATTTTATGGCCACAAAACAAGAAATGATGTGGCTCTTTGAGTCTTTTCCCGGTATTCCTGGCAAGCCGGGGGGTCGAGCGTCCCGTTTAGCACGGACACCTGGTGCTCTCTTGGGTCACCGAAAGGGACCAGGGTGTCACCGTGGTTTGTTCATGGGAGCGTACAAAATTAGAACCGGCCTCCAACCGCAACTGCCGTGGCCTTTTCGCTCTCTGCCGGTGGCATAAAAGATTAAAATGCCAGTGGAGATTCTGCGAGAGTGTCAGTCGGCTCCACATCTGCTCTAAAAATAGCGGCAGGATTTATATATAAAGGCCCAGCCTGGTCCCGCTCCTCGCGGCCCGTGTCTCTGCATTCTTCCATTTGGGGCACGTTGCCCGCACCTGTTGCACATCCGGGAGCCACCTGACGTGACTTTTTACCGGGACAGTTTATTTTTCACACCACCTGCCGGCAACACCCAGGGCCCCGGAAGTTTGCGCCGTTACCCCTCATAGGAAAATAAACATTCGGGGGCATAAGGGGCCTGGCACTTTATATGGGCCCCAGAATATTAGTTTGTGGGTCAGCTCAGCAAAATGTCCCAAACACCCCCCCCCCCAAAGCAGAATATACTGAGGGGGGCCAGAATTTTAAGCCATGCCCCTAGTGACCGCATACTTATTCTAGTTAATTGTTTATAGCATCGTTGACTTTCTAGTTTCTTCAAAGTATAAACAGCTGTTTTTTTATGTCGGCAGCAGGAAAATATAGCTTCTCGATGTACTGTAGTGAAATGTGAGTGTGACGTGACCTTTATGGGCTATTTTAGCATGCAGATAACTGGGCAGTTTGTGTCTTGCTGCTGCTATTTTTTCTTCCGGCCCACAAAGACGCCTAGATCCAGGCTGTCAGGTGACCAGGACTCTCTTTTCACAGTCACCTGCATAATGGGGTAGCTTTGATCAGCTGCCATACTGGTGTCTGCCTTGTTGACGTACATCCCTGATGGCTGCAGCTCAGCATTCCCCTTTTACACGGCAGGATCAGACAGTCCCTGGAGCAATTTGGGGTTAAGGGCCTTGCTCATGGAAGCAGTGGTGAAATCGCTCTGCCGGTTTTGGGATTTGAACCATCTGCAACCATCCAGTCACAAGCATGGCATCCTAACCCACCCGAATCGCTGTGGCTTCTGGGGGGGAATGGATCAGCTGGCGATGCCGCGCACCTGCAGGAGAGGTCAAAGGTCACCGTAGCAGAACTTCTGTCCCCCCTCCCCCCAGAGCCCTCAGCACGCCTCGTCCTCGCTAAACGCCCACGTTTGCCAACAGGAACGGCAGGAGACTCACTGGCAGACCGAGCGGAGGGAGTTTCCCGGGAAACCGTGCCAGTTCTAACCCGCTCGTGGAGGAGCGTATCAGTCACCTATAGCATGTCAATTCACGTCAGACGCGCGAACCGGTTTTCTCAAAAGTGAAAGATTTCCAGAGTGTCAAATTACCCTGGAAACATTTAGGCTTAGGACGGCTCGTGCACGGAATATTTAAAATGTTTCAGAGTTTTAGAAGTGCCAGGTCGGGCCGTGTGTGCTTCCAATATGCGTCCGTGCTGCGTAACATGTTTTACGGAAAGGTAAGAGCCATCAGGCCAAATTAGTGCGACGCCAGGCGATTTCCATAAACAGACTGAACAGCTGTCAAGTACGAAACGTGGGTGTGGTGGTATTTCTCGGCTTGTCCGTAACAGTTTAAGGGACTTTCTGAAATTGCTTACTACCTGCTTTTATTGCCAGGATACTTCAGGAGAAGAAAAACTGTAGCCAGTTTAGCAGATTTCTTTGCAGCCATTTGGGGGGGGGGCAGCCTGCACACATATTTTGGAGCAGTGTTACAATAAACTGCCTTGTTTTGCAACGGACCGTAACCCTGCTTAATACGCTGGCTTTTCTGTTTTGCAGAGGCTAGGATGCTCGCAAGCCCAGGGTCAGGTAAGCTTTCCTGTCGTCCTTCCTGCATGTTCTTTTTCTCTCTTTTTTTTAAATCCACAAAGGTTTGACTCAGTAAGCTGTATCCCGCACTTTATATATAAGAGCCAGTTTTATTTTCCTTTATCTGAATATGCAAAGTGAGGGCGTAGGCCTGAAGGAGGAACGGAAAGCCGTCAGTGATTAAGCTCCGCGCCGAACAAACACTCCCAGCTGAATCAACAGAAATATCGCCCAAACAATGGCCGCGGGAATCCGCTCCCGAAAAAAAGATGCCCCCGTTTCCGCAGGGTGTCAGTTGTGTCTCACGACAGCCCGGGCGTGTCGTTAGTGTGCCCGTTACCGGAAACGGCGGGCAAGAGATGGGATTTCGTAACGCAGGCTGGTTCTCAGAGATGGATGCTGATGAGATGCCCGGCTTCTGGATGGTGTGCTGCCTTTTAGCATTTAGCATTTAGCATTCAGCTTCCATAACACCTGCTCCAAAGAAGGAACAGATTTTTTTTTAAACTATGAAATTACATATTTTTTTATATTATGTCATCAATATGCCCCATTATTGAACCACATTCAGTGGTAACTTGAGGTTAACTGATAGTCAACTTGGTGAAAAAATAACACAGATTACTTTGTTGTCTGTTATAGGTATATTTTGAATTTATTTAATCAGTTATTACTTTGTCCAAATGTATTTGTATTTGCACTGCAGAGGATTGTGGGTAAAACAGATCCTGATTCTGTACCTGAAAAGCCGCCGTCAAGGTGTCTGGTGACGAAAGAGCCTTCCTGACATTTCTACAACTTAGTCTACCGATGAAGGGAAAACATCTCTGTTGGGTGTTTCCGCATGTCAGGGCCATGAGGGGAGTTCTGCCTGGCTTCAGCTTGGTTTCAAAGAAGTTCCAGTCTCTTAGTGGGCCCACTCAAAGTAACATAGCAGAAACGAATGCAAGGAGAACGGTTGTTTGATGTACCTCTTGTTGTGTTTGTTTGTCAGGCTCATGACCTCAAGTATCTTTGGCATGGAGGGCAGTATGTTTGAAACGCAGCTCGGGCGATCACGACCGTTTACTGTCCTTTTATTGTGAGAATGTGGGGGAGGTTCCCAGTGGTAAAGCTCTTAAACAGCTCGCTAGTGGTGATACGCCTTGCTTGGGTTACAAATGATGGCTTTGCAAATTCTTCCCCTTAGTTAAGTATGTCCACGGCATACTGTGTACGACCTTCTGCCGAGCGGAGATGCGCAGTGTGGTTAGGGGGAGGACCCTTGGCTTTGGGTGAGAGGCCCACCACATCAATGGCGACCTCAGGCAGGGTGAACCCCCCAAAATCGTTTCTGGGTAAACAACGCAGCCCAGTATGATTGCCTCGGTTTGACCTTAAAGACCACGCCGCAATGCAGGGGTTAAATTCCTGGCCTGGAAACCGAGCGGCTGACACATACAGAACAAAAGGGGCTCCGTAAATCGCGTCTGTTTACGGTCGTCGATGCCAGGCGTCACTCAGCTTCCAGTGACGGGGAACATAGCGCGGCGAAGTCAGCGAAAAGGTCGTCTCCATGCGACAGACTGCGTTCCCCGATCCTCGACTGCTGAGGTCCGCCGACCGATTTCCACGGGATTCCTCCCGGCAACCGGAGCTCCCTAATCGTCCAGACTGGCCGCCTGCCCGGTGACCTTTCACATGGTCTGAAGTGCCGAAAGGTCGCTCGATCAAAGAAGGCTGATAACGTGTCCACCAGCGTCCAGAAGGGACTGGTTACGGAGTCTCATTCATATTGGGGACAGTGTGGGTCACTGAAAGGAAGGAGTCATCTCCCAGCATACCCCCCCAAATGCTACCCTAACCCCCGTGGCTACTGGATTTTTTTCCTGGCATTTCATTGGCTGGGGAGTGTGCCCAGGACAGGACTATGGTGCCAGACCTATTCAACTGCTCCTCTGACTGATTCATATGCCCTAGTTACCCTTTAGAGAGTTGCTTCTCTGCCTAGCACATGCGTGTTCACATCATTATTCATATCCGTATTAAATGCTTTTATTCAAAGCTGAATTCTTTTGTGTAAATTGAATGCTTCTATTAATAGTGCAGGATAAACTGAAGCGCTTTAGGGTACAACAGCAGGTTCTTTACGGGAAGGAAATATGTCTTTTTACTCTTTAAAGCACCTTTACTTGTTGGCGTCTCACGCCTCTAGGGTTCCCCCCCCCCTCCCCAATGCTTAGGGATTTAAAATCCTTCCTTCCCATCCGGGTTGGTGGAGGCCCTTGTTCTGGACAGAGATCCACCACCTTGCAGTCCAATGGATTTTCAACACACGGTGAATGTGTGTGAATGGGTTGTCTAGGCTCCGTAGACGTCCCGCCTGTCCATGTTCTGGCTCGAGGGGGTAATCGGCAGCCTCCTGGCCTCACAAACACCTCCGGTTGAGCGAGAATGGCCCAACCTACCCTCCAGCGAAGCCGGAGCACTTGGTTTTACTCCTCGAGGCTGTCTCCTCACCTGATTGGCTTGCGCTGCCGCTCACAGATTTTTCATTTCTGGACAGACTTGTTTCCCCCTTTTTTATCTCCGTCTGGGGACGGGCTCCCTCCCCGTCTTGTTTTCTTGTATTTTTTTTCTCTCCTTCCTCTCCTTTTCACGGACTGGAGTGTGACACAAGCAGCTGAGTAATGTCAGGCTGCGGGATTCTCCGCGCCGTGCTCCGGAGTGGAATAGCCGCCACCAAGGGGAAAAGAGGGGGCCAGGGCCGAAAGGCGGTGAGTTCTAAGCCTAAGGGAGATGAGAATCGGTTATAACTCGGAATCTTTTCAGTTGCGTGAATTGGCGACTTTGTGAATCGGCTTGAAAAACGGAATTCAAGAGGCCTTGCGCAGAAAGGGGGCGTTGGTATAATGGGGATTTGCAGATGGGTCCTGTTTTTACCGGTACTGGTGTTCAAGAAAGGGCAGGTCTGTTCAGCTTCTGACATGTTACAGATTATGACTGTGGTTCTGTGTGAGCCAAGTCCCGGGTCCTGGGGCTCCGTCTGTGCCAGCCCCGGCGGCGGTGCCATTTAGCCGGGCACGTGTCGGCCTGAACCACGCCACGCTGCCGTTGTTGTTGTTTTCTTCTGTTGCTTTCGTCCTTCTCTTGCCTACGCTACGTTCTGTGCCGCGCGCACGACCAGGACAGGCAGTCCAGGAGCCGATATGGATCACCGCAGTAGCAGAGATGGGGATCGGCGGCCAAGCTCGGCTTGGGAACGGGGCTCCGTACGGAGAAAGGCTCGCGTTCCTGTTGCGAGAGCTTCTTTGCTCTGGCAGGGAAGAGCACTTTCAGGATATTCCAGAGCTGTGTTGATATAAGAGCATTTCTTTGGGATTCTCATGGACACGGACACAGTAAGGAACAGTAAGAGCTGTCAGTGGAATGCCACGTCCCACAGCTACCGCAGCTGGGTGCACGCAATGTGCGTGATCACATGATAACCGTTCGGAAAGACGTGCTGAGATATGTATCTTAGGGCCCCTTATGAAGAAAGAGAGAGAGACCTGGAACAAAATCGTGTTCACAGGAAGACACCAGAGGATGCCTGCTTCTGTCCTGCATGTAGCTGGAGAACATTAGAGACATACCTTGAGATGTATGGAAACAGTATTCCGTTAAACGTCAAGACCTTTTAACCAGATAGAGATAAAGTTACCTCAAATATCGAACTGTTTTTTTCCCGTTGCAAATCAAGAGCAGACTTTGCAAGTATTGACAGGATTTCAGACAGTCAGTGTCAGTGAAATGAAAGGCAACAGTTCATAAACCAGCCTTACCTAAAAGAAACAAGGTCATAGAACATTTATGTCATTTATGTCATCATGAGAGTGGTTCTGGATGGATCCCTGATTGGATAACTGTCCTGTCCACTCAGTGTGCTCCGGTATGTGTGTGTGTGTGTGTGTGTGTGTGTGTGTGTGTGTATGTGTGTGTGTTTGACAGCGGCAATCATATCATCTTTTAAATATCTTACTGTGTGTCTTTGACAGGAGTCATTTCAGTGAAACTGTACAAAGTCCTGCAGCAGTCAATGACAGCTGTTTACTTATGGTCCAGGGGGTTTAAGAAATAACTGAATAATTGGTTAGCGGATAGTGTTACACTGGAGGCATGGTTTTGGAACGCCATCAGAATTCACCTTTAAAATGATTGCTGGGTCACCTATTCAGACATACCTAGAGCATCGTTCGCCTAAGAATCCATATCAAACAGTTACATGAGAAGGACGAAGTTGGGCCTAAATTCAAGCCAGGTTGCTCTGTACACCTTTGCTTTCCAGGTGCATCTGAAATCCTTCCCAGAATTCCTGGGCCAGTCCTTGTAGAACCTCAGCAAAACATGCAAGGGATGAGCAACGGTTGGACCTGCCTGAATGTTCTGTTGTTCCATGTTCCTCTGGAGACACAAAGGTCCCCTGGCTCTGGCAGGAGGATCCAGCTATCAGGAACAGCTGCTGTCACACTTAAGCCCTTAGATGAGCTGAATAATGACAGGGCCGGGGGTCTGAAATGACAAGCATAGCTGGGAGTTGGGTGGGGATACAGGATTTGGCATCGGCCACGGCTGTGGAAGACAGTGCAGTTTGTATGGCCTTCTGTGCTTTGCTTAGCCTCCTAGTTAACGTGAGAACCAGCACCTGTATAGTTACAGTGTCCCACACGGTCATAGATTACGGTTTGGTGCTAGGGGCATGAGTATTTAGATTGACGGATGGTTCATTTTGTTGTCAAAGTTTGACTCTTCTTGCTTTGTGATCCCCTCGATGTAAGTGATATCGTGGAGTCTTCATCCTTTGTGCTGCTTCTCTCTATTCATTCAGCCGCTCTGCCTCTCTTTCGCAATCCCCCCATTCTCTTTCTTTACGTATCTTTCTGTTCTTCTCCTACACTCGTTCTTCAGCGGACTGGCCAGACAGTCATCCAACCCTCCCAAGGGCAAGCCACCGCGTAGTCACCAGGGCCTCGTCTTTTTTTTTGCACGAGCCCAGGGAGTGGAGAAGGGTTGCCAGAGTGACAGCGGAACCTTCCGTACGCTTCAGCGTGCCCCTAGCGACACCGCCAACACAGGCCCGGCACATGTGACTCTGCGTTCTCGGAACTTTGCGAGTCCTGAACGCGTGTCACGCACTTGTTGCTGTGTGACTCTGCTACCGGGATAGGCTACAGTAACCCGATACTGCATTACTTCAGTGGGGAGCACAGAGGGGGCTTAAAGGTGGGCCTAGGGTCCAGCATGAAAGACAGAACAAACAACAAAGAGCCCCCCCCCTCCAGGGGTTATACCGTCCATCTACAAATTTTCCACACTCTAACTTAATCCACTAGAATTCAAATAGAGTTAAGTTCACCTGGCATACGACATTCAAGAACTATCTCTCTATGAGTATAAACATTTTGTCTCCTCTGACGTAAAATGATTGCTCCCATCGTGTTCCATCCTTTATGCTATGTTCGGAACGCGCTTTAATCTGAAGGTTATATCAGATTGACGACGCCATCAGTTCTGCCCCAGGGGATCTTTTTTTTTTCTTTTTCCATAAAAATCCACGTGACGGAGAAGGTGACCGGGGCTCTCGCGGCATGGTAAGATCGCGGTGGGCTTCCACGACGACGGGCGGCCAGACCACACAGCTATTAATCCGAGAGGATGACCACTGCGCTTACGCTTGAATGCCTCTGTGAAGCCTCCGATCTCTGTCGGCGAAACCAAGGCATTCTGGGAGAGCCTGGACACTGAAGTGCAGCTGGGGATTCTGGGTTTTCTTCTAGCCATGCATGTTAAAAGCAATTGGAGCAGCTTCCCCTACTATGGCAGCAGAGCTCTGCGAGCTTCCAGGTCTTCCTCTTCAGAAGTCTCTCCCAGATCTCCAGCACGGGCTGTTTCAGCTCAGATACAGCTCTCCCACATTCTTTCACTGTTTTATTTATGTTTCTTTTTTTGCAAAGCAGATGGTTTTACCCAAAGTTACGTGCAACATGTCCAAAGTTACACTTTTAACTGTATGCTTAATAGGATAGTGACCTGCTCTAGCTCAAGTTCATTATCGTACTCGAGGGTACCGCAGCATTTGGGTGTTGACAGCTACTGGCACCCCGCGGCTCCTGCAGATCAACTGGAACAAATTGTTCTGCGTCCGTGCAGGGCAGCAGCTCACAGAAAACCGCGTTTTGTAACATTTGCCATTGTATTCAGCTTCATCAATCCTGGCACAATGAACCGCAAACCTTAATCATACCGACTGAATTGCTCACTTTTCTCAGCTGAATAGGGTTTACCTTCCGAAAAATAGCAAATCTGAATCCTGGGCAAAATCATTATAAATTAGGGAGCTATAATTCAAAAATGAAAGGACCTGATTGGTCAGAAATAAATATTTTAAAATTAATTTAAATCCACCTTACAACCACCTGCCCTGTACGGGGGTGTCGGAGCAACATGGATAACCTGACAGATTAATGTAAGGGGGAAGGGGTCCTCAAGGTGACATCTCGTCAGGGGGCCCAGAATGCCTAGCTACTCCCTCCATCCAGTACAGGGTGGAAGTGGAGCCTGGCCCAGGTAAAATATGAGGCGGGGGACAGCCCGGGCGGGGGGCCGGTCCATCGCAGACCACATGCTCACTCTCTTGCATCTTATAGGTGATTTAATGAGGAACATGAGGGGACTTAATTAACATTGTTATATGACCTTACCGTTGTTAATTGCCCCAGCAGAATTTGCATTTACATTTTATATATATTTAGGAGACATTTTTGTCCAGAGTGCCTTACGAGCGAGGCAGCTAGGCTGAGCTTCCAAAAATACCCAGGTGTGAGTGTAAGAGTTTAAATTTATCGAAATTCTGGGAGGTTTCCGTGAGACTCTGTGACTAAGTGCATGATTAGCGGCAGGTTTAAGGTGGAGACCTCGGGAGTGAAGTGAGCATCCAGGGGGAGCGTTGGCAGTAGAGGCACATGTTTCACCGCGCCCCCCCCCCCCAAATCTGGTAATGTTCAGTTCGTAGCACTCAGTGAGGCACCATGGCCAGATAAAAACCAGCACGGCTTCAGAAAGCACAAATTCAGGGCTGGAGTCCAGTCACATGACTGATTCGCACCAGGGGAATGTCTGCTGATAGATATTCTTAACCCCCCCTTTTTGCTGTTTGGATTGCATGTGTCTTGCTTTTGGCCGACCTTGAGCGTGCTTTCCTGAAGTCCGGTGGGGGAGGGCCAGGATATTGGGTGGAGGGGGGGGAATGCGTAGAGACCAAATGTGAACCTCGTGCAGAATGTGATGTGGAGCTCAACAGGTGTGAGCCGCAGACGCTGCCCGTCGCTGTACCCCCTTGCAACCCCCCCCCCAAGCCAAACAAGCAGCATCCCAGCAGCTAGCAAACGTAACCCCAGCAAACAAAAACATAGCTATCCCCGTTGTCTTTGAGGGCTCTGAGGCCAGACCCAATGGCACCGCGGCCAAACAAAACTCCTCGCAGAGTTTGCAGAATAATGGCGTGAACTTATGCCAGAGATGTCTGCTTTCTGTCTGGCTTCTGTGGGTGCTGTAGCTATGCGGCGCGGTAAGGAAGGACTTGCAGTAAAAGCCAGGCAAAGGCCGAAGGATTCAGCCCTGTCGCCAAGGCAACGACATGCTCCTTAAGTGGTGTCGCAATGCACTGCATGCATGTTACTTTTCTGATCAGGACTGTTGAATAATTATTGATTATTATTTCCTGGGGCCATTTGGCTGCATGCTTTTTTGTTTCTCTGACCTGGTCACAGTAGGCTGGCGTGTAGGAAGGCATCACCACACGTGTGTGAGTACATCATGTGATTATTTTTTTTTCTTTGTCGTTTTACTTAGACAGAGGCACCCTGAATGCAAATGAAGGGAGCTTGTATTGTCTTGGGAGCCTTTGTTTTTCAATTAACAAGCTCTGCTCCAGTAACTTGCTACTCTGCCACTGGATGGGCCATAATGGTCGGCCTTTGATGAGGCTCATGTGAAGACAAAAAAAAACAAAACAGTTTCCTGGTCAATGAATCACCAGTCCCCCATAATGTATGCAAGACCACACAAGTGTGATGAGGAGGGTGCATGAGGGCCCGCTGTTCTGTTTTTCTGTGACACGGGGGCCCAAAATGAAGAAGAAAGCCACATGCCATAAACCGCGCCATTGACATGGACCGGACTCGGCTCTTCAGAGCTTCTGGTGTTCATGAATGCCGCCTCCCATTTGTTTGGGCATCCGTTAGCTAAATAACGTTTATATGATCTTTGTCTTTGTGGAAGAAAGGGCAAGCTGATGGACGGAAACGGCATTTTTACAGAGACGGGCCTCTCAAGGATTTCGCGAGCAGCGAGATTGGACGGGGCTCAAGAGCCTCATTTGTCATGTAAATGGGGAGCAAACACTCGATTATTCTCTGTTTGACGGCGTTACCGTGGAGACAGAGGGCTTCAAACTCTCAGGACCCAGAGAATGGGCTTTCTCACACTGGGCCCTGTACAGACCCCCCCCCATCCCCTGAAAAGGGGACTCTCCATGGACAACATTCCTTTAAACTATTACAGTCCACATCTATCAGAAACCTGGCCCACACACTGGATTGTTTTACACAACACTTTCACAGTCTACATTTAACCACTGAACACATATTCGGGATTCACATGGTGAATTTAATTTACCTAAACCACCCGTCAAAATTTTAATATAGTCCTTTGTGTCACTAACTTTTATGGACTTTATTTTATTTATTATTTCCATTGGTTTTCAACCGTATTCAATGCACTGATTGCCTGTTAGGCTTCTATACCCGTAATATTATTGTGGGTATTCCTCTCTTAAACCACTGAGAAAATGTAAACAGCCAGTTAGATTAAAAAGCCGGTTAGATTAAAACATTGCCAGAGACTGTTCGTTTTGATGGAGGCTGCAGTTTAAAGACATCGGGAGTAATGATAATTAGAGAGGAATTAATGAGGCTTGTGCTTTACCCTTAGTGTAATAATAACGCCATGTCATGTGACTGCATAGCCAATCACAGGGCATGTGGGAGTGGTCTGTCAGTTCTTCAATAAAAGAGCCAGGTGGAAGAGACTGGTGACCTTTTGATGAAAGCATGCAGGCTAAGTGGCCATCAGCGTTCCGCTCTGCTGTGTGTGAGAAGGAGATGTGGAGAGTAGTGTTCACTGGACGCTGTCCAGGCCCAGCGTTAGCACGCAGCACGTTAGCACGCAGCACGCTGGGCTCCCAGACTTCTCTGTGTTCCCGGGCCTAACATAGGCAGCGTTATTACTCACATCTTGGTTCTTTTTTGCAAATGCGCTGTTTTCAGAGCCCCACCTTCAAACACACCAAACGGCACCATGAGGATTTCATCACTGTAGGCCGTCCATTAATCCATTTATCTATTTCCATCTCATCCTGGAGGCAATATCCGTTTGTTTTTCTGTTATTCTTTTTTTTGTGGACAGATTCTCAGAAATGTACCGCTCAATGCCTTGTGCTGAGCCTCGGATGTGGTCAGATCACCCCTGCTGGCATCCCAGCAAAATTCATACCAGGAGGGGACTTTTCTGCCATAACAACTGTTGAAAATGATCAAAGACATCATCGGCAAGGTAGGGGGTACAGGCAGGCTGGTGTGTGTGGGGGGGCGGAGCCCATGAGAGGAGGTCTTCTCTCCAACAGGAAACCTTAGTCGTCCAGCGGGGATGGAGTGATCTTCAGGGGAGAGCTCTTCTGTATTGTGCTACCGTGGCTCTGGAGTTTTCTCACGGTCCACATCCGACTT
>JAODKM010000042.1:5401134-5426227 GCA_026780845.1 Petrocephalus sullivani
GCTAACAACCAGAGCAACCCGCCAACCCCCACCCCCCCCCCCCCCGCGGCGCTTTCCCCCCCTTCCTCGCCGCCCGCCCCAGCGGCTTTTTTTTAAAACCCCACTCCCCCCCCCCCCCCCCCAAGTGCACAAAAAAAAGATTACAATAAGGACTGGGCATTGGGTCTCTTTTCAGGATGTTTCTCATGTGTCCTTAAGGAAGTTCTGGGATATTGACTATGCCGTGAGTAGAAGGGTGAGTTGGGTACCCCCCCCCATCCACCTTGCAATAAAACCAGCCTGCTTAGTGTCCCGCTCCACTGACGTGAAGGATGGGCCAGATCCTTAGGATTAGCTGGATCGGGGCTGGAAATCAAAGTGCTTGTACTTTCTGCAGCCCAGGAGAAACTGGAGATAGGTTGTCCCCATTGCCCCCTCCTCCCCCGGCCCCCAAGGCGACGGTGAGTACGGCAAGCATCGACAGGTATCCAGGGGGCCTCACTGCAGTTTCTAAGGAGGACCCCCCCCCCATGCCCGTCATGTATTCAGAATCTGTAGAGAGAGAGAAACAAGGACTGGGGAGGGGAAGGTGTGGGTTGCTGGGGTGCCTGACTGGTCGTAGAAGTGGCATCGCAATAGGTCCTGTCCCCCAATCATGGGAGCGCTGCTCAGCTGGGCCCTGCCTGGTGGTCTCACAAAGGTGGCTGGCATCTGGATAGTGAGTATGATCCCGTGGTAGTTTGAGGGGGGTGAGGTGCTACTGGAACTCCGTATTTTCTTGTCGTGTGCTGTTATGCTTTTGACGCTGCCCCGCAAGGCTTAATGCAGAATCAGACGTGTCCCAAGAAGTTCTGCTTTTTTAAACAGCTAATTTATCCTGGGGGCATGTACTTGTGTGCGTGTTACCAGGAAGTAGATCTAAAGAGAGACGGAGAGGCGAAAAGAGGCGATTATCGTGCTGGATTGTTTAGTTTTGTAAGCGCCGCGACAGGCTGTCTGCAGGGAAGAGGACACATTGCATGATGTAATTCTCATGCCAAACCTGTTGTGCACACACGCGTGTTCCTTTGCCAGCTACATAAATGGATAATGTGTAAAGATGTGAACTTTACATCTGCTTTTTATTAACAAAGTAAAAAAGTTAAATGGTCATGGATCTCAAAATAGACCCCTTAAAAAATATTGTATCTTCTCAAAGTGTGCATCATACATAAGATCTCTGAGCCAGTGAAAACATTTTGGAGGGAAAAGGTCTCTCCATTTACACAGGATAAGTCTGCAAGAAAAGAGCAAGAAATGACAACAGCAGTTTGAGATTTACTTAGATGAACAATCTGGGGAGGTACTCCAAATATTGCTATGGATGCCAAAAGAGTGATTAATTGTCCACATATTTTTGAGGATGTTTCAATGATTAAACCCCAGAAACTGAATAATTTCGGATACAACTACTTTTTCTTCTTTTATATATATATTTTCAGTATTTATTCATTAAAGTCCTTTAATGAGATTGAGAAGATTAATATATTCGTTTGGGGAAATGGTGCAAGTCAGATGTGTTTTCATTACTTTTGTTTTGTGTGTGTGTCCTCTACAGGTCCCAGAGACCCCTGAGGACTCTACGAATGACTCTGAACACTCACAGGAGCGGGAGCCTTACGAGTGGAGTGACGCGGGCCAGGAGGCCACGGAGGAGTTCTTCGACACACGGTCGTGTCACAGCGAGGCCTTCTCGGACCTCAGCCCGGGCAGCGAGAGCTCCTCTCGGGGATTTCACGAGGGTGAGCTGGGAGAGCGAGACTCAGATGGACGACAGACCATTCCCGAAAGCATGAAGGAGGAGTCTTCTGTGGATAGCTTTTGCGATGACCCCTCCTCGCGATCAACACTGCAGCTGAGTGCTAGTAACCAGTTGGTTGCTCTGGAGTCAACCGAGCCTTCTAGATCACAAGAGGCCTTAACAAATGGGAGAACTTTGATTCTGGAAGCTGGACTTCCTCTCTCTTCAGATTCACAAGTTCCAGAGGCATTATGCCACCCTCACGAGAAAGAAAATGACGGCACGACGGACTCAGAGTGTGGACACACTGAAATAAGGGCCACACAGGTACCTTTCACGCACACCAAGGTGTGCCCGTTCCAGGAACTATCCGGAACAGGGCCTGCCCAATTCGCCTCCTGTTCTGGAATAGGTGGTCTCGTTGAAGCCGAGAAGGAAGAACAGCAGGACAGCTTCGGTGTCCAGGAGGACCACCCATCAGAGGACACCGTGGGGACTCACCAGCCATGTTCTGGGCTTCTGGAGTTCCTGACTGATGATGGAGAGCACCACAGTGCGGGGGAGGCCAGGATAACCTCTGACACTGGCCTCCAAAATGATAACAAAGACAGTCATTTGGATGGCAATGAATTTCATCCTGGGACAAGTGCTTATACCCAGCTTGGTACTGTAGAGATTGTTCTGGAAACACAGCCTAACACTAATGTCCCCATACATTCTAACACCGCAGTAACATTTTTAAAAGATGAGTTAGACCCCGGTACCTGTATACAGCTTCGTAATGAGGACAGTGATTTAGAATCCAAGGCTATTGCTAATTCATGCGTGAACTGTGCCACTGAGGACGTGTTTATGGTTGATCAGACAACCGTACGAGATAATTTTATAGACAATGTTGTAGAAACACTGCAGGACACTGGCACCAAGGATGATGTGACCAAGGATGACAGTTTAAAAAGTCCTTTACAAGCTGGGACTGAGGGAAATGTTATAAGTGATCAGACAGATAGTAGCACTGGTATAAGGCCTGATAATGAAGAGAAGGTTTTAGAAACTCAGGACATCAGTGATGATTTAGAAAGTTTATCTCACAGTGACACCTGTGCATCTGACCCCGAGGAAACTGTGTTAGAAGACATTCCCCACTGCACTGTAGTTACACAGTCTGAATCTGGGAAGGATGTTATAGAGACTGAACCATCCTGTGATGCAGCCATGCTAGCTGGTAATGATAACAAACACTTAGAAACCCACCCCAATGGTAATGTCTGTGTACAATATAGCACTGAAGAAGATCAGAATGACCCTAGCAGCTGTATTCAGTCTAGAACTGAGGAGAAGGTTCTACAAACCCAGATGGACTCAAACAGTTATGTGCAGTCTGATATAGAGAAGGATGCTTTAGCAACACTGCAGGACTTCGACATAAAAGATGATGGTAACAAGGATGATGTTTCAGACAGCTGCAGTGACACCTGTGCAACTGACATCGAGGAAACTGTGTTAGAAAATGTTTCTCACTGTCCTACACAGTCTGGTTCTGAGAGGGTTATTTTAGAGACTGAATCATGCTCCAGTGCACATGTACTAGCTGATACTCAACCCTCTCAAGAAGATCAGAATGACCCTAGCAGCTGTGTTCAGTCTAGAACTGAAGAGAAAGTTCTACAAACACAGATGGATACAGACAGTAAGATACAATCCGACAAGGAGGAAGACACTTTAGGAGCACTACAGGACAGTGACAGCAATGTGCAGTGTGGTACAGAGGGGGCTCTTTTAGAAAGTGAGTCCTACGTAAACACCTGTTTAAATTGTGATGCTGGGGATAGTGTTTCAGAAAGTCAGCCTAATGTGAATGTCTCTGCGTTATCTGGTCCAGAAGAGCCACACCCTACAGTAGCAGAATCATTGTCTATGAAAGGAGACGCTTTAGAAAGCCAGGCCTACATAACAGCACATTCACAATCTGGGACTCAGGAAAATGCTTTATGTGATCAGATAGACACCAGCAATGTTACACAGCCTGATAGGGAAGGGAAGGTTTTAGAAACTGTCCAGAACACTGAAACTAAGGGTGATGCTAAAAAGGAAGATTTTTCAGAAAGTTGGTCCTATAGTGACACCTATGCACAGTCTGACACTGTGTTAGAAACTCTTCCCTACTCAAATGTATCTACACAATCTGGTCCTGAGAACGATGTTTTGGACACTGAATTATGCTCTGATGCACATGTACCAGCTGCTATAGAAGAAGTACTCTTAGAACCCCAACCCAGTATTAATGTTTGTGTGCAGAGTAGCACTGATGAAGATCAGAAGGACCCTAGTAGTTCTAATCAGCTGAGCACTGACGAAAAGCTTTTTCAGACCCAGATGAAGCTTGATGTCTCTTCACAGTCTGCTACAAAGGACGAAGTTTTAAAAAGCAGTATGGCATCCTGCATTGAGGATAATGTTTCAGTAACTGAGATCGGCACAAACTGTATGCCGTCTGATTCTGGGGAGCATGTTTTAGAAACACTGAAAAAGACTGATGCCAGAGTTCAGTTTGCTAATGGTGGGGTTCTATCAGAGAATCGGCCCCACGTTAACAGCTGCGTGACTTGTGATGCTGGGGGTGGCGTTTCCGACAGGCACCCAAAGATGAACGTTTTCGTAATACCTGGCCCTGAGGAACCTTGCTCTAGGCCAAGTGAACCATCTTTTACCGAGGGAGACCTTTGGCCTTGTGACGAGAGCGACATTTCACAAAGCCAGGCTAGTGTTAATGTCCATGTGCAATGCGGCACCGAGGATCAGTTTTCAGAAGACCAGAAAGATGCACAGCATAAGGGGAAAGAGAACGTTGTCAAGGCACTGTGGGACACTGACACCAAGGATGAGGTGATGAAGGAGGACGTTTTAGAAAGTGGATTTCAAATAAGATCACATTTACGTTTTGGGACTGAGGGAGATGTTTTAAGCAACCTGACAGGCAGCCAAACTGGTATAAAGGCTGATACTGAAGAGAAGGTTCTAGAAAAAGTCCATGACAGTGAAACTGAGAATGGCATTACGAAGGCAGAGGTTTTGGAAAGCTGGTCCCATAACGATGCCTGTGAACAGTGTAATATTGAGGAAACTGTTTTAGAAACCATTCCCCACGGAACTGTATCTATACAGTCTGGGCCTGGGAAGGATGTTATGGAGACTGAACCATCCTGTGACGCAGCCATACTAGCTGGTAATGATGGCAAACACTTAGAAACCCACCCCAATGGTAATGTCTGTGTACAAATTAGCACTGACGAATATCAGAATGACCCTAGCAGCTGTATTCAGTCTAGAACTGATGAGAAGGTTCTACAAACCCAGGTGGACGTAGACAGTTACCTACAGCTGGATGTGGAGGAGGATGCTTTAGCAGCACTGCAGGACTTGGATACAAAAGATGATGTTAACAGCGATGTTTCAGAAAGTTGTAATGACACCTGTACACAGATTGACACTGAGGAAATTGTGTCACTAACTGTTTCTCACTCCTGTATTTCTATACATTCTGGTCCTGGGAAGGTTATTTTAGAGACTGAAATGGAACCATCCTGTGCTGGTGCTGATGACAGTCTCTTAGAAATTCACCCAGATGCTAATGTTTTTAAGACTGAATCATATTCTGATGCACAAATACCTGATGGTACTAAGAACTACATCTTAGAAGCCCAACTGAATCACAAAGTATGTGGTACAAAGGATGATGTTCCGGACTCCAGTAAATGTCCAGTAAAAGTTGGTATTGAGAAAGATGTCTCACAGACTCAGACTCATTGTAGTGCACCTACTGATACAGATGTCCTTGAAGCCCAACATTTCTGTTATGGGTGTGGGACTGAGGAACTGCACATTCCCCAGAAGAACCATGGGGTCATTTTCTCAAATCGCTCGCGGCTGGATGACATCCTTGAATGGAAACCTGAGACCTCGTCGGGAGATGAAAAGGGAGCATTTCATATCTCATCAGAGGATGCAGGCATTATTGTTTGTGTTCCACAAAACCACTTGGATGCAAACTTTCATAACCTCACAGACCTGCAAACACAGTTGGGAGAGACTGGTTATGGCGTTGAATTGCATAGCATAACAAATAAAGAGGAGCCCATTATTTGTGCAGTTGGTCTGGATGAAATTAATTTCGAATTTTCTGCTGACCCCCAGTTGGACAAAGAGAAGCAATGTATTGTGGTAGATTCTGAAGTAATGCCAGAGTCAGGTCAGCCATCAACTGAAATGCTGGTCAGTGCTAATAAACTGGAGTCTAGCTGTGAGACTGACTTTGTCCCTGATGTCGAGTCCACTTGTGAGGATATCTCCAGAGCTTGTGATTCAGGTTTTGACGAAGTTCCTGAGTGGAGGATGGACGTTGAATTAGGCCCCAGTTCCCAGGTTGAGGAGCTAGAATGGAACTGCATTTCTGAGAGGCACTGTGCTGGGAAAAGTCCTGTGGGATCCGAGTGGCACTCCGACAACACAAAGCCTGCTTCAGATCCTCTCGACCCTTTGGTACAAGTTCCAGAGGAGACAGAGCATAGAAGTGCCAGCAGACCTATGGATGCATTTTCAGGCAGAGGGGCTGATGCCGGTTCCTCGGAAAATCTCCAGAGTCAGCCGGATGGCCATGATCAGCACCCCTGGCTGGAGAACCTTGCCACAGTGGTCTTTAACAGTCCTGCTGACCTGGAAAACGAGCCCCACTGGATCCAGCAAGGGTCAGAGTGGCGACTGGTTGTTGGAAACATCAAGCACTGTGACTGTTCTAAAGGGGAGGGGCATGGACAGAGAGCTGGGCTGAGGATCATAGATGCTGGTGACGATGACCCCCCCTCCAACGGCTTTTCACCTCCCTCTCAAGAATTTGCACTGAGGAGTTGTGAGATAAACCTGGGCTCCGAGCTTGAGCCACATAACTCTACAAGCAAGCAATTCAAGGATTTAGTTCATGAACACCCAGATCCAGGGAACTATGAAGGTAAAGGACTTAAATCCTTTGTGAGTCATTCAAAAATTACAGGAATATCTGATGGCACAGCAGAAGAGACAGGAAAAGACCAGGTTGCTGATAGGCTGGGATATTCAGTAGCTTATCATACTGTCCCTGAGTCAGAACATTCTTCTTCCTCACAGTCACTACGGGACAATACAGAAACAGCTATATATGAACAACCAGAGAGCAATTTGAATTTACTGTCAGGTAGTAATCTTGAGCCCATTCTAGAATGGGATCATTATCAAGAAAATTCCTTTGCGTTGGAAGATAAAAGCCGTGTGAAGGAAAGGGAGGAACAGCAGACTCCCATTATGGGGAAGATAGCCGCAAGCCACATCGATGCCCTTACTGTCTGGTCGCCCTGCACACTTGGGAGTGCCAAGGAAGACACAGCTGACAAAAACAAACAGCATCTGCCTGGTCCCAGTAGCCCTGCACTGGACTCAAGTGAGGCCAATACCTTGTTAGCTAATGGAAAGGTGGCGAATGAAAGCTGCTATATTCCCAATAAGACATCCCAGGACTCAGACAATCTCAACACGAGCAGTGAAAAGGAAATGGAAGATGGCCTTTTCTCCAGTGCTGCGAACAGTTCGGGTCTCCAAAATTCAGTGAAGAATAAAGCATCTAAGGTTAGCACTGCTAACAAAGCCTCAAAGTTCTTCCATAGGATCCCGTCATTCAGGAAGGGGAAGACCTCTACAAGGGAGAGCAAAAGCTATAAAGGGGAGCAATCAACCAGGAATTCACAGGATGAGAGTGTGGAGGGGATAAAGGCTCCCCCTCGCTACCAGACTTACCTATCGCAGAGTACCTACCACCTGAGAGAAGTGGGTGAGCAGGGCAAAAACTCAGATGACGATGTCTTTGAGAATGTAGTTTCCCCCAGAGGCAGTTTCGGGAGGAGATTTTCTGAAACCAGGAGCAAGATTGATGAAGAAGTCTTCATCCCACCCATGCCGTGCATTCGACAAACCTGTCACCCTAGCCTCCAGGGCCCCTGGGACGGAAATTCTGTTGCCATCCCAGCACTGGAAAGCCAGAGCCCCAGGAGGAGCAAGAGCACAGACAACCTCAACCTACGAATGAGAATAGCTCTGGCACACAAGTCCCTGTCGAGTCTGTTTGAGTCAAAGTCCTCAGACAAGGAAAATGCAGACCATTGCCCGATGACCATCAACGAAGAAGCAAGCATGGAGACATTCAGGGGAAAGAAAAAACACAGTGGCGAGACAGAGATCCTGAAGAGGGCCCTCTCGGTCTCTGATGCAGGTAGCGTCAGGCGGATCCAGCGGGGTTCTAGGGACAGGCTGAGTCTTCAAATCTCCTCAGCCAGATTGCGGTCCAGTTCACAGGTTTCCTGTTACACTGATCCACTGAGCAAAAAAGCCGCACCACGAGAGCTATCGGGGGTTTCTGATGAGAGAAGGTCTGAGGGGTTTCGAATGTCTGGACATTCCAATGGACTCACTCTGTCCTCCTCCAGCATCGGCTGTTTAGTCTCAGACAACTCCCAAGTCTCCCCTGAAGTCTCTAGCCATTTGTCGCCTACTAATTATGCCCCAATGACCACCCTTGTCCACCAGCATGCACCCTCTTGGGCCAGGTCCTTGGGTTCCTTTGAAGGAGTGGATGTCCCTCTGAGGCCAATGAGCCCCAAGCCTCAGAGCCCCAAGCCGTGGCCCCATCGTCGGAGCTTCCGCAGGACAGTCGCATCATCTCTCATCTCGCTGGGGCAGGGAGTCAGTGCGGAGGGTCTCTGCGACCCACCAGAGAGGCCAAAAACCGTCAAGCCCCGGTTAGCCCAGCTGGCATCAAGCCATTCAGTGGACATAGATTGCAAGCAGGATGACGGTGTCATGGACAGCCAGTCGCGGGACAGTCTGGCCAACTCCTTGTCCAGCAATGACAATGAGGTAAGGTGGAGCAAACATGTAGACAATTATTTCCTAACAATAATCCATACCTTATTCCGTTTTTGTCTGGCATATTTAACAATACAGACACTGCGTACACACAGCTTGACCTACATTCTCATGGGTCTTTAGAACCTCATCATTGTTTAGTCTGACAGTTGACCCACTTGAAAAAATGCCATTCTTTTTTTATATAGAAAATATTATAATGCAGGCAAAAAAGCAGAATTCGCTTTTTTAGTATTTTTGTCCTCATTTTCATTTCTAACAATCCTCCAGTTTTAATTACGCACAACATTCTTCACATTTCAGTTTGGTGTCTGTACATCTTTGGGTAGGCAGCGCCATCTAGGGGAAATCCCATGCCAGTGACATAGGCTATAAAAAATGCCCACACTTGTTCATACACAGCTGATAAATTATATGTACAAGAGTAATTTAAACTCTTTAACCTCCGCACATTTACTGTGATAAAATGAACATAAAAATAAAAGCCACAGCTAATTTAGGTGATATTAGCCACCTCCTAGAGGTAGCATTTTCCTAACCAGTATGATCTGCACTCAAAGCCCACACAGGAAGCTGGCACAATGGCCCACCAGTTATCGGATAAAAGGCACCAGGAGCTGGGGAGTGTGCTGCGGGTGCATAACCGGGGGCAACAGTCACCCCGGCAACGGTCTCCGGGACAGAGGCCACTCTCTGATTTTGGCAGCTGGGCTGTGCCCCTGGGGGTGCCAGGCACGGCGAGGCTAGCCGTCAACCTGAGCCCGAGGTCTGGAAAGAGACAGCATCGCTGTTCCGATGACCTCTGGATCGAGGCAGAGAAGACCCGCCAGAGAAAGCTGGTGTGGGCTGTACGCGATAGCCTGTCCAGGCCGTCCAAGCGACTGCCCGAAGAACCGGAGAAAGTAAGACTCAGAAATGACCAGAGGGGCTGCTGGCTACCTCATCAGTCTCCTCTGCTCTCCTCATCCTCCACTCTGCCCCTGAGCTCTTCCGCTCCGTTTCTCCCTCTCCTTCCGCCCTGTAGACCTGCTTTGTAGGAACACAGCCGCTTTTTCTCAGCCGTGCACCCGACTGCTGACTAACTCTGAGGACTGCACGCTCGCTTCCTGGTTGGTTGTTCCCAGGGAGAAGGAGAACCCTGTGGTAGGAAGGACCGCACACCTGACTTGTACCCTCATCTTGGCAGGTCCCGGGGCACCGGTCCGCCAGCTCCGCCCAGGATTTCTCCATCATGCCTCTCAGGGATCTATACTTCTCTCAGAGTACCCCGACTGGCTTGGATTGCCTGGGCTGGCCCCGACGTGTCTCCTATCCGAGTGAGTACCCCCTCTGCTTGCCCCCCTGGAGTGTCATATGCCGCTCAATTTGTTCCCAGTTAGGTTTGGCCATGTCAAACGGATGAGTTCATTCGCTTTTATAGCAGCAGTAAAGATCAAGGAAAGGGAGCCATTTTTGTTCTGGACAGAACTGAAGAATGACTGCTCAGGGCGGCTAAAAGCTGGTTCTGCAATTTGAGCCAAGAATGAGCTCTGCGGAGGGGAAGTATCTCTGAGATTTAAGTCTCTGTGGAGATTTAATTCAATTCCTTGTTCAGTCATGAACCTGAAGATTGAAATGCAACATGTCTTATGTTTTAGGCTGCTTTACAGCACATCAAAACCCAATGCTTTGCCAGGATTATGAACCAAATCTACAACTGTATAATTTTCGAGTGCCACTCATAACGACTAATATCCGGTTGGACATCATTATATGCTTGATTGCTTTTGTTTGATGCCAGCTTCTTGGGCAGCTATAATATCTGATCTGATCAGAGGCCCCAGTTACCATTGTCTGGTGGTGTCTGGACTGGGTCGAGCACAAAAGCTGTCTTTGTGCCTGGGCTTGTATCATAACTTCTGAAAGGGCCCTCTGCTGGCTTTTTCAGTTATGGCATTGTTTTTCAGGGGTCGACTGAGGTCACCCCGACAGGCACAACACAACACACATATGCCGACATTTATCTATGCAGAAATGGATTTACACACACATGCATAGACACAGACAATGCTAAGCAAGACTCATAAATGGTTACACAGAGAGATGGAAATCAAATCCTTGTGAGAGATGTAATTAGGCTTCTCAATCAACAGAAAGGCCCTGATCTTGCTCTGGTGTAGGTGGGCTGGTCATTTATCTCAGCTTTTTCCAGTGCTCCACTTTTTCCACTGTTCAGGAGATTACTGCTGTTATGTCATAACTGCACGGGGCCTGCCTCTCGATCCGGCTTTTGTTAAGCTATTGCACTCGTACTCCGTAGTTGTCTGAATATTCAAATTCCACAAAGTTAGTTCGCATAAGATGCCAATTAAATAATGTCACAATCTAAAAGTACTGAGTATGAATGGACCCGAATGAAATAATTGCAGTTCCAGATGTCTGGGTCTTATCGAGACCCACTAACAGCCCACGAGAGTCATTCCTCACAGAGCGGAGTCGGGTTTGCAGTTTCTGCTGTGTCATTGCAGGTGCGTGTTATTGTGGAGTAACAGCAATTTATCTGAGTGCAAATTGCCAGATCCCTTGCAAATACTGGCCCAGCTCCAAGGAGGGAGGCCTAGGATCTGTTGAAACATGTATCCAAAGTGAAAGCAATGTGCTCCGTGGCCTTTGCAGTTTGCTGCTTGTCCCCTGATGTTTAGTGAATGGTAGTTAACCTTCCCTGCTGTGTCTCTCTCTGTGTATTCCATTGTTGCTGTTTGCCGTCTGCCCCCAAGCCGATGGTCTGCCTCTTTCTTTGTGTATTTAGCATGCTTCCGGTTCAGTCTGCACCCAGCCTCTGTGGGATCTGTCACTCTGCAACGTCCTCGGCATTATGCCGACATTTTTATGCCAATCTTGACACCTGCATTCTTCAGCACTAGTGACTTTTCCTTGGGACTCACCTACATCTCCGTGCTGTCATCCAGCATTCTCGAATGTCACGTTTTTAAAAATCCTACTGATATCCTACAAATAAGCCTATTTCTGAATGCTGTGTCCCAAAATATCCTACAAACAATCCAGCCTTCTTATTGTTGTTTTTTTTTTGCATGTGAACATGTTTGGAGAGCTTTTCTCATGATCCATAAAAAAAGACAACATGCTGCTGGGAAGCTGGGACTTGCAAAGGGTACATATCTCAGGCACCCCCTGAGCCACATTCTGGAAGCTTCCGGTGTGTCTGTGAAAACCAAGGCTGTTTTTATCTGGTGACGGTCCCATGTCGGCACTTGTGAATGGCATTCAGCCTTTCGGACTGAATGAGGCACCATCTTATCACTAGTCTGCATGCCAGACATTTCAGTTTTACTCTGTGAGTAATACCCACAAAGGTGAAACCTTCTTTCAGTCCGGACATAGTTTACCCTCAGCCGAATGCTTCAGGTTATCTTTAGACACTGTTTTGGGTCGAGGATGGATACTTTGCTGAATTTGTAGCCTGTGTTCTTTCATACTGGGGTTGTGTAAAAAAACAGACAACTTCTTTATGTTTGCATCCTACTCATTAACATGCAGTGTATTTCTGTAACATAGGTGCCTTGAGGGAATAGCTTGACACGTGTATGAGGTGGACTTCTATAGGCTACCTGTGTTATGCTAAATACATGTTCATCATGTAGGGTTCTGTCAGTTCTGCCTGTTCAATGTCAGACAGCTATAATGTCACTTATAATGGATTTTGCAGTGTGAAATTTAGCTGAGGTAATGGGCTCTTGAAACTTGAATTTATTGAGCCATATCTACTGGTGTATGAGGATGCTTATTCCTTAAAGCTCAATACGATAAACCAGCGGCATTAATCGCGATGGGAATACCATGACCGTGTTGTCCGGTAATCTATGTTTTACTAACATCTTCACTTCTGGAGCAGAGGGGAAAAAAGGGGGGGGGGTGCAGGTAGGGGGGTTCAGCAATGGGCACTTTTTCAGTCCCAGCTGGGAAGGCAGGCAGCCGCTGTCATTGCTATTGAATGGCAAGATGGAGCTCGGGGCCCCCTCAGAGGACCCCCAGTGATGTCAGCCAGTGGCTGTGTGTGTGCGCGAATGCAGGAGAGGCGCTGGTGCCTGCGTCGTGCCTGTCTGCGAGAGAGAGCGAGAGAGAGAGAGAGGGAGGGAGGGAGGGAGGTGGAGAGGAAGGGAGCGTGCCAGCCGACAGCAGCAGCAACTCAGCAGCCAGCAGCTCCGGAGCAGACGGCGGTGCCAGGCGACACTCGTGGGGGCCGGGCCCAAGAGCGCCCTGTGTCCCCCGGCCACATGCGCAGCCAGCAGGGGGCCGCAGAAGGGGGCAGCTTCAGCAGCAGCAGCGGGAGCTCGGGGCTGTCCCCCGGCTCTGACTCGGACAGCGGCCTCGGGGGACCACTGACAGGGGTGGGGGCCGCCCGCGGGGTCATGTCCCATTACTGGAGTCTGGAGAGTCTGCATTCCACCACAGGTAAGGCTGGCTCTCTGTTTCATTGGGACAAGATGGCTGGGGCGGTGATGAGGGGGCGCACATCCTGTTGATAAGGGTGGGGGCGTGTTTGGCTTGTCGTGCATTTCGGCTGATCTGACAGATTGGCGGCGGGTAACTCTCACTCTGTCCTCTCTCGAACCAGCGAGCTTTCAGTTGGTTTCACTGTCGCCCGCATCGCCCTGCTCTTCTGTGCACCAGCGAGGCTGTCAAGGTTGTTGCTCGGGAAAGTGGTGTCCGACAGGGTTGACGGGCAGACCCGCGTTCACGGAAAGTTGCTATTTTTTGCGCAGACGTTTGAAAATGCGTCCCCTTTTGCTTTGATTTGTCACTGTGCTTTAGGCTGGAGTACACTGGGCTGAGGAGCCCGGTATTTGATTTGCTGGTGAAGTAGTCGGTCCATTAACTAAAAGAACCAGGATGAAGCTAAAGGTCGTTGCTAAGCACCTTATACCATGTGCCTAAGATGGCTGGGTAACTGTAAACACCCACGGGCAGGATGAATGGAGCTTTTTGTTGTTGACCATCTCTCTCCAGCGAGTGCTAGCCAGGCATCCAATCAGGCAGGTGAAAGAGAGGCTTTAAGAGTGAAAGTGACAATTTGCAGAAGGACAAACGAGAAGAAGGAGCTTGTGGCTGTCGTGCGAGGCACATGTCACCGAGGTGACCGCGGTACAGGTGGATGAGGTTCCTCCAGCAGAAGGCCAGGGTTGGGTGTTAGAGTCGTTGGGGAGGGGGGGTGTTCAGGACAGTATCCGTGGAGAAAGAGCCCGCTGAAACCGGAGAGAGGTGTGCACGTCAGCGTTCAGCCTCTCTGGTCACCATGGAGAATGTGCTGCAAGCCAGCATCATAATATCTCTAATGTCTGCTCTCTCAGCGTAGATATTTCAGTTCCCAGAATGTCGGTCACCCTTTATAGAACCTATTAACCTTTTAATATTCTCATGAGTCCACTCTGTTTTTTTTGTTTTTACATTCTAACTGCCCTGTTTTTGCAAACTTACTGTATATATAGACGGAGATTTGTGGAGAGAGGTGTTCTTAGGGGAAGTAGTGCTGTCAGGTCTCACTGCTGTGCACGACTTTGACAGGAAGTCATGCGGGCTTCTTCGTCCTTGTGGAAGGTTGGGAGCTGGTGGAGATGATGGAGAGGGTTACATGGAAACAGAGCTGGGAAGTCATTCAGCATCGCCCTCTCCATCTTGGCTTGGCCTCATTAAGTGCTGGCATGGAGACAGATATCATCTGGAATGACCTCACTCCTGGACCGTCAGGAGCATGTCCGGGAACATCCAAGCGTTCCTGCGGTTCTTACGCCTGGATCGCCTCGATGCCCGTGTTGCCACAGCATTACATTTTCCTGCAGTCCTTTGCTGAATTTTTGAGTTGATCAGCAGCGAATGGTTTCAGATCGAAAAGGTTCACATAATGACCGAAGGGGACAGACTATAGAAAAGATTAATGGCTTACAAGTAGAGAACAAAACAGCTGTAAAAATATCACATAATAAAGGAAATAAACATTCCCAGACTCCAGCTACTAACATGGGATTTGCTACAACATATGGGATAATAAGGAGGTCTTTGTTCCATTTTTATTATGGATGTGTTGTACTTTAGTGGCCAATCCATCCTCCTTTTCAGTAAAACAAATGCTCTCCAGGAACGATTATTAGAGTCGGCTAAACGCCGGCTCGCTTCCACGTCTGTACATCCCAGATGTCCATACTAGGAAAGAAGCAACAGACTGTGGACAGTTTTGAAATTCCACAGTCCCTCGAATGGGGTGCTTCGCACGTGACCTTGTTATCATAAGACAGCTCGAAGCACGCTTGGAATTCGCTGCTGTATATATGACACGCTGGCTCTTCCAATGGAGCTCTGGTGTATCACCTTGGGAACCTGATTGTAGGGGTTCAGTTGACGTCACATGACCCATTTCCCTGTTTTCGGGTTTGTGGGGAAATTACACAGCTTCTGCCAATGCTTCGGACTTATCCGAAGGCTCGGCCTTCTGTTCAAGAGACGGGAGACATTTGTTTTGAAATCTTAGCTGTTCCAGTAACACTGTATAGCCAAACCTCCACATAGCAACACAGAAATATGTGGTTGAGGCTGTGGTTTCGCTTCAGTATTTTCAAGCTTCCACTCTGGCTTAGATGTAGGGCTCACATGCAGGAAAAGGTGCTGCTGGAAAGCTGGGTGCCGGAGACGCCGCTAGCGTTCACACATTCCCGTTTAGCAGATGGCAGGTAATTCACTCCGTCTTCCCACATTTGCTTGGGTTTCTAGAGTTGCTTCTTTCTCCTGAGATCCCACCATGCCAGAACCTCGACTTCCTTAAATAGGCATCCCAAAAACACTGATCTAGGCTCCGGGGGGGAGGAGGAAGAAGCGGGGGATGGTGCCCCAGGCAAGTGAGATCACTGAACACTCTGAACCGAGCTCGCGATTCTACCCCAGGAGAAATGATACTCGCGGTGCAGGCACTAGCTTGCCTGTAAGAAGCTGATACATAGGTTCAAGGTAGCAGGGTCGAGTCTAGATAATCCTAAATAATACTACTGATAGGTCCTTGGGGGGGGTACATCCCTGGATCCATATGTTAATGATGGTAAGTGACAGATCATGTGAGGACAGTGTAGCCATAGATCCTGTTTCTTCTCGCGTCAGATGCATTTTCGTGTTGAATTCTGGGCACCACGCTGCCCTTACTCCTGCTGCCCACAGCCACCCGATCGATCGTCATGTCGCGGGTGACTCATCAGGATGCTGTTATCGCTCGGCACTTCGGGATCGTCACTGTCTTCCCTCCCCTCCAGGGGGCGTGGCCCCGACCCTGCTGACTCATGGAACTAGGGCGTGGCCAGGAACTTATGGGCTCATAGCTTTTAGTCACATGGGGCCTGGAGGCTCTATTCGCATTGCATTTATCTGCATGGGGCAGTCGCATGTAAATGGAAATGCACGAGTCTGCTCATCCAGGGGTGATTCTATGATTTCCTTAAGGTAGGGGGCATAAGAGAGGCCACCATTCGTACAGCAGAAGCAATGATATGTTTTGAACCTCTTGGTTGACAGGGGATGGGTTATTTCAGCAGCTAATCAGCCTTCAGCTAGGGCCCTGTCCCTTAGCTAGCCTTTGCCAGTCATCACACGTCTGATGCTCAGAACAGCCTTCCCTTGTGGTTGTTTGAAGATGTGCGATTGAAATGCATGCATTTTTAATATGTAAATTCACATTCAGACAGATCTCCAGTTTGAGGCAGGAAGCTTTGAAGCTGATGCCGCAATTTTCTCAGGCAGAACTAAAGACGACTGCTGTTTAATTTCTGTCAGTCTTTTCACATTTGGTATCGAAAACGACTTTCCACAACACCTTTGCTTTGCAAGGTGTGGCATGGGGGAGGTGTTGGCTATGACGTGGGCCCTACAAACTCCCAAAACCCCACCATCTCCATCTCCATGGTTACAGGCAGTCTCGAGGGTGCTCCAGATGAATGGTCAAGGTGGGAGTAGTGCTGCATTCGCTTTGGGGGGAACGAGGTCTTTAAATATCCTCCAGGGTGGTTACAGATGTGTTGCCCCATGTGCACCGAAGGCATGCTGTGAGTGCTAGCGCTGGAGCTAATCACCGGAGCTTTCCCAGACTGGAGCTCTGGAAGGAATGAGGGGTCAAGCGAGTGGGGAGTAGATCGAGGGTCCATGATAGAGCCATGGGATGGTGGAGGAGAGCTGATGTATGTGGGCTGAGGGATGGAGTAGGTATGTGGGGTGAGGGATGAAGTAGATATGTGTATGTATGTATTCCGAGTCGGATTCCGAGTTTTGAAGCCGGGAGTGATGACATGCGCGCTCCCGTTTCTCGGAAATCCGAGAAATATCTCGGAGCAGCCCAGAGTATCCCGAGTTTCAGATTCAAGATGGCTGCTCAGTGACATTTTTAAGCACTTTACTGCTGTTTCAGTCAACTTTGTAAGCTGCGTACACCATACAGTGTTATCGTAGTCAATAGATGTGTTGCTACGGTCACGTTATATGTAAAATACCGCATTATGTGTCGTTTATCTATTGTTTGGTCCATATTGCAAACAAATGACGAGTCGAACCATAGCTGCGTAGGATCTGTGACTCTAGCCGAAAAATTCCCATAAAAAGTGTAGATGCGTTAGGGTATGCCTAGCTTTAACCTTATCCGAGTTCTAGCTTCTGTGGCAAATGGAATGCATCCGACTCGATTTTCCCCGAGTTTTTAGCGGATGTGACGTAATCTCTGCAACCAAAAGTCGGATCCCAAGCCAAATGGAATACACCATGATGTAGGCAGCTTCTCCTACTACTTCTGCAGCCTGAATTCCAGAGGAACATCCTCACCAAAAGCTTCCAGTGAAGCAGAACATGGCTGCTGACTAGTGCTGCAATGTCTAATGTCTCAGGGAACAATGCTTTACCGTGGTTGAAGGACAGCCCAGTCTGGTACCCCATGGAGTTTGGTTCTGTGCTTAAGTTTGTCCTCTATGGCGAACATGTCAGGTACTGAGGTCTTGTTGAAAGGGCTGTAGAGAGGCCAGCCAAAGATCGAGGGACCCCCTGACCTGGAGGTGCAATGACGATCACAGGTCTACTCAGTCGTTCACACGAACTCTGCCCGAATCAACTCTGTTTAGTTAAGCATTCATGGAAGTGGCTTTAAAGGGCAGTCAAAGCCTGATCTGGTGTGACATCGAATTAGCGGCCCGCTGGAAAAAGTGCCGCTGTCTTCAGAAGGGGCGCTCGACTTTGCCGAAGGCTGCCAGTCCCACTGTAGCTTTCAGGGTGATGGACCTTTTACAGTATGACAGAATAGAATCATTATAGAAAGCAACTGGACACATAACCTAACATTTTACTAACGGAAGACGGGGGGGGGGGGGCTTTTAAAAGCACATGACAAACAACCTTAGGCTTTAACTCTAAGTGCTTTTGTGTCCAATGAAAGGTCTGTCAGTAAGGAGGACTTCTACAGAGAAACCCACACCCCCAATCCAGTTTGTTTGGGGGGGCTGGTGGGCTGGGGGCTGTAGGGAACAGAATGTTCCCCTTTGATTAGATACCTAAATATTGCAGAGATTGAAATCTCACCCCACCCCCCACCCTAATTCCGAATCCAGTCTATGCCTCCAGCATGTTCTTTCAGGAGATTGAGGGGATCTGGACTACGTCTCTCGGCTGGTCTCTGACTGTCTTCCCATGCATCTGCTCCAGTGGTCAAGAACGCGGCCTTGCGACCCCAAGTGGCTGCGGCTCAAAAATCGTGGAGGAGAACTGTTATTCTACCCGTAGATAATTAAAGAATTTAAAGGATAGCTGCTTTGGTCACAGGAGGCGATTAAACCCAAACATGTAAGTAATATGTCTGCTAGCCTCCCCCGGTCGAGGGCACCAAGCTCCCCCCCCCCCGCCCGTACCCCCGACATCTGCAGCCAGTTCAATCTCAGTGGTAATATCTGTGCTCCCCAGGGTGGGGAGGTAGGTGGGGGGTGCAGAACCTGTTTTATATCCACTGCAGGTTGTCTGGTCGCCCTGTAGCACAGCTGTGAGGCTGTCACAGGGTCATTTCTCCAAATTTATCTGTGAGAAAAATTATGCTCATTTGTTTTGCTCTGTAGATACTAATAAGTCTTTTACTGTCTTATTTAAAGATTTGCCTCCAGAAATCATGTAAGATGTAGCAGCATGGCTGTCTCTTTTGTCCAAACTGAATTATTCTACCCATTTATTCAGCAGTATATATATATATATATATTTACAACTCAGATCTTAAGAATGCCTCCCACGTATTTACATGTAGTTACTTAGCAGACCCTTTCAGCCAGATTGATAGGGATTTTCCAAACAATTATTCAGCCGGGCATATTTTTACAGTTAAGCGACATGCCCTGTGGTACTTTGGCAGGGGGACGCCAACCGGCGATTCTACCCGTCACCGAAAACCAGCATGGATACGCTGGCCCGAGGTGCGCTCTGTTATCGCTGAGGAAACGAGACTCTGCGGAGGAAGAATGTGGTATTATTTTAACAGCCACTGGTATGTGCTTCCATCTGGCCACCCCGGTGATTTACAGAGCCCTCCCACGTCTGATAATAAAGCAAATTGTAACCACGATTCTACTCGCTGTTCATCTGATTTAATTCCTCTCCAGACGAGTAACTTGATCGATAAACGGGAGCAGG
The DNA here is from genome assembly GCA_026780845.1 of Petrocephalus sullivani. NCBI lineage: Eukaryota > Metazoa > Chordata > Actinopteri > Osteoglossiformes > Mormyridae > Petrocephalus > Petrocephalus sullivani. The sequence continues at coordinate 5,420,525 of JAODKM010000042.1, forward strand.
CAGATGTTTATGGGGGGGGTCACCCACCCTGGCCTATAAGGCCACTTGTCTTCAGGTGCAATGAAATCAAAGTGGCGTTGTACGTCACCTTTTAAATGGCATATATGTACGAGGGGAGCGAGGAATGAAATTCTTTACAGTAGGTAAGTCGTATTTGCTTGGCACATGCTGTTGCCCCGAGTAACCATGGCGTCCATTTTACGGAGCGTATGTAAGGCCGAGAGCAGCTTTTCTCGTGCAGTAGATTCTAGTTTCTGTGATCTGCGCGACTCTCTCTCCGTCCTCAGAACTAGCAGACAAACAGGCCCCTATGCGTCCTTGGGCACGCATGTGTACAGTCGCGTGTGTGTTTGTGTTAAGGCCGAATTTAGCCTGGAGGAACAATCGTCTATTTGTCTGTGTGTGTATGGGACAGACTGGGCACTGGCCTGCAGAATTGCTCCCTTTTGTCGTCTGTTGTAGATCCCCTCTCGCCGCCCCCTACCTTGGGCCGCCCCACCCTGCCCTGCCTTGTCTGACCTGGAATAACCCCTTCCACCATCTGCATTTTCTCCCCTTCAGTTCTCAGTTCCTGCTCCTTGTTTTGCAAATCAGCTCAGGGCCGGCATGTATGGGGTGTCTCGGCACACGTAGCCATCTTGGGCTGCCCATGGCCGTCTCGGTGCAGGAACCTCTCGGAGGGTCGCAGTCCTTCCAGACTAATGTCGGGAAAGCTGAGGTTCTCCGTCGCCAAATGTTATAGCAGGTGACTCTATTTGCGTCTCCCTGTAGCATCAGCACCGCCACCCTTCCTCACCCATGTACCCATGGGAGGCAGATTACCCACAATGCAACAGGGCATTAGTAAAGCATAGACTGGCATACTTACCTGATGAATCAGAATGGAGGAACAGTCACATTGAAGAGCAACAGTCACACGGCATGCTACCTGCCCCCCGCCTCCAGTCCTCTGAAGCTTTTAGTCTTCTACTTGCAGGAGACCTGCTCCGAATTTCAATCCAAGATCCAGCGGTGCGCACGGCTGGCTGTCCCCCACACACGCACACACTTCTCACACATACCAAAAGGACTAGGGTCACGAAGACCACTCGTAAATAATTCACTCCCGAACCCATGAAACTTCAACACAGATTTAGATAAAGATTCACGAATCCTAGTACTTGAATATGTATTTTAGTATCAGCTATGGAGGTTGATGTCATCATTGTCATCATCATTACCAATAATCGATAAGGGTCTTAAGCATTGCTGTAAAACTGTCAGGTGTTGAGAAATGTTGTGGATGTGGCAGCCAGGTAGCGCTCTCCTGGGATGAATGGAGACAAGTTATGTTTGTAGGTAAGGAGACCTGTGTAAACCCAGTGTTTATGAATCTCTGTCTGCTAGTGAAGTGGCCTGGAGCATAACCTTTTAAGGCCTATTCTACTGTCCCCTTTCGATTCCACATAACGAATGAGGAGTTGTAAGCGAATGGTGTGTGACTTTACCAGGGCATTGGAATGTTCCAGAAGGCAGTAGGTCCAAATGATCTACAGTTACCGGAATAGCTTATGCAATTATTCAGCTGCAGAGTGAAAAAATCTAAAACGTCTAAACGAGTGAAAGAGAGCATAGATATGAAAAAGCATAAAAGCGGGCATTGGCGCTGATGATGGCTGGTATGGTATCCCTGACAACAAGGCGATGTCGCCGAAATGCCAGTTTATTTGCGGCGAGGCCATGCAGTGGCCTGGCGCTTCCTTGGCACGTCGCACCCTGGGACTTTCTTGTTTATCTGAGAGCAGAGAGGAAAAGCCAGCCATTGGGCCCGACCCGAAGGGACCGGGAGTCAGGTTTGGAAAGGCTTCTGAGGACCATTTCAGGCTGCTAGGATTCAGCCGGAAGCCCCTCCAGTGCCGATGCTGCACTGTCACAAATACAGGTCACCCGCGGGGACGCCGTCCCTCCCACACAAAGAGGATTGCGGTTGTTTCTCTCCTGTATTTATTTAGTTGTAATCCATAAACATTCCTGGGATTAGCAGGAAGGAGCACAGTGATTTTGTTTCTGGGAATGGTAGAGGTGGGGTTATTTGAGGACATTTTGGGATGGATGTCAGCGTGTCTCACGCTTGATTGGCTAACAGTTTTGGCCCTAAGCAGTCTGGTTGGTTAGCCAGCTGTTTTGGCAGCTCGTGTCAAAAATCCCAAGTGCGATAATCCCAAAATGTGGGGCGACGTGGCCCATTTTACAGGAAGTGGATAGGAGAGGTATTTATTACATTGGCCAATGCACACCCCAGATTTTCCATTCTGTGTTGTTATTTTTACCTCAAAGCAACTGTTTTACTGAAAGCTACATTCATGATTAATCTGATAAAGCATGCTTTTGTGATTAGTTATTTTTTCCATTATTTTTAAAGGTATCATGTATTGCACAGAAAATGCCTGTATTTAAAGTAATTGTTAATTTAACCTCATTTTATGGACATATATACTTTTTAGCACCACAACCTCATGCTGCATAAGTGTATCTGAAGATGGATAATTGGATGTTTTTTTAGGTGGCATTCTAAAAATCTTATTCCTTATAAAAAAATGTCTGAGGGCAGAATGAAAAATGATTGGTTCAAAGAGGAACCAATCAGATTTTGTCTTAGATGTCAGACCAACCAATCAGATGTCTTGGTCCCACCTCCTCTAGTTGCTTGGACCCCTATGCTCTGTAATCTGATTGGTTATCTCTCTGAACCAATCATTTTTCATTCTGCCTGCAGAACATTTTTGTGTAAGTAAAACACAAGCTTCTAAAACTGATAGTCAGCCAATGGTCATAGGAGAATTTCAAGTTGGTTCTACTGTATTTCAGTAAAGAATGTAGGAACATATGGATAATAGTTCATAACAGTCCATTTGTCCATCCATTTTCTATACCTGCTTGTCCTATGTAGGGCTGCGGGTACCCGGGGTCTATCCCAAAAACTATAGGCATAAAGCAAGGAATAACCCAGGACAGGACACCAGCAAAGTCCATATATGTATTGTATACTGATGTCCATTTATTAAAAACTTTAGTGGGTACAGCTACATTCTGTCACTCAGAACATATTCATAAGTTCTGGTTCCTTACTGGGCCTTAGCATCCTAGAAAACCTGGGCTACATTTCCCAAGCGCTCCTGCATATTACTATTCAGTTGCCTGGTTCCACCTATGTAAGCTGCTAACATTGTCAGCGACTGTACTTTTGGGAAACGTACCCCTGGAGGTGATCCTCACTTGGCTGGCAGTGCCATGCTGGTTGTTACAAAAGGGTTGTTGGTTCCGCTCTAAGGGGGGTACCAGAGGAGGTAGTGCTTATTTGGATTCATTCCATGGGATATTCAGCTGTGAGAGTGAATAAAATTGGATTTTTTATCAGCACCTCCGGTAACTGACAGAACGACAATGACAACAAAAGGCATAAAATGTACGACCCCTCGGGCAGGACGCCCTTGCAGACCCCTCTGCTCTGATGTGTCATCTTATTATCTCTCACCCCAGCCCGTTACCTTCCTCCGTGATTAACGCAGAAGTGGGTCAGTCAGATCGCCAAGGCCGGACAGGAAGGAGCCCACCGGGCGAGAGAGCGTTTACGTCTGGATCCGGTTCTCGTCTAGACGGGGCGTGGCCCGCGCTGGTGCTTTAAACCACCAGCCCCGCCTGGGGCGTCCGCTTGGGAGAAAGCCGTCTCGGGCATGGGAGAGTTCCCAAAACGGGAGCGATTCGAGGTTTTTCTTTTTAAGGTGGGGAGACAAGCGTAGGGCCATAATTCATTCAGAGGGGCCAACCTTATCATTAGCCAATGATATGTTTAGAATCTGTGAGTGACGGGGGTGGGCATGCTTTTAGGGGCCCTGCCCCCCTTCACACGCCCCTTTTCATAAACAATATAAAAAAGCCTAGTGGTCAGGGCAGGGCAGCATATATAAGCCATGTCAAGGCCTGCAGTTACCCCACAGGAGGGCAAGGGGGTGCTGTGGCTCATCCTAGGAGCACCCTGGTCCCCCTGACTGCTGAGGCTGTGTTTTGTTTGGTCATGCCATGCCAGCCAGGGTGACGGTGGCGTTCTGCCCACGGAAAGGCCCCAAGCCTGAAAAGGACGGGATGCTGCTAATTTTAGCTCGTCTGGACGGACCCTAAGATCTGGTTTATTTTCATCATCGTGTGTGGTAGACACCTCCCTTGGGTTTTGTATCCAGCAGGCTCAGACTGAGAGCATCACTGGACGTTTGCGTGCGTGGGGCAGCCGGCTCGCTTAAAGCCTCTAGGTCCAATCGAGGGCTCCCAGCCCGAGCCGACACGACGCGAGGTGTTCTCGGGTTTCCGCTCGGCAGCGGGGCGGGTGGACAGGGGCCCACGGATTAGCTGACGGGCGCCTTGAAGCCCCAAGCCCCTGAGTCCTGTCACGTCCCATAACAGTGTCGGTAGGTGGGTGGAAGCAGTGTCAGACACTAATTCTTAGTAACTTCTAGTGACAGCTCCTTCAATAGCCCCTCTGTATTGCATAAAAAAAGGCTTGCAAAATAGTCAGTACATACTATTCCACACTGGGGGGGGATACATGGGGGGGTACAGTCAGCGCGGAATCGATTGAAGTCTGTGTATTTCTTGGGCTATATTTATGGCTAGCACATAAAATACGTGTAAAGCACGTGTGGCTTTGACCTTTGACTCAAAGGATGTAGGTTCAGTTCATCTTTCTGGGTACAATTTAGCTTCAATGGCTGCAGTAAAAAAAAACCCATATGGTCTGCTATATGGTGACTCATTTAGGATAGAGAAGGTAGAGCTTACATTAAGCATAGGTCTATAAGGGCACAAGCATTAACATACTCAGAAAGTGACTCTTTTAGGATATTGAAGATGGAATAGACAGTAAGTTCTATAAACGTACTTAGAAAGCAACCTTTAGCTGTTAGTATATGGATTACATGCAACCCAACTTGGTTTAGTGTTTATGATAGCATGTTACCAGACTGTTCAGTGCTGACTAGGACCTGTATGTTTACTGTATATATCATTCTGTATATGTACGCACATATACATGCACAGATGTTTTTTGATGGAAGCCTTGGAGGCTCAGTATCCCCCAGTGGCCAGGCCAGCTGTCACTCATGAGAGACCACCGAAGCCTACCCTGAGGTTTAGCATCCCTCAGTGGCCAGGCCAGCTGTCACTCATGAGAGACAGCCCCACCTACCTGAGGCTCAGCCGCTCCCCATTGGCTAGGCCAGCTGTCACTCACAGTCCCACACACACTCTGGGAATTCTGTGTTACACTCAACATTTGTTAATAAGTCTTTCAGGTCCCTCCGAGGCTGTTTGGCATCTGATGTGCATAATGGATGTGTAATGAAATCTAATGAAATGAAATTAAGCCCACCGGGTGGGTTTTTGTGGTTTTTAAGACAAGCTGTACCATGTAGATTCCTGAAATCCATGTTAGAAGGAAACCTTAATTCTCTGTTGTAATCATTATAATATTTCGGATGAAAAGTTGAAACATACAGTAGGTGAAGGTGAAATTTTCATGTGTGGGAGGAACATGGACTTTCATAATGAGCGTCAAGGTCATATGGGTACAAGCCCTGGCCCATGGCTGCATTCCACCACGACCTGATCAAGCAATCAGTCTATAAGCTGCTCACAGCTAACCGACACAGGGGAGCTGAACAGGATTATCAC